>CM023488.1:100436567-100479812 GCA_013339685.2 Hyalomma asiaticum
CACCAATGTGCCCCGCAGGGGCGTCTGCGTGAGCAGACGTTTGGTGTGTGCGACACCACGGACCCGAGCCAATGGGGGGGTTTCGACCCCCTCCACGTGTCGCCGTGCGTGGCTTAGCCGTGTCCGGGGAAAAGGGGATCCTGGGGTGTGAGCCGACGCCGGTGATGGACCTTTAAGGCCCCCCGGAAGAGGCAACACACCCCTTTGGCCCCGCTTCCTGTAGACGGCACCCCCGGACTGACCCCCCGGGGAATCGGCAGTCGCCTTTTCCTCTCTCTCTCCTCTCACATCTCGCCTTTTCTCTTACTTTAAATCTGTCCTGTCCTCTACTCTCTTCGATTTATTTCCACTTTTCCTGGCGGCAAGGGTTAACCGTGTGTGATGCCCTACCTAGGTTACTTCATATTAGGTTATAGTGGCTGTGTACAGCTGGCGTTGGCATGCCTTATTCTAAGTGCTGTCGCGTCCCCATGTAGGCTCCATGGTGGGCGGCTGGCATGGCCGCCGAATATATGCACTATTTATGGCCTCCACTTCATTCCCTCCACTGCACGATCGCCCTCTCTCAAAAAGAGGGCGCACCGAAGACACCTTATATGCATTCTCAAACCAAAAGACATTTCCGGCCGATTCCATGTATCCATTGTGAAACACTTGAAAAGGGTGCGAGAACAATCTCTCCTGTCATTGTATCTAAAATGCCTCACAAACACACTCGGACAAGGTTATAGAAGCTACAGAGATGGCTATTACGGGGACCTTACTCGCTTGAAGGAAAAGATAAGACCACAGTACGAGAACCTGCACAAACACTTGTCTCTTTCGAAAGCACCCCCGTCTCTGTTACTGCCCCACCGTTTCCTCGACCACACCTCCCGAGGTGTAGGTACTGACCAAGACTTGTCTTGAACTGTCTGAAAATGAGCTCCTCGAGGGCTGGAATGAACAACCATGTAACACACGACAGCGAATTAAAATCATGCGTGATGACAAAGAAATCCCGACGAACATCTAATAGTCACCATTTTGCACAAGCACCCTGACCCGAGTATCTTGAAACAGGCTACCTGAAGCTAAAGGTCAGACCCTAGATCCCCAACCCCCGGCGTTGCTTTAAGTGCCAGCGTGTTCGGTCAGCGGCTCTCAAGCTGCCGCGCCGTCAGAAACCTGTGCCAAATGCGGCTCACACGAACCCCTGCAGACGACTGTGACCGAACTCCACACGGCGGCGAACTGCGACGGTGGGCACCCCGCCTACTCTCGCGCCCTGTCCGGCATGAAAAAAGAAAAAGAGGTCGTAACCTCAAATAACACAGATATTTCTCCGTTCAAGAGGCGCGAAAAGCGCTTTTCTATTGTACAGTGTACATCTTTCGCGGACGTGGCACGCAAGGGGGGCAGTGCCACAAATGTCATTGGCAGCCACACGTGCCACACACAGTGGACGTGGCAAGGCCATCCGCCCCCTCAGCGGAAGCATCGCGCTGCTCCGCCACCAAAGGACATGCAGGCCCTGGGCCTGCAAGGTTCAGTGCCTTCTGTTCAGTCAGAAAGCCCTAAAGCTCCGACACCCGTGCGCGTGACCCGCGAGCGGGCATCCAGCGCCTCTGCTGAGGCGATGGACACAATGCCATCCCTAACGGCGTCTCAGGCGCCGAAGGACGGCGCGCTCCTTGGAGCGCGCCAAAAAAGGAAAAGCCCGTATTACAGGGCCTGGAAAGGGCCCTCTGTCTTAAGACGAGTTACTTCGGTACACACAGCACTAAATTACACCCAAATGGATACACTAATAATACAATGGAACGTGAGAGGTCTTATCAGAAACCTCGACGATATCCAAGAGCTGCTACATGAACACTCACCAAAAGTGCTGTGTGTACAGGAGACAAACTTAAAATCAACTCAAACCAACTTTCTTCGACAGTACGTTGTCTTCCGAAAAGACCGCTGTGACGCTGCCACATCATCAGGCGGTGTTCGCAATCATAATACATAAAGGTGTGCCATGCCAGGGTTTGCAGCTACGAACACCGCTCGAAGCAGTGGCTGTCCGGGCTGTACTTCTCAACAAACTTATTACCATCTGCTCAATTTATATACCCCCAAATTATTCTTTACAGAAACACGATCTTGAAGCCTTATTAGATGAATTGCCGGAACCATACGTCCTCCTTGGCGATTTCAACGCGCACAGCACCCTGTGGGGTGATTCCCGCTGCGATCAGAGAGGCCGCCTGATTGAGAATCTTCTGTTCTCTACTGTGCATGTTTGCTGAATGACAAAGAACCTACATATTATAGCCTCGCCAACAACACTTATTCCTGTATCGATCTCAGCATTACGTCCCCAACTCTCCTACCTGTCCTTAATGGAAAGTTATTAGTAATCCATATGGGAGTGACCATTTCCCGGTAGTATAAGCACACCAAAACCAACTGAATGTCCCCCGAAGGCTCCTCGCTGGAAGCTTGATACAGCCGATTGGAAGCAGTTCTGTAACCTCACATCTCTCCCGTGGGCTGACATGTCTCATCTAGTATTGATGCTGCTGTTCAGTATTTCACTGCCCTCATAATCGATGCTGCCTCAAAATGTATATCCCAAGTAAGGTGGCCTTGCACGCAAACGTCGTGTCCCTTGGTGGAACGACGAGTGCCGCAAAGCTCGAAAAAAGCAAAACAAATCGTGGGCGCTGCTACGCAACTCCCCCACTGCAGAAAATCTTGTAAATTTTAAGGAAGCAAAATCACAAGGCCGAAGAATACGCCGGCTGGCTAGACGGGAGAGCTGGCAGAAGTTCATAGCAGGCATTAACTCCTTTACAGATGAGGCAAAGGTTTGGAATAGAGTGAAGAGAGTAAACGGTGGTCAAACGTATCGATCCCCTTGGTGGACACCCAGGGAAAAAGCTTGGAAGATCAGGCTAATGCTCTGGGCGCGCACTTCGAACGCGTGTCCAGTTCGTCGCATTACTCTGAAGCCTTTCAGAGGTATAGAGCTAGAACAGAGCAACAAAAGATTGAGCGAAAATGTACAGGAAACCGCACATACGACCAACCATTCTGCCTAGCAGAGCTAAAGGAAGCCCTAAACAATTGCAGCAATTCCACCCCAGGCTCTGATCGTGTTGTGTATCATATGTTGAGACACATACCTTCCGAAACACAAAACACTCTCCTGTCCCTGTACAATACCATCTGGTCTTCAGGCGAGATACCTACTTCATGGAAAGAGGCTATTGTAATTCCTGTTCTAAAACAGGGTAAAGATCCAGCCTCCGTCACAAGTATATAGGCCTATTGCATTAACAAGCTGCCTCTGTAAACTCTTTGAAAAAATGATTAACCGTCGGCTAATACATTTCCTGGAGTCAAAAAAATTGCTCGACCCCTTCCAGTGTGGTTTCGAGAAGGTCGGTCCACCACTGACCATCTCGTACGTCTTGAGGCACAAATCCGTGAAGCTTTTTTACACAAACAGTATTTTCTCTCTGTGTTCCTCGATATACAAAAAGCGTATGACACAACTTGGCGGTTCGGAATATTGAGAGACCTGTCCCATCTAGGGATACGTGGTAAATGTTGACATAATAGAGAGCTACCTGTCGCATCGTACATTTCGTGTCCGCGTAGCCAATGTTGTATCAAAAATATTTGTCCAAGAAACAGGAGTACCACAAGGTGGTGTCCTAAGTTGCACACTTTTTATTATAAAAATGAATTCCTTCGCCTGTGCATCCCACGCAATATGTTTTATTGCACATATGTAGATATGTTCAGATTGGTTTTAAATCGTGCAACCTTGCGATATGTGAGCGGCAAATTCAGCTGGGTTTGAATAGGGTCGCTAAATGGGCAGAGGAAAATGGTTTTAGCATTAATCCCCAAAAAAGCAATTGTGTTCTATTCTCCAGAAGGAGAGGCCTGCAGCCTGAACCTGATATTTGCTTGCTTGGCCAGCGGCTACCTGTGAAAAAGGAGCAAAAGTTTTTAGGAATTATTTTAGACACGAAATTAACATTTGTACCTCATATAAAAAACCTCAAAAACAAGTGCATGAAGGCAATGAATATACTGAAGGTTTTGTCACGAACAACGTGGGGGCAGTGACAGGAAAATGCCTTATGAATTTATACAGAAGTCTTGTACGCACGCGCCTTGACTACGGGGCTATTGTCTACCAGTCCGCGACCCAAAGCGCACTAAAGATGCTGGACCCAGTCCACCATCTAGGTATTCGCCTTTCTACGGGTGCCTTTCGAACGAGCCCCGTAGAAAGCCTCTACGTTGAATCAAACGAGTGGTCGCTGCACTTGCAGAGATGTTACATATCCTTCATGTACTTTCTCAAAGTGAACGCAGACAACCAGCACCCTTCATACTCCACTGTTAATGATCTGTCCAGCTCTGCTCTCTTTAACAACCGTCCTACAGTACGACAGCCCTACTCACTTCGTGTGAGAGGCCTAGCGGAGGCAATGGGTGTGCCACTTGAACACCGTTTGTTGGCTCCTGCTGCTCAGCTCCCGCCATGGCAGTGGCAGCTTATAGAATGCGATTTGTCTTTTGTAGAAGTCACGAAGCACGCTCCTGTTGCACACATTCGAATGCATTTCTTGGAGCTACAGCAGAAATACACTTACCCTGCATTTTTTACAGATGCTTCAAAGACCCATATTGGTGTGTCCTATGCAGCGGTTGGGCCTTCCTTTTCAGATGCTGGCACTCTGCATCCTAGCACTAGCATCTTCACAGCAGAAGCGTACGCGATATATGTGGCTGTAAAACACATAGAGCAAGTAAAACTACAAAAGACAGTTATATACACGGATTCCCTGAGTGTGGTAAAAGCTTGAAAACTTCAAAAAAGCACAGAAATCCCATCCTCATCTCTCTTTACTCACTTTTATGCACGATGTACTCACTGAAACAGCATGTTGTTGTATGCTGGGTGCCAGGGCACCGCGACATTGAAGGAAACGTGTTGGCGGACCAGCTCGCTGCATCCGCCCACGAAAACGCTGCTAATACATCTATGGCTGTGCCTGCGCTAGACCTGAAGCCTTCCTTAAAACAGAAGCTCAGAGCTCATTGGCAACGCCTGTGGGATAAGGAAACCCAAAACAAGTTACACCTTATAAAACCGCATCTTGGTAACTGGCCCCAGGTATGTAAGAATCGTCGTACAGAAATAACACTCTGCAGACTTAGAATAGGACACACACACAGTACACACTCATACCTTTGTCCGTGGGGATCCACCGCTGTGTGATAAATGTGGCGAGCCTCTAACTGTCCTTCACGTCTTATTGCAATGCACAGAACTAGACGCTCAAAGAAACAAGCACTTTCCATTAATATACCGGCAACAGTTACCACTTCATCCCGCTATGTTCATAGGCAGGCAACCACTTTTTAAATATCAATCTCTTTTAGCATTTCTTAAAGACATCAATAATTTTAATGTTATTTTCCCAGGTAACCCGTAGAGCAGCCTCACAACTGAGGCTGCGGCTGCGGAAATTCTATCAGAGTAAGCACCTGCCTCCTGGCCTTTAGCCTCAAAGGCCCTGGAGAGGCATTCGTGCTATGTAAAGTACCTCACATGTATATATCATGATCACTGCTCAATCACCTCACACTCATAGATCACATCGCATGTCACTGTCATAATTTTATTCTATATACACATCTTTTACGCTTCTCTTCAGCGTGTGATTTTAGGCCCCTTTACAGCCATAATACATCCTACCATCGACACTCACTTGTCAACGCACATACTACATGATCAGACATGGCGCTCTTTGGCCACTCATGGCCCTTGCGCCATTAAACCCCACTAATCATCATCATCATCCAGGAGTGGGCTGGCTCACACTTATATACAGTGAGGGCATGAACCACACGTGGTTTTTCCTTACGGCGCAGCTGTTTAGGGGCTGGCGAAGTCCGTTGATGACGCATGTCACACAGAGAGAAGAGCTGATCCACTTTTGCCCTGCACCCACGGGCCACACTATTGACCTCAGGACCCCACAGGGGCGTCTGCCTGAGCAGGCGTTTGGTGTGAGGCGACACACGGACCCGAGCCGACGGGGGGGCCTTCGACCCCCTCCCACGTGTCGCCGTGCGTGGCTGAGCCGTGTCCGGGGAAAAGGGGATCCTGGGGGTTGAGCCGATTCCGGGAGATTGGACCTTTAAGGCCCCCTGGAAGAGGCAACACACCCCCTTTGGCCCCAATCTTCACGTAGACGGCACCCCTGGGCTGACCCACCCAGGGAAATCGGCAGTCGCCTTTTCCTGTCTCTCTCTCCTCTCAGCTTCGTCTTTCACTCTCACTTTATATCTTTCCTGTCTTCTATTCTCTTCCATTTACTTCCATTTTTCCTGACGGCAAGGGTTAACCTTGTGTATGTGCCCTCTCTTGGTCACATTATATTTGGTTTATAGTGGCTGTGTACAGCTGGCGTTGGCATGCCTTATTCTAAGTGCTGTCGCGTCCCCATGTTGGGCTCCATGGTGGGCGGCTGGCACGGCCGCCGAATATATGCACTATTTATGGCATCCACTTTCATTCCCTCGACTGCACGATCACCCTCTCTCAAAAAGAGGGGGCAACGAAGAGACCTTATATGCATTTCTGAAACCAAAAGAAATTTTCCCCCGATTCCACGTAATCTATTGTGAAACACTTGAAAAGGGTGCAAGAACGATCTCTCCTTTCACTGTATCGAAATGCCTCACAAACACACTCGGACGAGGTTATAAAGCTACAAGAATGGCTAGCGGTTTCCTCAACACCTCACGAGGCGTAGTGTCTGACCAAGACTTGCTTGAACTGTCTGAAATGAGCTCTCGAGGGCTGGAATGAACAGCATGTGACACACGTACAGTGATTAAAATCAGGCGTGACGACAAAGAAATCCCGACGAAACATCTTATAGTTTACATTTTGAACAAGCACCCTACCAGAGTATCTTGAAACAGGCTACCTGAAGCTAAAGGTCAGACCCTATATCCCCAACCCTCGGCGTTGCTTTAAGTGCCAGCGTTTCGGTCACGGCTCTCAGAGCTGCCGCGGCCGTCAAACCTGTGCCAAATGCGGCTCACACGAACACCCTGCAGACGACTGTACAGAAACTCCACACTGCGCGAACTGCGATGGTGGGCAGCCCGCCTACTCTCGCGCCTGTCCGGCATGGAAAAAAGAAAAAGAGGTCGTAACACTCAAAGTAACTCAGAATATTTCCTTTCAAGAGGCGCGAAAGCGCCTTTCTTTTGTACAGGGTACATCTTTCGCGGACGTGGCACGCAAGGGGGCAGTGCCACAAATGTCCTTGGCAGCCGCACGTACCACACACAGTGGACGGGCGCAGCGCCGTCCTCCCCCTCAGCGGAAGCAGCCCGTGCTGCTCCGCCACCAAAGGACATGCAGGCTCCTGGTCCTGCAGATTCAGGGCCTTCTGTTCAGTCAGAAAGCCCTAAAACTCCGACACCCGTGCGCGTGACCCGCGAGCGGGCATCCAGCGCCTCTGCTGAGGCGATGGACACAATGCCATCCCTAACGGCGTCTCAGGCGCCGAAGGAACGGCGCAGCTCCTTGGAGCGCGCCAAAAAAGGAAAAGCCCGTATCACAGGGTCTGGAAAGGGCCCTCTGTCTTAAGACAAGTTACTTCGGTACACACAGCACTAAATTACACCCAAAATGGATACACTAATAATACAATGGAACGTGAGAGGTCTTATCAGAAACCTCGACGATATCCAAGAGCTGCTACATGAACACTCACCAAAGTGCTGTGTGTACAGGAGACAAACTTGAAATCAACTCAAACCAACTTTCTTCGACAGTATGTTGTCTTCCGAAAAGACCGCTGTGACGCTGTCGCATCATCAGGCGGTGTTGCAATCATAATACATAAGGTGTGCCATGCCAGGGTTTGCAGCTACGAACACCGCTGGAAGCAGTGGCCGTCCGGGCTGTACTTCTCAACAAACTTATTACATCTGCTCAATATTGTCGCGACTGTACTTTGGAAAATGTACTTTGGTAGCCGAGAAAAACGAAGTAGGAGCACGAGCAAGGACCACCGGGTTTTCAGAGGAAGACGAAGTTTGGCGTCTGCGTTTCCTGTGGTTTTCTGATAATACAGTTCCTTGTTCTTTTTGTCCCATCGTGGTCCGGTCTTGTTTTTCCACGTTGTGACACTGGTGGAGCTGCTGGACTTCAACCCCTGATGCTCGGAACTCCTCAGCGGAGCCGCACTACCAGTCCAAGCCCGCAACCAGTACCTGCTGTGGATACACCGGTCCACCGCTACAGTCGTCGACAGCGAGGCTTGAGCCCCAAAATTTTCCCCTTGGAATTCGCCCTGTCAACGAGCCCTCATCCTCCTGCAGAAATGGCCACCGAAGGTGCTACACAGGTGACTATTGAGCAACCGCGAATGCCCGACACATTTCACGGCGAGATTTATGAGGACGTTGAGGATTGGCTCGATCAATACGAGAGAGTCGCCAAGGCGAACCGCTGGTCCCCAGATCAGAAGCTATCCCACGTCTACTTCGCACTGGCCGACAGCGCTCGTACATGGTACGAGAACCGGGAAGGGACTCTAGCTACCTGGAGTGAATGTCGGCAACAGCTCCTCGATACGTTTTCTAACAACGATCGTCGCGACTTGGCTCAGCAACTCATCGAAGTGCGGATCCAAAACCCAACGAGACCGTGGCCATGTTTGCAGAGGATATGACGCGCCTCTTTCGCCGTGCGGACCCCGAGATGCCTGAAGCGAAGAAAGTCCGGCATTTGATGCGAGGAGTGAAGGAGCAACTGTTTGCTGGCCTTCTTCGTCACCCGCCGACTACTGTTGCGGAATTTATTAGGGAGGCGACGACAATTGAACGAGCCCTTCATCAGCGGTCCCGCCAGTACGACAGAACAACTACGTCGTCCAGCGTTTCTGCACTGACTGCAACCGGTGAGCCTTCTCTACGTGAGCTCATCCGCGAAGTCGTTCGGGAGGAGCTGCGCAACCTTGTAGTGCCTCCGAAAGATCCTGTGGTAGCTTCTGTCGCTGAGGTTGTGCGTGAAGAAATCAGGCAAGCATTTTCTTCGCCTCAACTACAACCGGACCAGCGGTCCATAAACTACGCATCCGCAGTCCGTCATCCAGCACCAGCGCCGCAGACATTTTTCCCTGCTCCTCATAGCGAGACGACGTATCACCCACAGCCGACCTACTTACCGCCGACCCAACTTGCCGCCGACCCACCTCAGTTGCCGCCGACCCAACTGCCCAGTATACCCGTCGAGACCTCGCCTTACTACCCTCCACCGGCCCATGCAACTTGGGCGCGAAGGACGCCTATCAGTCGACCGCTTCTTCGCAGGACGGACACGTGGCGCACCGCTGACCGCCGTCCGCTTTGCTTCCATTGTGGAGAAGCCGGCCATGTTTACCGTTTCTGCCCGCATTACAACTCCGGATACCAGACCTTTTCAAGCACCTACCCTCGTGCTCTCTTTGACAGTCGACGCGATGCCAATGTCCCTGAGCCAGCACCAGCACAGCCGTTTGCCGAACCTCATCGTCGGCCCCGTACGCCGTCGCCTGCCCCGAGCTCCTCACCACACCGTCGCAGTTACGCCGGCACCACCCGTGGCAGATCCCCGAGCCCTCGCCGGGGAAACTAAGAGGAGCGACCTTTGGGGGGAAGGTTGCCACAAGTCGAAATGCTACAACTCCCCTAATGCCGCAAGGACGACTGGAAGAGACGACGTTGCCGACCTCAACTTCTCCAATGATGCCAGAACGATCGGACGAGATGACGTTGCCGACTTCAAAGGAAATTGTAAGCGCCGACCTGCCTGTTTGCATAGACGGACGCCCAGTGACGGCACTAGTAGACACTGGCGCCGATTTCTCAATTATAAGCAAGAAACTCGCCGACTGTCTTAAGAAAGTAAAGACTACTTGGACGGGCCCCCACATAAGGACAGCCGGAGGTCAGCTGATGACACCCACAGGCAAATGCACGGCTAGAGTTACCATCGGTAGCTCTGCTTTCGTTGCTGATTTTGTGATTCTGCCGGAGTGCTGCAAGGACCTGATCTTGGGAATGGACTTTCTGCGTGAATACGGTGCCGTTATAAACATTCCTGATAGGTCGGTCACATTTTGGATGAGTCCAGAGTTAGTCGAACCTTGTACAGAGCAGCACCCTCGGCCTCTGCGTGTCTTTGATGACGGCGTGACTATCCCACCTCGGTCAAGTGCTCTCGTGTCAGTCGAATGTGACATAGTCAGTTGTTCCGATAGCATTGCCGAAAAAATCCAGAACTGCTATTCAGCCATGGTATCTCCGTCGCAAGGGGCGTCGTCAAGATAAATCGGGGACACACGCAAGTCCTGCTAACGAACTTTAGTCCTCAGCGCCGACATCTCAAGAAAGGTATGGCAGTTGCTTACATAGAAGAGCTCGCTCAGGTCCGGCTGAAACCCTACTTATCTGAGTGACTTCGCTACTTCGATCACCGGCGTGTATAGATCGTGGTACCGCTACTACAAAGCATCGGGACGATGCTTTCTGGGAAGGGAGGCTATGTCGCGACTGTACTTTGGACAATGTACTTTGGTAGCCGAGAAAAACGAAGTAGGAGCACGAGCAAGGACCACCGGGTTTTCAGAGGAAGACGAAGTTTGGCGTCTGCGTTTCCTGTGGTTTTCTGATAATACAGTTCCTTGTTCTTTTTGTCCCATCGTGGTCCGGTCTTGTTTTTCCACGTTGTGACAATATATATACCCCCAAATTATCCTTTACAGAAACACCATCTTGAAGCCTTATTAGATGAGTTACCGGAACCATACGTCCTCCTTGGCGATTTCAACGCGCACAGCACCCTGTGGGGTGATTCCCGCTGCGATCAGAGAGGCCGCCTGATCGAGAATCTTCTGTTCTCTACTGGTGCATGTTTGCTAAATGACAAAGAACCTACATATTATAGCCTCGCCAACAACACTTATTCCTGTATCGATCTCAGCATTACGTCCCCAACTCTCCTACCTGTCCTTAAATGGAAAGTTATTAGTAATCCATATGGAAGTGACCATTTCCCGGTAGTTCTAAGCACACAAAAACCAACTGAATGTCCCCCGAAGGCTCCTCGCTGGAAGCTTGATACAGCCGATTGGGAGCAGTTCCGTAACCTCACGTCTCTCCCGTGGGCTGACATGTCTCATCTAAGTATTGATGCTGCTATTCAGTATTTCACTGCCCTCATAATCGATGCTGCCTCAAAATGTATATCCCAAGTAAGTGGCCTTGCATGCAAACGTCGTGTCCCTTGGTAGAACGACGAGTGCCGCAAAGCTCGAAAAAAGGAAAACAAATCGTCGGGGCTGCTACGCAACTCCCGCACTGCAGAAAATCTTGTAAACTTTGAAGAAGCAAAATCACAAGGCAGAAGAATACGCCGCCTGGCTAGACGGGAGAGCTGGCAGAAGTTCATAGCAGGCATTAACTCCTTTACAGATCAGGCAAAGGTCTGGAATAGAGTGAAGAGAGTAAATGGTGGTCAAACGTATTCGATCCTTTTGGTGGACACATAGAGAAAAAGCTTGGAAGATCAGGCTAACGCTCTGGGCGCGCACTTCGAACGCGTGTCCAGTTCGTCACATTACTCTGAAGCCTTTCAGACGTATAGAGCTAGAACAGAGCAACAAAAGATTGAGCGAAAATGTACAGGAAACCGCACATACAACCAACCATTCTTCCTAGCAGAGCTACAGGAAGCCCTAAACAATTGTAGCAATTCCACCCCAGGCTCTGATCGTGTTGTGTATCATATGTTGAGACACATACCTTCCGAAACACAAAGCACTCTCCTGTCCCTGTACAATACCATCTGGTCTTCAGGCGAGATACCTACTTCATGGAAAGAGGCTATTGTAATTCCCGTTCTGAAACAGGGTAAAGATCCATCCTCCGTCGCAAGTTATAGGCCAATTGCATTAACAAGCTGCCTCTGTAAACTCCTTGAAAAAATGATTAACCGTCGGCTAATACATTTCCTGGAGTCAAACAAATTACTCGACCCCTTCCAGCGTGGTTTTCGAGAAGGTCGGTCCACCACTGACCATCTCGTACGCCTTGAGGCACAAATCCGTGAAGCTTTTTTACACAAACAGTATTTTCTCTCTGTGTTCCTCGATATAGAAAAAGCGTACGACACAACATGGCGGTTCGGAATACTGAGAGACCTGTCCCATCTAGGGATACGTGGTAAAATGTTAGACATAATAGAGAGCTACCTGTCGCATCGTACATTTCGTGTCCGCGCAGGCAATGTTGTATCGAAAATATTTGTCCAAGAAACAGGAGTACCACAAGGTGGTGTCCTAAGTTGCACACTTTTTATTATAAAAATGAATTCTCTGCGCCTGTGCATCTCACCCAATATGTTTTATTGCACATATGTCGATGATGTTCAGATTGGTTTTAAATCATGCAACCTTGTGATATGTGAGCGGCAAATTCAGCTGGGTTTGAACAGGGTCGCTAAATGGGCAGAGGAAAATGGCTTTAGCATTAATCCCCAAAAAAGCAATTGCGTTCTATTCTCCAGAAGGAGAGGCCTGCAGCCTGAACCTGATATTGGCCTGCTTGGCCAGCGGCTACCTGTGAAAAAGGAGCAAAAGTTTTTAGGAATTACTTTAGACATGAAATTGACATTTGTACCTCATATAAAAAACCTGAAAAACAAGTGCATGAAGGCAATGAATATACTGAAGGTTTTGTCACGAACAACGTGGGGCAGTGACAGAAAATGCCTTATGAATTTATACAAAAGTCTTGTACGCACGCGCCTTGACTACGGGGCTATTGTCTACCAGTCCGCGACACAAAGCGCACTAAAGATGCTGGACCCAGTCCACCATCTAGGTATTCGCCTTTCTACGGGTGCCTTTCGAACGTGCCCCGTAGAAAGCCTCTACGTTGAATCAAATGAGTGGTCGCTGCACTTCCAGAGATGTTACATATCCTTCATGTACTTTCTCAAAGTGAACGCAGACAAGCAACACCCTTCATACTCCACTGTTAATGATTTGTCCAGCTCTGCTCTCTTTTACGACCGTCCTACAGTACGACAGCCCTACTCACTTCGTGTGAGAGGCCTAGCGGAGGTAATGGGTGTGCCACTTGAACACCGTTTGGTGGCTCCTGCTGCTCAGCTCCCGCCGTGGCAGTGGCAGCTTATAGAATGTGATTTGTCTTTTGTAGAAGTCACAAAGCACGCTCCTGTTGCACACATTCGAATGCACTTCCTGGAGCTACAGCAGAAATACACTTACCCTGCATTTTTTACAGATGCTTCAAAGACGCATATGGGTGTCTCCTATGCAGCGGTCGGCCCTTCCTTTTCAGATGCTGGCACTCTGCATCCTAGCACTGGCATCTTAACAGCAGAAGCGTACGCGATATATGTGGCTGCAAAACACATTGAGCAAGTGAAACTACAAAAGGCAGTTATATACACGGATTCCCTGAGTGTGGTAAAAGCTTTGAAAACTTCAAAAAAGCACACAAATCCCATCCTCATCTCTCTTTACTCACTTTTATGCACGATGTACTCACTGAAACAGCACGTTGTTGTATGTTGGGTGCCAGGGCACCGCGAGATCAAAGGAAACGTGTTGGCGGACCAGCTCGCTGCATCCGCCCACGAAAACGATGCTAATGCACCCATGCCTGTGCCTGCGCTAGACCTGAAGCCTTCCTTAAAACAGAAGCTCAGAGCTCATTGGCAGCGCCTGTGGGTTAAGGAAACCCAAAACAAGTTACACCTTATAAAACCGCATCTTGGTAACTGGCCGCAGATATGTAAGAATCGTCGTACAGAAATAACACTCTGCAGACTTAGAATAGGACACACACACAGTACACACTCATACCTTTTGTCCGGTCGCGATCCACCGCTGTGTGATAAATGTGGCGAGCTTCTAACTGTCCTTCACGTCTTATTGCAATGCACAGAAGTAGATGCTCAGAGAAACAAGCACTTTCCATTTATATACCGGCAACAGTTACCACTTCATCCCGCTATGTTCATAGGCAGGGAAGCACTTTTTAAATATCAATCTCTTTTAGCATTTCTTAAAGATATCAATAATTTTAATGTTATTTTCCCAGGTAACCCGTAGAGCAGCCTCACAACTGAGGCTGCGGCTGCGGCAGTTCTATCAAAGTAAGCACCTGCCTCCTGGCCTTTGGCCTCAAAGGCCCTGGAGAGGCATTCGTGCTATGTAAAGTACCTCACATGTATATATCATGATCACCTCACACTCATAGAACACATCGCATGTCACTGTCATAATTTTATTCTATATACACATCTCTTACGCTTCTCTTCAGCATGTGATTTTAGGCCCCTTTACAGCCATAATACATCCTACCATCGACACTCACTAGTCAACGCACATACTACATCATCAGTCATGGCGCTCTTTGGCCACTCATGGCCCTTGCGCCATTAAACCCCACTAATTAATTAATTATTGACCTCAGGATACTGCTACGGGATAGTAATTATGCGAAAGGCAACGTAGAGAGATGAAGAAAGCATTAAAGGAAGAGATAGAAATGAAAACGCCCAATGCAACATTACAGCGTTTGAGTGCAATGAAGAGGAAAAGGAATAATTGCAGAAAAAAGAAAGGGAGGAAGAAATAAAGTCTGTGCAAAGCGGGGAGAGAAATGAGGAGCCACTCTTGGCACTCAACCCATTGCCCCCACCTTTGCCCTCAGTCTACTGATATAGTAATAGTGGTAGTGCTGAACTTATGAACGGATCGATAAAAACGATGTGGAACAGGAAATGTCGCTGGAGCCCAGGTTTTGAGAAGCAGACTTGTCTTCGTCAGGACGACGACAAAGACAAGCCCCCTTGTCGAAACTTCCTGCCAGTGTGGTCTAGTGGCTATGGTACTCAGCTGCTGATTCGAGGTTCGCGGGATCTAATCCCGGCTGCGGCGACTGTGTTTCGATGGAGGCAAAATGTCGAGGCCCGTGTGCTATTGTATGTCAGTGCACTTTAAAGAACCACAGGTGGTCGAAATTTCCAGAGCTTTTCACAACAGCTTTTCACTCCTTTATATCTCCCATCTCTGCTACCCCTAGTGCCCTCCCACGGTCTTTCTACAAACGGCACACTGTTTTACTGCCAAAGAGTTTTGAAAGGGAAATACTTTGTTCCGTTGAAGGCTATAGACCAACAGCTCTCTCGAATGTTGCCTATAAAATCTT
The DNA here is from genome assembly GCA_013339685.2 of Hyalomma asiaticum. NCBI lineage: Eukaryota > Metazoa > Arthropoda > Arachnida > Ixodida > Ixodidae > Hyalomma > Hyalomma asiaticum. The sequence goes on from CM023488.1 coordinate 100,451,874, forward strand.
CGCAAAAGTGTTAGCAATCAAGTTACAATTTGTGATGTCTATGCTCATTCGTTCTCATCAGACATGTGGAATTAGAGGTCGCTCCATTCAAAACAATATCCATATCGCTCGCACAATTCTTTACTATTGCTATGGCTGTCAAGAGCATCTTGCAGTGCTTCAGGCAGATCTTGAAAAGGCCTTTGATCATGTCAGCCATTCATTTTTATTATCACTTCCGGAGCATGCCAGTATTGGTTCCGTGGTGTTTAAAGGTGTTCGACTTTGTTATAATAATGGCTCAACGAGTCTGATTATGAACATTTTTCCACATCGACTGTGAATGTTTGGGAGAGCCGAAGCTTGCAACACATTTTTAGCAAAAAGCTTTTCTACAGGTTGCAACTCATTCACTCTGCTAGGTATTACATACAACACTTTCATTGGACTTTCGCGACTTTCGTATGGTCTTCGACATTGGAACCTATTTGACGTGACAATGTGTTCAGACCAATCAGTGAGGAGGGTTGGGTTTGGTAGACCTGTATTTTTGACAGAGTTTCCCGCCTTTTCTTTTTCTGTGGCTGCTCCCATCGCATAATTCAATCACTCTTGCAGGTTACCTTTGTTAATGCTTGACCGGACATGGTTGTTTCTTCAAATTTCTTAGCACGGCCATGCTTGTGGGGATTCATGCAGGATGTCTACAATTCAGTTCGCTTCCTTAAAACCCGGTTTTCCATTGAGTATTTGTACAGTGTATCACGCAAGACATTATATAAGGATTTAATATCCGTGCTCTTTCCTCCTCCCTTTAACCGTTCACTTTACTCGGATCTGCCGGGCCACGGTGTACTGAGACGAGTTCGCAAAATGTATATTTCTGCTAGTTAAAAATATTCTTTTATAAACTTCATTCTGAAACGTTGTAGGTAAAAACGTGGTTGCAAAGAAAATGCATTTTTTTTCCTCAGTGGATTACCGTTTCTGTGAGGTCCCGGGGGCAATAGAACATTGTTTTATTTTCTGCAAAGTTGCAATTCTCTTCTGGGACATCCTGCAGCGCACAGTAAAGAAAGATTTCGCCATGAATTAACATACGATTCTTTACCTTTTGCCAACATCTCTTGTTATACTATCTTTGGCATTTTTTTTCGCCCCGCCACGGTGGTCTAGTGGCTATGGTACTCGGCTGCTGATCTGAGGGTCGCGGGATCGAAGCTCGGCTGCGGCGGCTGCATTTCGATGGAAGCGAAATGTTGAGGCCCGTGTGCTGTGTGATGTCAGTGCACGTTAAAGAACCCCAGGTGGTCGAAATTTCCGGAGACCCCCACTACGGCGTCTCTCATAATCAGAACTGGTTTTGGGACGTTAAACCCCACAAAACAACAACATGTTTTTTTCTCATGGGAATGCATAGTCTATGGAAAACTCGTATGCAGGAACGTAACGCAGAGCCCGCTGGGACTCGAACCCACAACCCGCAAGGGAGCTTAAATTGTACATTTGATCCGGATGACGGTTCATTTCATGGATGTTTATGAAGAACTAGACATCACACGAGAATGGTACGCTATCTTAGTGCGGTTATCATCTTTAGCAGCACCCTTCTCGTGTAACACAGGTTGAGGAATGCTCGCTGAAACTTTGTAATGCATTTTATGCTGAATGTTTAGTGCTCTGTTGTAATGTGCGCTCATTGTCGCTAGTTGTCAGTTTCGTACGCATTGTAATAAATAAATAAATACCATGTGGGAAAAAATATGTCGGAGGCGTGGTCGGTAATGCTTCCAGCTCATACCGCCGCACCCTTGCGGGCTGTGGGTTCGAGTCCCAGCGGGTGGTACCATTTTCAATCTCAAATGCGTATTTATTTTTCACAAATCTACTTCCGTAACGCAAGTACGGAAGTACGTCATAGATTTTTTCTTGGAGCCCGGCATAAAACACTTTCGTACCAATAATTACAGTATTTTCTAGAGAAGGCGCCAATTTTAATTAATGGTCAACAAAACGCCATAGCTTCATCAGGCTGCGCTCGCATGGCTTTTCAAAGGCGACCGAAGTTTTTCACTTTCAGACGCCATGTATCGCGCTTATCGATTTTTTCCTCTATTGCTAAAGATGTAACCTAATCACCATCGCCCCGCCACGGTGGTCTAGTGGTTATGGCACTCGGCTGCAGATCCGAAGGTCGCGGGATCGAATCCCGGCCGCGGCGGCTGCATTTCGGTGGAGGCGAAATGTTGAGGCCCGTGTGCTGTGCGATGTCAGTGCACGTTAAAGAACCCCAGGTGGTCGAAATTTCCGGAGCCCTCCACTACGGCGTCTCTCATAATCAGAACTGGTTTTGGGACGTTAAACCCCACAAATCAAATCATCATCTAATCACCATCGTCACTATACGATCAGCCGCGCGTTTTCTTCGCGCCTAGGTGGGTGGCTTCCTCATTCCAGGTATCCAAGGCTTGCACCTGTCCCGCGAGCCCTGTCCACCACCAGGAGCTGGTCGTCAAGGTTTCGTGACGCCTTCAGTGCATTCCACTAGTTGTCCAGATTTTCGTGCATATTCGATGAGTCAATGGGTGGGACGTCTGGTTTTTAACACGAAAGTGTTTTTTTTTAATGCCAGGTCCACCACGACCCCATACATCATTACCGTAACGGATATGATGCAGTGAAGTAAACATGTAAGAATAAGGAAGAATAACACCCAGTGTGTTCATAAGCAGAGAGTCGAACTCAGAGCCCCTCGCTCCACGACGGGAGGTGGCCGGTGCTCTACCACGGCGCTTACGCGGCACATGCTCGGAGCTGTACGAAGGCGTCTTATATTGCTTCCTATCTCGCTTCGTTCGTTTTTCGACGCTCTCGTCCGGCTCAGCGCGCGCATCCAGCACATTGCCTGGAACGGTTCCGCCATCCTGGAGGGGCGAAGTGAATCACTGCAGCTTTACTTTGCCTCTCCTTGATGGCGGCACCATTCCAGGCGCGTTCCAAAGTCTGCCTCAATGCACGGGCGTGGAGCAGCGCGGGCATTGGAAAGAAGCGTGATAAGAAAATTGGCAGATCCCACGTGCAGTGGGAATCAAGGAAATGCGAAGCACGCATAAGGAACGTAAAATGGATTTGCATTGTTGTCTCGCTATACCGAGTTTGGTACATATGAAGTTAACGAAACGGCCACAAGAGCACCAAGACTGTGGCGTGTAAACCACGCCGCTCATACAAGCATGTCGTGATTCTAACGTTATGACCTGTCATTTACGTTCGTCACGCAGTCTTGTTGTGCCATAGCAATTTTCGTATACATCCCTTTAAGGAAACGAGTGGCATGTAGATCATGCCGCTAATGACATGCATGTCACAATTTTCATGTTATGACTTGTCATTTATGATCGTCATGCAGTCATGTTGTGCCAAACCAATTTTCGTATAGGCTCCGTGCACTCGAGTTTTCCATGTGCGACATCAGCGCCAGAATGCACTGCCTGGCGGAGAGAAGAAGCAAAATTGGGCAGACTGTGACAGGGAAATACGCGAACGCGATGCGCGTCTCCAACTCTATTGCAGCAGCGACCGCCCATCCCACCTTTCGTTTTATTTCCTTTGAGACGTGCGCTCCAAACCTGCGGCAAACTGTTCCAAAGGGCGACGCCACGAGCGTTCGTGTGATTCGCAGCACGCCCGGAAAGCAGCGAAGAAACGCGCGCGTCGCTGTCGCCTCGCTTTCCACCATGCGCGACTGAGCCGTCCGACGAGAGCTACGTAGCGCCCTCTGATCACTAGACGGAGCCCATACATCCCATTAACGAAACGGCAGTATAGCGCCAGGCCCATGGCATGTAAATCATGCCGGTCATGACACGCGTGTCATGATTCTAATGTTATGACCTGTCATTTACGTTCGTCATGCTGTCGTGTTGTGCCATAGCAATTTTGGTATACATCTCGTTAACGAAACCCCTGGCATGTAAATCATGCCGCCCATGACATGCATGTTATACTTTTCATGTTGTGACCTGTCAGTCATGTTCGCCATGCAGTCATGTCGTGGCATACCAATTTTCGTATACATCCCATTATCGAAACGGCCAAGAGAGCACCAAGACCGTGGCATGTAAATCATGTCACTCATGACATGCATATCATGATTTTCATGTTATGACCTGTCATTTACGTTCATGATGCAGTCATGTTGTGGCATGCCAATTTTTGTATACATCCCGTTAACGAAACGCGTGGCATTTAAATCATGTCGCCCATGACATGCACGTCATGATTTTCATGTTGTGACCTGTCAGTCATGTTCGCCATGCAGTCATGTTGTGCCATACCAATTTTCGCATACATCCCATTAGCGAAACGGCTAGGAGAGCACTAAGACCGTGGCATGTGAATCATGCCACTCATGACGTGCATATCAAGATTTTCATGTTATGACCTGCCATTTATGTTCGTCAGGCAGTCATGTTGCGCCATACCAATTTTCGCATACATCCTATTAGCGAAACGGCCAGGAGAGCCCTATGACCGTGGCATGTAAATCATGCCGCTCATGACATGCATATCATGATTTTCGTGTTATGACCTGTCATTTATGTTCGTCATGTAGTCATGATGTGGCATAACAATTTTCGTAATCATCTGATTGGCGAAACGGCCAGGAGAGCACAAAATCGTAGGCGGCTAGATAGATAGATAGATAGATAGATAGATAGATAGATAGATAGATAGATAGATAGATAGATAGATAGATAGATAGATACGCTCAAACTCGCCGAAGTTCGCTAAGAAATGCTTCGCATTTAAAAGAATACACCCGCGTTCGTACAGATTCGAGCGTATGTGCGCCAACTGAGCGGTGGTAGAGCACCGGTCACCTTCCGTCGTGGACAGCGTTCCGCCGCCGACCACTCTTTCAGCGTGATGGCAACAAGAACACTGCTGCGTTAGGCGCTCAAGCATGGTAAATAATGTTGACCGGTCAATGTGGCGGGAGTAAATATGATCAGTAATCTTTGTCACGCGACACTCACGATCTACTGTGTCTAGTTATTACGTAAACTACTCCAGTTACCACAAGGGTTTGGTCCTTGAAGTTATGGAGGCGATGCGTGAGCGTGGGTTCATCGGCGTCAAACAGTGCCGTACCAGCCAAACACCGATAGCTATTGCAGAGTTCGCCTCGACATAACAATAAACATTCAACTGCTTATGCGAAGACACATTTCACTTTCATGCTATACCGATTCCGTTGACAGAGAGATCAGCTACATTTTTTGCGACAGCCCCACACCATGTGGTACAGGGTGTTCGCAGTTTATTGGCAGTAATGGCAGTTCCTGGTGAAGTTGCTGGGATACATTGCATGTAGTAGCGTGCCGTGTGAAAAGGTGCCTACCTGGAGTCTCCTCCATGTCACCGCTTATTCTATGGTCAGATTTCTGTGAGCTGGGGGACACTAACGTCGTTGCTTCCTGTAGTGCGCAACTATTTACGAGTATTTTTTAGGTATTGCTATCAGAGCATGAATATCGCTGAGTAGTAGCCCGGCGTGTATGCTCTCGAACTGCGGCGTGCGCCGAGTGGTTCCCCGCTAGGGATTCATTTCACGCCCCAGCGTCAAGAGGATACTGGCGTTTTCGAAGTCGCACTTGAGAAGAAATTATATTGCCGGTCTGCCGATGAGCCCTTTTCGGAACCTACGGAAAGCTTCTTGTGAATCTGTCGCGATAGTCACCGATAAAGAACCTGTGCTGATTGCTAACGCATTGGCGAATTCCTCTGCGGCAGTTGCATAATTCGCGTATGTAGAAGCGGCAGAGAGCTTTTGGCCTTTTTCGTCCACCACGCTAGCTACGTATTTGTTCAATCCTCGGTACTTAGCAGGGTCTGTATAATGTACGCACTCATGACTGCTATTCATCTCCAGCCGCCTTTGCTGCGCGTGTATGCATGCTTCTTCCTTTGTCGTACTATGGGTGCATATTCTTAGGTATGCGACAGACGTGTATTGTCAGCGGCAAGTGTGCTTCTCTTTCGACTGTATAGCCGAGGTCCTATAGGAGGGCTTGTCCCTCCTATAGGACCTCTGCGATGTTATTTTTCGTTTCTACGACCGACATACGAGATTTGCCAAAGAGGGTAAAGATGTGGGTGATAACCCACCCAACACATAACTACAGCTTGTTTGAAGCGTACGGTTGTTCAGGAAGGCGAAGAGAGAGAAAAAGAGAGGTGGAGGGGAAAAGGGCCCGGGACGTTAACTGGGTTGAAGGCCGAAGGCGGCATGGGCGAGTGACGTCACCGCATTTGCATTGCAGAGTTCGCATTGGGGATTTGTCGGGCCTGAACGCCATGTCCTGTTCGAGCACGACAGGTCGCTGCATATGCCCCGCCACGGTGGTCTAGTGGCTAAGGTACTCGGCTGCTGATCCGAGGGTCGCGGGATCGAATCCCGGCCGCGGCGGCTGCATTTCGATGGAGGCGAAATGTTGAGGCCCGTGTGCTGTGCGATGTCAGTGCACGTTAAAGAACCCCAGGTGGTCGAAATTTCCGAAGCCCTCCACTACGGCGTCTCTCATAATCAGAACTGGTTTTGGGACGTTAAACCCCACAAAACAACAAGGTCGCTGCATATGCTACGCCACGTTTGCAAAAGGCCGCATTTTTGTTTCCTTCATGAAGGGATGTTGGAAGAAGTGCGTGCCGCACATTTCAGCTTTTCGGAGACGCACCGCACATGTGCGCCGCTTTTAAGCAAAGCAAAGCCAAACTGAAAAAATGGCACACATACTAGAACTTTGCTCATGTAGGCCATCGGCGCATGTGTGTTTCATCTGACGAACCACAGCGTCGGAGAACAAAGCCTTCGTCTGCATTTTTTACATGCCAGCCTCTTTGGGATAATTTCAGTTAATATTGCAACCCGGTATGCTATCACTCGGGCTCTTCCGACCAGCACTGCTACGGACGTCGCCGACTTCTTGTTGCACGACGTTATACTACACCACGGTGCCCCTCGCCAACTGCTCACAGATCGTGGCCGCGCATTTTTGTCGCGAGTAATCGGCGATCCCTTGAGATCCTCCTCCACGCAGCACAAGTTGACCACCTCCTACCATCCCCAGACAAATGGCCTCACCGAGCGCCTCAATCGTACCCTCACGGACATGCTTTCAATGTACGTTTCATCTGCCCACCGCGACTGGGACCTGGCACTACCTTACGTCACTTTCGCCTACAATTCATCACGCCATGACACCACCGGTTACTCTCTGTTTTATATGCATTTTGGCCGCGAACCGACCTTAGCACTGGACACCCTACTTCCGGATGTTACAGCGCCGCCTAGCGAATATGCACTTGATGCCATCGCTCGTGCCGACCACGCGCGTCAAGTCGTCCGCTCGCGGCTGTCCGCCTCGCAAGCAAGCGAGGCGGATAGCCGTCTTCTGTGTAAATAGCCGTCCTCTGTGTCTTTCTCGTAACAATATGTATGATTAGTTCTGCGATCGATTGCAGCGGTTTAGTAGACCGTCTGCAGAAGCGGCGGACGGGCGCGGCCATGCTTGGTCAAGTGATAGCGCCGGCACAAGTTACCGAGAGTTGCAGGTGATAGAAGCGGCCGTACGGCCGAGGTCATGAAGTTTCGGAAAATTCCGACCAGCTGGGGTTCTTTAACGCGAACTGAGATCGCACAGGGCACGAGCCTTTAGATTTCGTCTTCATCGAAATGCAGCTGCCCCGGCCGGCATTAGATCCCGCGACTTTCAGAACGGCAGCCGAGTGCCATAAACACTAGTCCACTGTGGCGGGACTTTTGCTGGTAATGGATTCTGCGTTACCCGCTAGTGTTGAATTAGTGTTAGCGTCATCCCGTTATTTTAATCCCCTCGTCCAGATGAGTGGTGCGTTCCGGCCGCACATGACATGTGGTTCTCAGAAACGGATTGTCGTGTGACAAATTTAGACAGCCAGTGAGTGCCTATTTTTGCGAATTTCTGATTTGTGCGATTTCCTTTGCCCATCTGTAACCCAACGCGCTAGCCACTGGAACGCAAAGCGACAGGCAGAAAGTAGACCATTCAAGACCGATCTTACTGTTTTTTTTATTCCTTCATGTTCAGAACATTCCTGCAGTTACTGCAGATTTATGTGAAGACTAAGTGCAGTGCAGTAGACGGCCAGAGTTATTGAGATGAACGACGTTGACGTGCTACCATAACCGCGTAATTTTAAATGGCTTCTTTAGTGGACGTCATAACGATCTTTATTTAGGTGCATTAAGGTGGCACAAAACGCGCTCGACTACAGTGAAGTTGAAAGAAACGACAATTTGAATGAGAAAGGCTCTCGGTGACAACGGTTGATGGTTATTTAAAAGGGCTGCCTTAATGGTTTTATGGCGTGGATTACAAAGTTGTCAGCTAAGCGGCCATGCGGGTGCTCGCGCATCCAGTTTTGGAATTCTTCGTTGGCGTCTTCGAACAGGAGTCGTCTTTCTTCAGCAGTCAGGCTGTTATTGCCTGGTATCAATGCCGTCAGAATTCCTGCAGAGTAACGACAGAAGTAAAACATGTGGTCATTAAAACGGAAGTTGAGCACTGAATACTTGTAAGCAGTGGCGCTTTATGTAGCGTATCTTGATTCTTTCCTTTCAAATTTCGACAATGTTTTCTACTACTGCAGCGTTTCGTACGGTGTTGCTTCCCGAGTGTAGCGCATATGTTTGTTTTACCCTAATCGATGTATTTTTTACGTGACGCAGGGCTTCTAAATGCCGTAAAATCTGGCTGTCTGCAGTCCTTGTCTTGAAGTAATGAAGCCGTATCATGCTTTTAAATAGAAATGTCGAACGAAACTGAAAGAAATTTGAGCAATTGTGCTCTGCGGAGGACGGCGATCAATGAAACTGCACACACGACACAGAGGTCACATGTCCAAGGCCCGCTTGCTGACAAACGCCAGGTCAGGGCACTGTTGCCGAGAACGAGCACTGGGCCAACTCGCGTATAAACCTTATATTCTTAAGCTCCCTAGCGTCTCAGTCGCTAGTGGTAGAGCGAACAGCATCCGCATTCTTTGCTAGACATACTTTTCTCATTGATTGTAGTTCGGTTAGGAAAGGACGCTAATTTGTGCAGCCAATGTAAGGAGCATGGCTGAGCGTCCGTGGGGGTAGGGGAAAGGGAATGAAAGAGATAGAAAGGAGAGAGAAGCCGTAGTGGAGGGCTCCGGAAATTTTGACCGCCTGGGGTTCTTTAATGTGCACTGACAACGCACAGAACACGGGCCTCTGGAATTTCCGCCTACATCGAAAATGCGACTGCCGCGGCCGGGATCGAAACCGCGTATTTTGGGTGGCGGCCGAGCACCGCAACCACTACACCACCGCGGCGGACTTTCTCATTCTCCTGTGACGAAACGCCTTAGTATTTGTTCGCTGTTGCCACAAGGCGCGCGTGCCCTGGCAGAGCGTTAGAGTTACTCTATATGCTAGCATAAATATACAGTAACTCTACAGAGCGTTGATGGCTACTGCCATCTCGGGGAGCCTGAGGAAACTACAATTCTCGCGCCCGGACACCACGGAACGCCGGGGGATTTGAGGAAAAAGCATTACCCGGATGTGGTCAGTGGGCAGGAAATGAGAGACCGCCGTGGGTGCAGCTTATCAAGAAAAGCTTGTATTGCGCGACCCGCGTTCCCGTCGTCGGTGTCGATGAACGAGAAAACAATCTTCGCCGTGATAGCAGTGATCGCAGTGATCGCTCTATTTTTTTTTTCTTCCCGTGGAGCAACGATTATTGGAGCGCAAAGCGCTCGCCTGCAACACGTGCTCGCTCAATGGCGTGCAGGTGTTACGGGCGCGCTAAGGAGCGTGCACGTGTTCGGGCGTTCGCCTGTGAAGCGTGCATGCTTGGCGCACGAACACGTGAACATACATGAGCAACTTCAATCTCTTGGACTCCCTACGAAGTAAAGGAGGAAATAAACATGGAATAAAAGGAACAAATATAAGGTGGAAAGACAGATCAGACAGAAAGTGACAAAAGAAAGATAGCAATCAAGGAAGGATGGGAAGAAAAAGAAGAAATAAACAGGAACACGCTTGCAAAAGAAATAAATAAATAAAGCAAGAAAGGATAAACAACGAAAAAAAGAAACAAACTAGAAGGTGGTTTCACTCAGTGTGGAACCTGTCGAAACAGCGGAGCTCGTCTCTTCATTTTTTTTTATCACTAGTGAACATTAATTTCTCTGGATTTTCAGTACTTCCTCGCGACTCAGCTGAATGAGAACTTTCTTTGTTTTCATTTTTATTTATTATTGTCATTGGGAGAGATTGCTGGCAGGCATCTTCTATTCATTTTGGGTGCGGGAACCGCCCAGCCATTCTTTGAAAGCGCAGGTTTTGTTCGGCCTGTTATCACAATACACGTGTTGTTGGGCCGTGAATCTTCCCGGTTCTGGAAGTAGCGTGAGAGGTGTGCTATTCTAGCGCAGACCGAAATTTCTTGCGTAGAACAAACTGCTGATGAAGAGCACTGTGCGCTGCCTCACTCATTGAAGCTCCATGTCGAACTGATTTCTGCACACGCAACTGTTGTGCGATGGAGTGTTCTTGGTTTATGTCTGGGATTTTCCGAACGAGCGCGGTTGGCACGGATGGTCCAAGAACGTTCTGCTAATCATATACAGCCACTAGCAATATGGAAGAGATGCGCCAAGTTTCGCCTAAGAGTTTTGCACTCTACTCCTGCGGCCTTGCGCTAATGAGAATGCAGATGCCAGCCATGAGTGCCTAGGACGAATCACCTCTTCAGCTAGCAGTGATTGGATGGGTTGAACCTGTGTATCGTGTCTTCACGTCAATACATTTATGCGGCCTAAGTCTTCCGGGCAACATCGCGTGGCAACAGTAAAGCAAAATGAAGCGTAGTGCTCGACTGCCGCTTTAGTAAAGAGAAATTTCATTTGACGTACCGATCACATGGTCCGGAAACCGACTTTGTATTCTCTATCAAGCCCGTTTTAAATGAGCTGAAGCCATGTTGTCACCAAGAGCGTTTTGTAGAAGTTATTTTATGTTGCCTCCGTTTAGGACACACTCCTCTGACGCACAATTATTTACTACGAGAAGAAGAGCAGCCACATTGCCAACACTGCGAGGAACCGCTCACTGTGAATCCCATTTTAATAACACGTCCAACTTTCGAAAAATAAAAGCACACATGTTTTCATATATTCCACAAAACACTGACACCACTTCGTTCACGTTTAATGGTGTCGGAGTACGCACTGACCTCCACTGAAGACCTCTCTAGGTTTCTCGACGCCACAAAACTTGTGGAACAACTGTAAACGAAGGTCCTATTTTAAGATTCCATCAATTTTACCTTTCTATGAAACTACCGATCGTCTGGCGTATCATAGCCACTGTTGCTTTTGCCCCTAAGAATCAAGATAACTTACTGACTTTGTATTCTCTGTCTGCTTTGAGCATGCGAGCACTCACCGGACCATTCTTGCACGGGGATGTCGTTCGAAGACATCTCACAGCTCCGCAGTTCCAGACCAACATCTTTTGCCAGTAATTTTACGTAGTTGAGCCTCTCCTCAGTGCTCTGCATGTCGTGTGTCGGTGTGATGAGTTCCTCCCACCACTGCAACAATGCGTTTCGGAGATGATACGTTACGGCTGATATAACTTTCATATAGAATAAGAAATGCGTATATTTTGATATATAATAAGCAAGGGCTGGCTCGGGCTTTGTTACAGCAAAGCTGTGTATTGCTGACCAGTTCCGTTTGCATGTTAGCGAGCAGAAACACTGTGAAACAAGTACACATGTGCGGAAAATTAATTTAATGTAAAAGGACCGCTCGCCTCCATGACGTCAAGCATGTCATTGAGGATTGGAACATCGTATTTCGTCACCATGATGGCGACATCACGCGTTGTACCAGCCACCTGTGCACGCGTCCACGTAGGTGAGCCCGTCAGATAAAAGGGAGAGAGGTTAATCTTCAGCCTCAGATCGCAATGGGGCAGGCATGGGTTGTGCCATCGGAAGAGGGTCAAAGGGCCTAGTAGGAGAGACGCCGACAAGAGCGGCGGAAATGGACCACCTCTCTTCCGGCACCGTTTGAAACAACTAAAGCGCGCCCCGCCACGGTGGTCTAGTGGCTAAGGTACTCGGCTGCTGATCCGAGGGTCGCGGGATCGAATCCCGGCCGCGGCGGCTGCATTTCGATGGAGGCGAAATGTTGAGGCCCGTGTGCTGTGCGATGTCAGTGCACGTTAAAGAACCCCAGGTGGTCGAAATTTCCGGAGCCCTCCACTACGGCGTCTCTCATAATCAGAACTGGTTTTGGGACGTAAAACCCCACAAAACAACAACAACTAAAGCGCGTTGCCTTTGTAACTTTAGGAGGCGACGGCTAGATGACGGTCGTTTACGTAACAACCTGTCGTAGGGCTCCATACTTCCTTAAAAAGACGGCCGTGCTGCACATTTTGGATATCGCCATTTCCCGTATCACGAATATACAGAAGGTAAACAAAAGCAAGTGTGTGATTTTCTTGAACCTTTATATGCTTGAAAGCAGGTGCGTGGCTATGGGAAAAGGGGCAAACCAGGTTGAAAACGAGCCATTCGAAAGTAAGCGTATTTCTTAGGCGACATAAGCTATGGAAGCTAACATCATCAAGTAAAATTGTAGAAAAGCCATGGAGGGAAGGGTCGCTTAAAAATGCCAGACGGAACTCTTAATGCTTTTTCTGTTACTCGCTGTGTAATATTGCTCAACCGCCGAACCGAACAGCACTGACAGATAGCTTCGCAACTCCTCCCTCGAGGACACTGCTTGGTCGAGTCCGGGTCTGATGTGGTCCGGCTGCACTTTCTTAACATAGAAAGAAAACACGGCTGATCAACTTCGCACGCTCCTGTGAACGTGACAGCCCAGTATTATTCCATTATTTGCATCAGGGAATTTGCAATTTCCTTTCAAAGTAAATGAGGAAAGCGCGCTCTCTTGCCTCAGTAAAGCCCATCACAAATGGCACGCACTGAGATATAGTTCGAAGAACTGCCATTGGCTGATGTTCGTGTGAAGTTGCAGCAAATGCGGGGTGGGGAGGGGGGGGGTGCACATGTTTTGTCTTGTACGGAAACTCCAATACGTTAAAAGAGAAATAGAAGAGAAAATCTTGAAGCTCATGACGCGTGCTACCGTGGCTTCCTGCCCATTTATGAAACCACTCTCTGTAGCTTCCAGCGCTCTCGTAGCGACGAAAGAACTGTGAACGCACTCGGAGGGTGAAGTTTAGCCACAGAATTGCCGCAGTAAATACGCTGCTACCTAACAGATTTGAGAGCTTTCCGCGGCAGACCACTTGTGAGGCAATACGCTCCTTAACCGCTGTCACTCCAGGATTACTTGGAACAGTGTTGCAGGGCCCCTTTGACACAATTGATGTCTGCATTGATGATGGGCATCTAGGAAGTAGAAATCACGTACGGTGATAGTTTTGCGCAGAAGAGCTGAAATATGAGCGAGTATGTACAGGTTCACAATGGAAAACTAGCGCAAGGCAGAACGAGCATAAGGGAAAGAAATGGACAAGACGAGCGGTGCTCTTTCCCAGCTCTTTCCTCTGTCGTCGGTCTATGTGGCGCTGCTTTTCCAGGATAATTTTGCGCTCAGCATAAACGCATAAGAACTGGACCATATCTGTTTCTACAAACTTCGCAGCTGGGAAATAAGGCTCGCATAAAGTGAACGCTATATTTTGCTGTATGTCGTCCTCACCTCGGCAAACCTGCTCCAGCATTTCTTTTTGGCCAGCGCTCTCCAAACGTTCGCTGTAAGGCTGCGGGCGAGGTAAAAGAGAAGGCACTCTCCACCAGGCTTAAGCAGCTTCGCCATGTTGTTCCAAGCCTTTGGCTGCTCTCTCACGCGATTAAGACAGTTGAAGCTGTAGATGCGGTCGAAAAGCCCGTACATGTCGAGGAACCCGGAGACGTCCCCTGTTATGTCCAACTGCTCATATACAATTCTCGGGTGCGAGCTGTGCTGCCGAGCATAGGAAACCATGTTTTCGCATGCGTCGACTCCTACTATCTTCACGTTCTCTGAGACGCTGGGTAAAAGCGCCTTCAGTGTCACCTGTCCACAACCGGAGCCTACGTCGAGAAATTGACGTGTGCCACGCGAATTCAGGCTCTCGTTTCCGCAGCCGTCGTCCAGTACATAGTCGAACGTCATGCTGTAATACGTAAGCACGTTGATAATTGGTGGGAAGCAGCCAGCGATGTTTTGGGAGTACATATCTGCGTCGTACTCTGGTTTTTTGGTGTTGGGTTGAGCGTCGTCAGACATTGCCATGTACTTAGAACAAGGAGATGATGCGCGTGGACTCGTGCTTCTGCTGATATGTTCCTGAAAGATGAGAAAATGAGTAAATGATGTAACAATGCTTAACACTGGGCAAGCTGGGGCGCAGGTTCAGGAAGGGGAAGCTGCAAGCCTTTTTGAAAATTGTCTTAAAAGGTCGAGCATTAGTCTTGAAGGTCCTTTAGAAAATCTGAGGCAATATTACTGTACTGCACGAAGCAGGGAATTAGAATTTTAATTTCAGATGCTGCTTGACTTGCTGCCCCTGCTTTCAACCGAGTGGTGCCACTGACAGCATCAACTAATTACGTCGGATAAAGCAGAATTAACGCTGGCTGATTTCATGTTTACGCAGACAACCCGAGTAATGCTTCGTGCCTTCGCTTTCATTGTCGCAAATTTAAAGTGTCGCTTTCATTGTCGCAAATGCGTCCACACGTGTCCTTAAGAGCACAGAGAAAAGCCAAGCGGTGTACTGGGTTCTTGAAGTCCCGTCGCATGTCGAAGGCCTGCCGATTTCCGGCTGCATTTGAAATAAAATGGCAATTCCTTGCTTGGTGCAGTGAAACACTGCTTGGCTAATATGTTCATAAAGGCTACACGACTGATTCATACCGTTTTATATCTGTTTTCCAGGAGAATTACAAGGGCCCCTTGAATCCCTCAGCAAAAGGATTTCGCGATGGCGGGAAGCACCGGACAAGGACAGTGTTTCTCTTTGAGCTTAGCGGCACGATAGTGATACATATTTGACACTTCACCATAGTTGTGAAATAGCACTTTCCTGCGTTTTTCACACAGTCGCGTGTTTCTGTTCCTAGGCCTAAATAAAGCGTGGTCATTGGGTGGTGTAGAGAATCGGACGGCGCGAAAGGACGTGAAAAAAAGGAGCATGACAGCCTGCTCTGCATCGTCGGTGCGCCGTTACTATTGGGCATGTTTTTCAAGGAGAAAAATAGGGCGGTGTTACTTAGAATTGTGTGCGTGAGCGGAATGATGAATACGTAACCTCACCTGAGTCAGTCGGTGTGCTAATTTGGAACGCCTAGCATCAGCCGGTATTCCAGAGACGCCTTGGATGTATAGCTTCTTTCGAAGATGGCCTGGTTCTGCGCTGCTTGCTGTTTGTACTGTGGAACCACTCAACGCAGTACAGCTGCGTCGTGACCATGAGCGGTTCGACCTGGTCACAGATGTAGGGATCTGCAGTCGTATGAACGAATGATGGAAAGAATATACAGCATGCAGATATAGCATCATTGCACACAACTGCCCTCAATTCAACTTTTCTTTGCTTTTTTATTTGGTTTGAATTACTGACTCCCTCTTGCACCAGACCAGGAGTTGGAAGTAGACTTTATTCCTCTCTTGAACCTATCCATTTGACTTTCAGCAGTCTTTGTCAATTTTTGTTTCAAACGGAGAATAGACACAAGGATACGAACAAGGTTAAAGTAGGGCGGAAACTGCAGATGGCATTAGTCCTACAATGAAAGACCCCCGTAAAGCTGACCCGATTTCGGTGCAGTTTGAGGGAAGAGAATATATGAATTTCTGTTCCACCTGAAATACTGCAGGTGAGCCTTAAGCGTGGATTGCAATGTTCGTTAGAAAACCTCATTTATTTTTGCAGTTTTGCTCGAACGGCTTAAGTGATAAGGAAAACAGTGTAAAAAGCTATATTTGTAGCGGCGACCCTTTCTCTCGCCTTGTGGTGTGCGTGAAATATTCGTAAACCTTATTTTCCGACCACCGAATGTGCATGGCTTTGTTCAACGTAAATATAGGGGTCGAAAAATACCGGAATAAGAAATGCCAAGGAACAGGGACATGTATACATCGCACCGGTCACTTCGTAAGATAGATGTATAAATTTATTCGACGGTTCGATTGAACTCCCTTATGCAGTATGAACGAGTCAATTGATTTTAACGGGTCGTTCGTTGTGCGCCTCTTTTGTATGATATTCTGCAACACGTTACTGAGGCACTTATGCCTGACACATTAAGGGAGGGCTGGAAAATTAAGAGCTGACAAACAAAATTATCATTCAGTTCCTCCCCCCCCTCCCACCAATGTATCGCATGTACCGAACTATTAAATAAAAAAGAAAACAGATAACATTGAAAATTTTAATTGGGAAATAAAGGCGAACTAGTTTAACTTAAGTTCTGACAAGAAGCTAGCAATTTCTATTTTGGTGCTCTGTTTATTTTCATCTTAAATGGTCTTCGACCATTTAAGATGAAACAGCACATCGAGGAGTGGACTGGCTCAAACCATTGTATACAGTGAGGACATAAGCCCCGCGTAGTTTCTTCAACACCGGAGCACTCTAGGGGCTCGCAAAGTCCGTTGATCACGCTTGTCACGCAATACGGAAGAGCCGACCCACCCTTGTCCAGCACCCACGGCTCACACTACTGACCTCAGCCTACGTCACTGCGATTATGCGAAAGGCAACATAGAGAAAGATGAAGATAGAAGTAAAGAAAGAGATAGACACGAAAACGCCCACTGCTACATTACAGCGTTTGAGTGCAATAAAGAGAAAAAAGAAATAACGGCAGAAACAAAGAAAGGGAGGAAGAATAATTTGTGCAAAGCGGGAGGGAAATGTGGAATCGCTCTTGGCGCTCAACCCATTGCCATCACCCTTGGCCTCAGTACGCTGAAATAGTAATAGTGGTAGTACTACGTGATTCTGAACGTGAATTTATGAACAGATCGCTAAAGGCAATGTGGAACATGGAATGTCTCTGGTGCCCAGGTTTCCAGAAGCAGACTTGTCTGCATCGAGATGACGAGGACAAGTCCAGTTGCCGAAACGCCACACCGCTGTGATCTGTGGCTATGGATTTCGGCTGCTGATCCGAGAGACGCGGGATCGAATCCCGTCCGCGGCGACTGCATGTGAATGGGGCCGAAGTGTTGAGGCCTATGAGTTGTGGTGTGTCAGTGCACGTTAAAGAACCCCAGATGGTCGAAATTTTCGGAGTTCTTCGCTACGGGTTTTCTCTCCTTCCTATCCCTTTCAATCCCTTTCGCCTACCACCACGGACGCTTATGCGTGCTCCCAACATGGGCTATAGAAATTAGCCTCATCTTTAAACCGAACGACAGTCACATCGTCATCATCATGAACAAGCTGCCAATTGGAGGTCCACGTTTCCCAAGTTCCCGAAACGCTAGAATATAAAGCCAGGGCACGGGACCAGCCCACCATGAGCTATAGAAATTAGCCGCCTTTTTAAGCCGAACGACAATCACATCATCATAATCATCATAAAAATCTGGCAATTCGCGGTCCACGTTCCCAAGACGCTAGAATATGAAGCCAGGGCACGAGACCAGCACAGGGGGCTTCTTTTGCATTTTTGCCTCAACGAACTAAGCTTCCCTCGAACTTATTTCTTTCCTCGTAGCACCACTTTATCAGAAGGACGTACTTATGATAATTTCGAGACATTAGGGAGTAATGGCTAAGCGGCTAAGCTAGCCAGCGAACAAGCGGAGACGCCAACTGCGCATGCGCGGCACGCTCGGACAGCCAGTGGTTTACGGAGCGAGCCGCACCCCCGCTCATTTCGTCTCTTCAGCGGAGCGTACGCAGCGGGCCAGCGTACGAGAGTTTCGAAAGATGGCAGCCCTGAACAGAAGCGGCGGCGGCGTGTCGTCATGTCATGTAGCAAAAACGAAGATGTGTTCCCCATAACACCTGTGATCTAATGAAAAATGATTTTTGGGATATCCTTTTCGCAGTAATTTCAATTTATTCAACAGGTAAACCTCTGCTCGATCGACAGTAACTTCAACATTGTTCAACAGGTGGCGCAGCAGTACGTTCCGCTGAAACAAGCGCAGGGCGTCGCTCAGCTATTAGTCTTCCTGTGGTCATGCGCTCCGCTGGCCCCTCCGCTCATTCGTTGGGCCCGCTGTCCCGCTGAGCCGCTTAGCTATCACTCGCTATTGCCACGGCGCACATGCGTCACAATCTTGCTGCTACGCGGTTTTCGAGCGTCGCATCCAAGCCATTTCGTTTCACAGTGCGCTGATCCGCGATATACCCTTTCAGTTGTGGGGGATATCTGATAAGAGTACGAAGACACGTGGCTGCGTAGTGACTGTGCAGAACCCTGAGACCAAATTATTCAATTCACGCGTGTTTGCGTGGAAGGTGCTGTCTATTATGTGCTGCCACGCGACGTGAATGGTAAGAAATGAGTCCGTTCCGATTCATGCATTGCCTTTGTGAGGAGTGCTTACAGTTTGCGTGGCCTTATTATTTGTGGCTCCTTTTGCATTTTTGCCTCTACACACGGTTCCCTCGAAATGATATCAACCGTGGTGGCACGAATTTATCAAAACGACGTACTTATGCCCGTTTTGAGGAATTGCGACGGCCCACATGCGTGACAACCTTGTTGCTACGCGGTGTTCGAGCATCGCATCCAAGCCATTTCGTTTAACAGTGCGCTGATCCTCGATATTCCCTTCCCATGATGATGGATATCTGATAAGAGTGTGAAGAAAGGTGTCGTCGTAGTGACTGTGCGAAACCGTGCGACCAAATTCTGAAGTTCACGCGCGTTTTGCCTGAAAGAGGCTGTCTAGCATGTGCTGCCACGCGACGGAATTGTAAGAAATCAGTCCGTTCCGATTCATACATGGCCTTCGTGAGCGGTGGTTACACCTGGCCTGGCCTTTTTATTGTGGCTTATTTTGCATTTTTGCCTCGATAAGCTACGCTTCTCTCGAACTTATTTCATACGTGGTGGCGCCATTTTATCAAAATGACGTACTTATGCTCGTTTTGAGGCATTTCGACGGCGCACATGCGTCACAACCTTGTTGCTACGCGGTGTTCGAGCGTCGCATCCAAGCGATTTCGTTTAACACTGCGCTGATCTGCGATATAGCCTTCGAGTTATGGGGGATATCTGATAACAGTGCGAAGAAATGTGGCTACGTAGTCACTGTGCAAAACCCTGCGACCAAGTTATTCAATTCGCGCAAGTTTTGCCCGACAGATGCTGTGTAGCATGCGCTGCCACGCGACGTGAATGGTAAGAAATGAGTCCGTTCCGATTCATACATGGCCTTCGTGAGCGGTGGTTACAGTTGGCCTGGCCTTTTTATTGTGGCTTATTTTGCATTTTTGCCTCGATAAGCTACGCTTCTCTCGAACTTATTTCATACGTGGTGGCACGAATTTATCAAAACGACGTACTTATGCCCGTTTTGAGGAATTGCGACGGCCCACATGCGTGACAACCTTGTTGCTACGCGGTGTTCGAGCATCGCATCCAAGCCATTTCGTTTAACAGTGCGCTGATCCTCGATATTCCCTTCCCATGATGATGGATATCTGATAAGAGTGTGAAGAAAGGTGTCGTCGTAGTGACTGTGCGAAACCGTGCGACCAAATTCTGAAGTTCACGCGCGTTTTGCCTGAAAGAGGCTGTCTAGCATGTGCTGCCACGCGACGGAATTGTAAGAAATCAGTCCGTTCCGATTCATACATGGCCTTCGTGAGCGGTGGTTACACCTGGCCTGGCCTTTTTATTGTGGCTTATACGTGGTGCGCCATTTATTATCAAATGACGTACTTATGCTCGTTTTGAGGCATTTCGACGGCGCACATTGCGTCACAACCTTGTTGCTACGCGGTGTTCGAGCGTCGCATCCAAGCGATTTCGTTTAACACTGCGCTGATCTGCGATATAGCCTTCGAGTTATGGGGGATATCTGATAACAGTGCGAAGAAATGTGGCTACGTAGTCACTGTGCAAAACCCTGCGACCAAGTTATTCAATTCGCGCAAGTTTTGCCCGACAGATGCTGTGTAGCATGCGCTGCCACGCGACGTCAAATGTTAGAAATGATCCGTTCCGATTCACACATTGCCTTCGTGAGGAGTGGTTACACTTTGCCTGGCCTTTTATTCACGGCTTCTTCTGCATTTTTGCCTTAAGAAACTACGCGTACATCGAACTTATTTCCTCCTTGGTGGCCTCACTTTATCAGTGTGAGGTACTATGCTCTGTTTGAGGCATTGCGACGAAAAACATGCGTAACAACCTTGCCGCTATGCGGTCTTGGAGTGTTGCGTCCAAGCCATTTCTTTTCACAGTGAGCTGATCCTCGATGTGCCCTTGTAATGATGTCGGATATCTGATAAGGGTGCGAAGAAAGGTGGCATCGCAGTGACTGTGGAATACCCTGCGACCGAATTCTTCATTTAATGCGCGTTTCGCCTGAAAGAGGCTGTCTAGCATGTGTTGCCAAGCAGCGGGAATAGTTAGAAATGAACCGTTCCGATGCATGTAGGTTCTTTGTCGTTCAGCAAACATGCACCAGTAGAGAACGGAAAATTCTCAAGCAGGCGGCCTCTCCGATCGCAGCGGGAGTCACCCCATAGGGGTAGGAGGACGTATGAGTTCGGTAATTCATCGAATGATGTTCCAAGTTCGTGTTTCTGTAAATTATAAAGTGGGAGTATATATTGAGCAGTGAGGAATAAGTTTGTTTGGAAGCACAGCCCGGACGACCATTGCTTCCAGTGGCGTTTGTAGCTGCAGACTCTGGCACTGTACACTTTTATGTATTGCGATTGCAACACCGCCAGATGAAGCGAGAGCCTCACTGCGGTCTTTGCGGAAGATAACATACTGTCGAAACAAGTTGGTTTGAGTTGGTTTTGAGTTTGTCTTCTGCACACACAGGACTTTTAGTGCGTGTTTATCCCGCCACGGTGGTCTAGTGGCTATGGCACTCGGCTGCAGATCCGAAGGTCGCGGGATGGAATCCCGGCCGCGGCGGCTGCATTTCGATGGAGGCCCGTGTGCTGTGCGATATCAGTGCACGTTAAAGAACCCCAGGTGGTCTAAATTTCCGGGGACCTCCACTACAGCGTCTCTCATAAGCACAGCTGGTTTTGGGGTGTTAAACCCCACAAATCAACCAATGGTGAGTGTTTATGTTGCAGCTCTTGGATATCGTCAATGTTTCTCAGAAGACCTCTCACGTTCCACTGCATAATTTTTGTCACCATTTTGGATGTTAATTTGTGCTGTTTGTACACAAAGACTTTGTTGCCTTATAATACAGTGTCCTTTTCAGGCTCTGTAATCAGTTCTTTTTCCTTTCTTGGAGTGGTCGAGATGGTCTCGCCGCTCATTTGGCGCAAGATGCGCCGCGGGGCGGTTGAGGTGTCCATTTCCTCTTGTGAGGATACGGGCACCTGCTACAGAGAGCGGGAAGGTTCACGATGCAGTCTTGCCCCGGACGAAGAGACCTTTCGACCCACCATCCCAGAGGTCGATGGTACTGCCTTCGGGCTCGAGATGTGCCGGCATTTGCGAGCGCCAGCAGTGGCTGGAGGGGGGGAGGCAGCCTTGGCTGTACCCACCTTGGGAACTTTGGGGAGTGCTGCACTTCCGCAGAGGGTAGCGTAGACTTCCGCCAAAAAATGAGTTGCCGGGAGCCCTAAGGGAACCGGCCGTGTTTGGTGGTTGGGTTGGGTAGCCTGGGATACTTCCGCCCCAGGGGTAAAAGCCACACGTGTCAACTCGTTGCGTACAGGCTGAGCATGTGGCAGTGGGCTTTGCGACGCCGCCCCACGACGCGCCGCATTAGCATAAGGAGTTCTATGAAATGGTGAGCACATTTTCCTAGCTTCTTTAAATAAAATGTTTTCGTTATTTTCAATGTTGATTTCCTTTTCTCATTTCCAGAATTCACATGACCTTGGAAATGCTGCGTGGTCACCATCACAGTTTGCATAATCGGGTGCATCAGGACAATCATCGGCAGGGTGGCACTGGACACCACATTTCGCGCATGTGAAGTGCCCACGGCAGCTCTGCGAACCATACCTATGACAGTTGAAGAACCTACGAGGGTTTGGGATATAAGGTCGTACTCGAGTTTGAGTGTATCCAGTTTCAGTAGATTCTGGCAGGACAGTCGATGCAAATGTAACGATCAAGTGTTTCGTTGCGATTTCTTTACCTTCACACCTGATGACACATCTTTGGACACTTACTACAGTCTGTTCTTTCCAGCCATCCTGGAGCTCTTCTACAGTGAGTTCGAGCAAGTGCTGGAAAAGTAGCTAGAAAGTAGCTAGAAAGCGAAGGAATCCTGGACAGGATGCGGGAGATTTGGTATGCTTACCCCCCATCTCTTGATAGGGGAAGCGCTGGTAATTTTCTTAACCTCGTTGGTCTGATGAGTAATGCGCTCGGGAACTACATGTCATTTGGTGCTTATGAAGATCGTGCCATGAAGAAACTTTGGACCGCTAGCGAAGACCACTTTTGAGAATTTTCAAGCGGAGGTTTCTTGAACCCAGCTCAAACTCGTCGCGCCGGAGTACGAAAATCTCAACAGAGGGAAAACCTGTTGTACAAGCTCGATGTGATTCGTTGACCCTGTTTTATTCGCGATTCAATCTAAATGCTCGCTACCTAGCGGACGCTCCTAGAACCAGCCGATCCAAGGACGACCTCGAAACGCGGCATGTTATCGCATTACCGCGCGCTCTAAAACAGCTCTACAGCCCCTTAATCGACGCCATGCCGCCTCGAAGCAGCCTGAAAAAGAAAAAAATTCTCATAAAATGACTTTTGCTGTGTGTCTCAGTGTGTGTCATCGCGATGCAAAGACAGCAACACGTCGTTTCATCGGTTCTTCAAAGAAGCAGACGACACTTCGCGCTGGGCAACACGGATTAGGAACTTGCGCATCGGCAAGAAGGTGACGGGAACTATGCTAGTTTGTTCCGGGCACTTCACTCGCAACGATTTCTTCCTCCGCGGTGATTACGCAGATTATATTTGCGTGCGCGCGCTTTATCATGCGCGCTTTTTCGAAGAGTCGGAGTGTAGTTAGTTTGGGCAAGCGCGTCAAAAACTAGCTAAATTTTTTGTACGTGTATATATGGTAACGTTTTCTGAACACGCGAATGCTCAAATTGAACCGCGGTAATAGTATTGCTGACGTGCTTTTGCCCGCATGCATTGCAGTAAGCAGATATAAAGCGAGCGCCTGCCTTCGTTCGCTTTCTTCGTCCCATCTTCGCGCTGCGCCTCGTAATTTGTTTGGTGGTTATGGAGTTAACGTGTGACCGTTTAACGTAGCGCGTTTGCATTTCGAGTTCATCTGGTGGCAATTCAGGATTTATTGCGCTCGTTCCAACTTTTGAGCCCTCGACCTGTTCACCGCACTTCTAAGTTTGCTTTCCGGCACTGCGCATAGAACTGAACTCCTTTAACACGTTTACAAGTCACGCATTTGTACGCAATGGAGCAACGCCGCGCGCAGGTGCTTGCATCTTTCGGAGCGGCCTGCTACGCAAGAACGCCTTCCTTCTTCAACTTCAGGCTAGCTGAAAAATGTGGGTCTGCGAACAAGTGCGACGTTTGAACGCACAGTGCAATTATTTCCGCTGTTTCGCCGTTAAAATTCTTTAGACCAATCAATACCAGATGTACGGCAGCAAGAACCCTTTCGCCTTCGACGAAGCATCGTGATTCGACCTCGCAATCAAGAAACTTGAGCACAGCGCTAAGCGAAAGTGCGGCCGTGATTCTGGATGTAGAGCCGTCTTTGTTTACTGCGCAATGCTGCCAGATGAACCACTTCTTCTAGAATTGTGAATTGCGCAGCCTTCCGAAGGCTGTCGCATTTGCCGGAAATCAAGATGAAAACTATATTACGTGCAGCAGACGGTTACAATTGCGGAGATGACGCAACCATGAAGAAACGCTATGATCACCGCGTAGGTGTGTTGAAGTACGTGAACTGTTGGCGTGATAAGGATTTTATTTAGGTGAATAAGAATGGAGCAATGCTTGCTTGATTGAGGCGTTGTTGGCAACATTGCATCTGAAAGCGTAGCGTTAGATATTGCTCATCTGTATTTACAATTGCTGTTTCATGGGTTTTATGGCGTGGATTACGTAGTTGTCCGCTAAGCGCGGTCTTGGTCGTGCTTGCAGCCAGTTTTGGAATTCTTCGTTAGCGTCTTGGAACAACAGTTGTCGTTCTTCAGCAGTCAGCATAGTATTTCCTGGTATCAGTGCCGTCAGCATTCCTATAGAAAAGAGAGAAGTAATCAAGACGTCATGTAAAGGAAAAAAAAATAGGCGATGAAGTTAGACGATGACCTAAAGCCTGATTCGTTATCTGGGGGGCAAACGAGGTCATCCGGTCCCTTCAGGGAGGACATTCGGGCATCTCGTTTCAAGTTAAACAATTGTATGGCGCCCGACTATTTTTACAGAAGCGCACTAAATACTTTCGTCACTGCCCAACCAAGTTACGGGGTATTGCCGACCTCATCTAGGATCATAGTGGGAAGGCGGCGTTAAGAGAGTAGTCGAAAGAGAAAGGTAGGGAGTTAAACTAGGGAAGGAAAACCGGCTTGGTGTACTACTGATGGAAACGAACTGGGGTTTGTTGAAAAAAGGAGAGGACTAGGTAATACACCTAGAGTAGATATAGGGCTGAAAATGACATGTTTATTCCTTCGTGTTGTATTACGTTTGGTGACTTCAAATTTAGTCATTTATAACGTAGGCAGAGGCTGGAAACATGATCACTTTCTGAAGAGCCTAGTTTCTGACCGGTAACGAAGTGCTAAGGACGAGCAGGATGCAGTACCCAAAAAAGGTTCTTATCTGTGTACGACGTGTAACTGCATAACAAGTTGTTGCTCAACGCGTCATTATTGTGGCTCTGGTTACGTCATGCGACACACAGCTGCTGCGGACGTCGCAAATGTAAGAGAGCTCCAGGACTTCCCACGCTATACTCTTATGTCCTATTTCTACTTCACAGTATCACCGAGAAGGAAAAAGCCAGCAGTGACTGAGAAGAATGTGCACATCCCTGTCGTCAGTCATGCTGTTGTCTTGAAGCATTATGGTGTTGGCGTGTCGATATACTTACGCTGCCTACGCCATCGACGTAACATCATGTGGCAAATGTGAAGCAAAATTCATCCTGCTTCTTGACTGTCATTGTAGTTGCGCACCACACCAAAAAGTGTGCCTTTTTTTCTATATGGTTGCTAAATCTGCTGTGAGTTTTGTCTGCTTTCGGTATGGGAACACTCACCGGACCTGTCTTGCACGGGGATATAGTTTGCGGCCATCTCGCAGCTCCTTAATTCCAGACCAACTTCTTTTGCCAGTGATTTGACGTAATTCAGCCTTTCCTCAGTACTCCGCATGTCCTGTGTCGGTGTGATGAGTTGCTCCCACCTCTGCAACCACGCGTTTTGGGACAAGTCATTATTTCGATATAACGTTGACAAGGCAGAAGTACTAAGAAGAGCTAAGAAGCACGGGATCATGTTTTGCTGTGGTGACGTTGGTGTAGCTCGCCAATTGCGTTTGTAAGTTAGCGAGCAGAAACCCACCGGAGCAAGGCATGCACATGCGCTGAAAACCCAGCAAAAGGATAAGAATCGCCTGTTTTTGCAGCGACGAAGTATGCCGTTGGGTACTGAAATAGCGTATCTCAACACCCCGTTGGCGAGGTCGCGCGTTAAGCAGCCACCTGTGCGTGTAACCAGGTATACCATCCTTAACTCCTTCGATAAAGGGATAGTGAGCCATCCTCAGCCTGGCATGGCAACGGGACGCCTTCCGGTTGTGCGATAGCCTCAGGGACAATGGTCCTATTAAGGGAGACGCCTACAGCAGTGGCGGAAATGAGCACCCTTTCTGAGGCGCCGTTTGAAACAACTAAAGCGTGTTGTCGTTGTTAGATTAGGAGACGACAGATACATCAAGGCGTCGGCCTGGCAAGCTGTCCTTGGGCTCCGTTTGGACTTCACTAAATGTTGGACTCCATACTCCCACACGCCCAGTGCAGCGGGTTTACCAGCGCACTTTGATATTACATTTATCTTATCAGGATTATGCGATAGGTGCTGAAGTAGTGCAGTTGGCGAATATAGGAAATAGAAAGATATTTTGGGAGTTCTTTTCAGCTAAAACGGCTTAAGGCACGAGTATCTGTGAAAAAGGGAAGCCAAGCTGATAACGAACTATGAGAAAGTAATCATCTGGTTAATGCAGTTAGGTCGGCAAGATGGTACTTACAGAATGAAACCACTGTTTTTCAGCGCAAAAGTGCAAGACGCCTTACGAGGACAAGCGTTACAGGACAACAGTGCAGGAAAACGCTGCAGTTTAGTTGAGATTTAATGACATTCTACACGGCGTACGAACATTGCATTGTCCGCGCTCAGGTCGCACGCCACAACCTAGAGTTTTTGCAATTAAGCAACGCCAACCTTCTCTTCCCTACCAGATTTTCTCTTGTTAGAATAATCATTTTCCTTCTTTTCAACGCCATTCGCAGGGCAGGCGACACCTGCGTAAGCACTGCGTCCATTGCGTTGACTAAGAAATTTTTCGAATTTGATTAGCTCTGATATAGGTGATAAAATATGACAGGGGAAGGTACGTGACGCTTATTTCCAATATTTTTACATCACGACATGGCACTTGCGCGTGGGTAATACAATATTTGAATTGTCTAGCATGCGATTAAAGCTCACTACTGATGCACGTTAGGTGTCTTCTATTCGTACGCTCGAAAAACATCCGCTGCCGCCACGCCGAATGCGAACAAAAAGAGTGCGCGTCGGCGCTAACACCTGCTGGTCTGACCATCCTCTCCACGTGCATGACTGCGCCCGCTACAGTTGGTATCGGCGGCGCCTACCAAATACGACTTCTTATTATCCTGACAGTGTGCTACGATTACGGAGTAAACAAGGGCGCCAAGTTCGCTCTGATTATCACGTGGCACATTCATTACCATTATCATGTATCAGTGCACTCAAGCAAATGTTCTGGGTAGTGGAGCGATGGAATGAGACGGTCCGCTTTTCACTTCTGCGTAAGCCGAGACTTTTCCTCTTTTGTCTTTTTTCTTCCTTCATATTTCTCTATTTTCGTCTTCCATTTCCTTTCTCCCTTTTTCTCTTACTATGCTGTCCTTCGCATAATCACTACCATGTAACAGTGAGGTTTTCATTGCTTTGTTCTTTCTTTCTTTCTTTCTTCCTTTCCATATTGCCTTTCGTAAAATTATCTTGTAGCAGCATCCTAAAGACAAGAATATGGTTAGCGGGTTCCGCCAGAGAGCGAGCCGACTTTTCGCTATAGCAATGGACCGATAGGATTGGGAAAACGTGGTAAGAACTTCTTCGCTGGTAAAAAATGAATGCCCAAGAGAAAGGCTTCTTTTTTTCTGCATCTCGTCCTCACCTCAGCAAACCTGCTCCAGCGTTTCTTTTTGGCCAGCGCTCTCCAGATGTCCGGTGTGACGCAGTGCGCTGCGTAAAAGAGAAGGCAGTCTCCACCAGGCTTAAGCAACTTCGCCACGTTGCTCCAAGCCTTGGGTTGCTCCCTCACGCGGTTAAGGCAGTTGAAGCTGTAGATGCGATCAAAGGGCCCGTACGAGGCGAGGAACCCGGAGACGTCTCCTGTTATGTCCAGCTGCTCATACAAGATTCTTGGATGAGAA
>CM023488.1:100479912-100539387 GCA_013339685.2 Hyalomma asiaticum
AGTTTCAACGGTTATTGTAAAAGCAGAGCGAATATAACGGTAAACGCTAAAAACGCTGAAAAAAAGGAGCGTTATTCCCTTTTTCAGCGTTTACATTGTTGACGCTGCTTATATCAACCTCAGTAGGTAAAGGGTACCCTGTTTCTCAATGTGAAAGATGGAACGCACTGTAGCGCCTGATTTGCCATAATTGCTTAATTATATGTTACCAGCTACGCGATATTGGTTCTGTTTTTTTTTACAGGTAAATGCACCTTTCACTCGGTTCGGAGCGTATCCGGAAAAAATGAAAGTAATCAGAAGCAACCCAGAAATGCTAAAAGCGTACAGCGGTCTTATTCGAACGGTGCTAAACTATTTTGATACTAAATATGAGGGTGTCAGTTCAAGATATGATCCACTTAATGATAAACCTGGTTACTCACGTAGTGATGACGGGCAAAGTACCACGGGGGATGACTGGCAACATGTTGAGAAGAAAGACGGAGACCTCGAGCAAGTGATATCCGACATTATTGATGTGGAAGTAAGAATTGCTGAAGTGAGTACGGAACGAATAACCATAAAGTGTGATGCGTAGGCTTTGCATGCTTGTGAATAAGAACTATAGATGAAACAATATTATTATTGTGCTCCTTGAATTTATGAGCCAAATAATTAACTTCACATGAATTATTCCACGTGCAAAAGGCAGCTAAGCCTGATACGCACTCTAATTGCAAGCACGACGCCTTCTACCCATAGAAACGATATGATAAACAACTTATTCGATCCCACAAGTCAAGCACCATGTTAATCGCAAAATATGCTATTTATGTATTACAGAGAGCCATAAAAATGCTACTCTCCAACGGGTGCCCGTGAGGGTTCTTATACATTACATTCCATTTGCGCCTGCACTCTCTTGTAACTTATTTTTCATCAAATCGTACCTTTATTCTGCAGCAGATGGCAGATATCTTACCATGAATAGAGTTCTCGCCGAAGTATAGTAAATTTTATTTCAAGTTCATCAACAGCAGTTTTCAGAAAAGTCATACATTCTGATCAGAATAAAACCATCAGCCGAAAGAGAAGCTGCCTCGTATGTCCAGTCAAACACCTTTCCCCCGTCAATATTAAAGTCATAAACAATGTGTGTGTAGTTTCCTCCGTAAGGAAGCTTAGTTACATCGGTGTGTTGCGTGCGCGTACTGAACTTATTGGAACACGTCACGTACGTAGCTTGTGAACTTACACTCTGTTATTTGGCAGACTGTCAGAGCTAAAGTGAAATAACTCCGAAACAGTACATCAGTAGATGCAGGCATGCACTGCCGTGTTCGTTAAAGAAGCGGGTGGGTAAAGAACACGTAATATTTTGCTGTTATGGAGGTGGAGACAGAACACTGGCGGTGAACTGCTGCCAGAATTGAGAACCCAGAGTAATGTTTCATGAAATGATCTAAATAGCCTCAGCACTAGTCACTTGCCCCTTGGGTTATCTCAAGACTGATGGGAAATGTCCTGACGCCGTATGGTTTCACTTTTCATGCCGAAAGGCGCCAAGATTTTGGGCAAGAAACGTGAAGCTATACGGCGTCAGGACAGTTCGCAAAAGTTTCCAGTTGCATGCGGATTTATGGCGAGACACAAAGTTCCTTTTGCTAGAAAATAATACACTAAATAATCTAACATTAGGTTGCGGAGTTTGAGACTGTTTGTGAATCAATCAAAATCTATTCGATTGGTGCTTAACATGAAGACTATGTGCACAAGCCCACTAGCAACGGTGCTTCATGGAGAACGTATGGGGTTGTTGCATTACATATAAGAAATATTGTAAACATTAAGTAGATATCGTTTCTGCATAACGTAATTTTTTGTATATTAGAGTGTGTGGAGTAAAATTAGAGTTACAAGCCGGAAAACCTTGGTACGGATTATATTGTACGTTCGCAAAATCAATTCCTTGAGTCTGGCAGCTTCAACCTTTGCTGAAAAGTCATGTAATCTCAGTTTTGCAAAAAAGCAGTGATGAATAATTTCTTAACATTATTTGTTAAGGCGGCGCGAAAGGCGATAGAAATCTGCAAATGGTGGTTAAATATTTAGGTTCATTCGATTACATAAGACAACAAAACGGTAATTTTCTAAAGGCTACGGGGCGCATAGCAGATAAACGTGGCTCGGTGCCAGCGGTCTGAAACATTAAGAAAAAATAAATGTGAAACTTTGAGAGTGTCTCATTTTACTGCAAACTGCAGGGAAAAATGTGACGCCGCGTGGGGAAGAGCACTCTGTAAAAAAGAATTAAAATCGAGCACGTGCAGCTACGAAACCTTCACGCAACCCATTTCAGGCACTCAATCTTAACAGGGAGAGCTGCTCCACAGTATCTTTCCGATCAATCTCCGGGAATCGCCTTTTTCTTTTATCGTTGCCCATTTTGTTTTATTGTTAAGGGAACGTCTGAGGATGTCCAGAAAGGGCTTGAAACAGCGTTCGCACTTTCCTTGGAATATATTCTACGATGTGCGCATCAATAATGAGGGGCTTAGTAAAGAACCCCCTTAGCCTTACTAATCGCACTAGTGGCGTAAGGGAAGCGAAGCAGTGAAGCTGATCGGCACATGGTTGGTCCTGGTTTGTCTCTGGTGCACCTGCACTTCATTCTGCTCCGAGACTCCGGGAAATGCCTCGCGAAGCACTGCGAGAACCACCGAGTTCAGCGCACGACCTACTGTACTCCTGACCTGCCCGGCGAGCAGAACGCCAGCGCGCATGTGCTAGCTCCTCTTTCTACCGCTAGGGGCCTTTTGGCAGCGGATTTTGGCGCTACCAGTTACCCCAACCACACCGCTTCTAGGCGGTCGTCTGCTCGCGTTGAGCCGAGACGCCTATGTGGGCAGGCACTCCTCGCAGCGAATAAAACATTTGCCAAACTGCCTCGATTGAGGTAATTCAGCTATGACAGTACAGTGTAGCTCCCAGCAACGCGCGCCCTTGAGCCATGTACCACGGTAGTCAGTAGAAAAGGTGAGAAATGTTTAATATTGGCATGCGCAAAAATGTTCCTATACACTTAGTAAATAAATACGTACGTTTTGTATGGCTAATGAGCTGAATTCGCGAATATGCTTTTTCTCGGTAAGGTTTTACAAGTTATTAACTCACAATTCAAACCAACTGTCGCTTGAGTGACCGAAATAACAGGAAAAGAAAAGCTAATACCGATTATCTCAGTGGCGCAACAGTGCTGTTGGTTCCTTGGTAAATGGACTCTGAAACGTTGGCTGAAGTACCATATGAACATTCCTGCTATTAGATACAGTGCAACAGTTCGCATATATGCTCAAATTTCCAAGTACTGCGCACAAGCAAAGTACTCGCGCGGTGCTTGTTGTTCTGCACCCATGCACCCGTCGACGCTCAGTGGGGTAACTCGAGCGCCATCTTAGCGGCGAAGTCTGGAACGAGAGGCGGCGCAGGCGTCTCCGTAGAACGCCGCGAGCTGGTCAGGTCAGGAGTACAGTAGGTCGTGGTTCAGCGTAAGGACGTTAGCGCCGAACCACAGACGGTGGCAGACGCGGCACGCGTGACCTCGGCTTGACACTGCGTCTCTCAGCCAACCTTGCTCTCAGCGTCCTACACTATGTACGCCTATGCAATTCTGCTTGGACGCCACAAGTGGACGCATACTGCCATGGCGCGAAACTATGCACAAACGCATAAGTTTACGGGATGCTGTGCACCGGAGAAATCGCCGCATACTGTGTCTTGCCTTGTTCTTGAACGTGCAACATGTGCGCCCACCAGCCACAGTTTTGCCAATGTAGTAGTGGGCTGAGGACATGTGGGCAAGAAAAGAAAGCGCTCATGCGACCGCCGCACATTGGGTATTCCAGAGAAGTGTGCACGCACTCTTGTGGATGAGAATTAATGATGATGACGGTCTCTGATACGAGCTACTTTTCACGGCGAGCTAGAACAGCTTCGCTGTTAAAAGGAAAACATCCCTTCTGCCCACCGTACTCAAGGGACTAAAGTTCTGACAGCGTGTAGTTTCCGATACAATGCAGCAGTGCAAATACTTACGTTGTTAATACTTAACGGACACAGTTTCATCCCCTTTTGGCGTGGCATGAGAACGCTGACAACAGCCGCGCATTATTTGCTGCTCGGAATCTTCGAAATATAGCTATGTTTTTTAAATGCGAAGCATTTCTTAGCGAACTTCGGCGAGTTTGAGCGTATCTATCTATCTATCTATCTATCTATCTATCTATCTATCTATCTATCTATCTATCTATCTATCTATCTATCTATCTATCTATCTATCTAGCCGCCTACGATTTTGTGCTCTCCTGGCCGTTTCGCTAATCGGATGTTTACGAAAATTGGTTTGCCACATCATGACTACATGACGAACAAAATGACAGGTCATAACATGAAAATCATGATATGCATGTCATGAGCGGCATGATTTACATGCCACGGTCTGAGGGCTCTCCTGGCCGTTTCGCTAATGGGATGTATGCGAAAATTGGTATGGCACAACATGACTGCCTGACAAACATAAATGGCAGGTCATAAGATGAAAATCATGATATGCATGTCATGAGTGGCATGATTTACATGCCACGGTCTTAGTGCTCTCCTAGTCGTTTCGCTAATGGGATGTATGCGAAAATTGGTATGGCAGGACATGACTGCCTGACGAACATAAATGGCAGGTCATAACATGAAAATCATGACATGCGTGTCATGAGTGCCATGATTTACATGTCACAGTCTTGGTGCTCTCCTGGTCGTCTCGTTAATGGGATGTATACAAAAATTGGTATGCCACGACATGACTGCATGGCGAACATGAATGACAGGTCACAACATGAAAATCATGATATGCCTGTCATGGGCGACATGATTTACATGCCACGCGTTTCGTTAACGGGATTATACGAAAATTGGCATGCCACAAGATGACTGCATCATGAACGTAAATGACAGGTCATAACAGAATCGTGACACGCGTGTCATGACCGGCATGATTTACATGCAATGGTCCTGGCGCTATACTGCTGTTTAGTTAATGGGATGTATGGGTATAGCACTGTAGTATGGGCTCCGTCTACTGACCAGAGGGCGCTACGTAGCTCTCGTCGGACGACTCAGTCACGCACGGTGGAAACCTAGGCGACAGTGACGCGCGCGTTTCTTCGCTGCTTTCCGGGCGTGCTGCGAACCACACGAACGCTCGCGGCGTCGCCCTTTGGAACAGTTTGCCGCAGGCTTGGAGCGCGTGTCTCAAAGGAAAAAATTACAGCATATCCACGGAGTGAATGATGGTGAGTGGGCGAAGCTCGGGAGGTTCATCGTAGATCGTGCCGAGTTCTGGATTAATTTAGTTAACGCGCACGCTACGAATCCTCATGGTTCAACTATGCACAAGTGAAATCTCCCACCGGCATTTCATTGCAAGTCAAGATCCAGTGCCTATATATATATATACATATATATATATATATATATATATATATATATATATATATATATATATATATATATATATATATATATATACATATATATGGGTTGCCGGTGAACGCTTCTCCAACGCGAGCAGTCGGTATTTCTCAATCAAGAAACTCGCTAGGAGACGCTGCCTGCGCCAACGTTGTCTCTCGCGGGTGAAGGCGCGTTCTCCTTCTTTGGGAGCTGGTACAGCGTTCCTCTAAGAAAGAGCGTTTCCATAGCCAACGCGCGCCTTTCGCTCTCTCTCTGTCTCTCTCTCTCTCACACAAGACAGCAGAGGCACGAGCCGGGAGGAGCGCCGGGAGAGAGAGAGAGAGGCACGCGCCGAGGCGAACGCCGAGGGCGAGTGCTTGCCGGGAGGCACGCGGGTTACGCCTGACGACTGACGACTGACGCCTGACGACTGAGGCCTGACGCGTGACAAGGTTAGACTAAGAGGAGCTTCGCCCCTAATAAAACGAAAGAAGGTCGCTGCTGCTATAGAGTTGGAGACGCGCATCGCGTTCGCGTATTTGCCTGTCACAGTCTGCCCAATTTTGCTTCTTCTCTCCGCCAGGCAGTGCATTCTGGCGGTGATGTCGCACATTGGAAACTCGACTGCACGGAGCCTATACGAAAATTAGTGTGGCACAACATGAATGCATGATGATCATAAGTGACAGGTCATAACATGAAAATCGGGACATGCATGTCATTAGCGGCATGATCTACATGCCACTCGTTTCCTTAAAGAGATGCATACCAAAATTGCTATGGCACAACACGACTGCATGACGAACGTAAATGGCAAGTCGTAACGTTAGAATCATGACGTGTGTATGAGCGGCATGGTTTACATGCCACTGTCTTGGTGCTGTTGTGGCCGTTTCTTTAACTTCATATGCACCAAACTCGGTAGAGCGAGACAACAATGCAAATCCATTTTACGTTCCTGATGTGTGCTTCGCATTTCCTTGATTTCCACTGCACGTGGGATCTGCGAATTTTTTTATCAAAAAGAAGGGATAATTGGGCTTACCGTTTGATGCAAGAAACAACAACAAATTTTACTGCTTTGTTTGAACTAGCGATGGCTGCAAAATGAAAATGTGGCGTTCTGCGCCATGTCCCATTTTACCCCAGCTTACACTAACGACATTGCTGATGCACCAATTGTTTTTATGTCCAAACACTGTGGTTTTATTTGTATACTAGACAATTACTTTTGTGAGACATGGATAGAGTTGTTAAGCAGCCAGTTTTTCTAAGGGCATAATAACCCCTACTCTTTGAATATGCACGAAGATATGACGCATTATTCTGATTTTTTTTCACGAATTCTGCAATAACGTGGAAGCATGTCCGCAATCGGAAGCACTATGCGACCTATAGAAACTAAAAGTCCGAGAAACGCGATTTATATTTGCCTGCTGAACGTTCATGCAGTAGTAGACGACTTGAAGATCGGCTACTGGTTGTCACGGTTTTCATTAACAAAGACAACAAAGAACTACACTGGAAGAGCCTTAGGTATCCCAAACTTAATGCCATATGACTGTCCAGAAACGGGTTCCTAACGCACGCAGTTTCTTTTCTTAAGCACACACACATTCTTTTTTTTCAGATGGCTATACAGGGTCGAATAGGTGACTATTTTCAAACTACCACTGTGCAAGAATGGCAGAAAAGGTTGGGAAATAAGGTAAGCTTTGAATTCAAGCTTACTGCGAATAATTCTTTTTGCCAACCACGGGGCGCCTTGCATCCCTGTACGAATGATATTTAAAGGGGTAATAAAGCGAAAAGCAATTTTTTTAGTATCAGTAAATCACCTTTTGACATTACCAGCGGCATTACTCTCGTGCGTAGAAGATTCTTGCTGAGCTAGAAATTGCGCAGAAAAGTACGGGTGGCGACACCTGCTCAAAGGTTCCCCAATAGGTGTGAAGACACAATCTTTGGTGGCGTCTACGAAGGCCTACATAAGTATTTAGAGGTAAAAGAGCTACGCAGTGCATACAAAGGAACCCAGAGACTGGACATGCCGTGTTTCAAACAATATGATTGAGAGAGTATGGTGAAGAAACGAAAAAAAGGAATGGGGTCATGAGGAGTGGGGTTCGTGAGTACCTCAATGTGTTGGCGCGGAATTCGTTGATCGAAATTTTACCTTGACTTTCTCTTCTAATACTGAGCATGAGATAACGATCAAAATTTCACCTGCACTTTCTCTTCTTGTCTAAGCATAAGGTAGCAAATTAGCGGCAGTATGCTATAATTATTCAGTAAAAAATTCGGTGTTTCTTTAAATGTCCCTTTAAGTTTGCTGACCTTAACTTCTATATCATGAGCGTTTTATGTAGTGCTGTTCAAATATCGTCTGCATGTTTCTGTAGCCTGTGGTATATGTTGCCATTGACGCGTTAGATGCGTTATTTTTTCACCCGCATTGTCATAAAGGTTGTACCAGTATTCTGATGTCATCACGATAACAACTATGAGATACACTTGCGCTAATCACGTTCCGCCTTTATTGTCTTTGCTGATTTCGCGTATTTCTGAACAAACAAAAATGTAGGCGAAAGTAGCATAACAAAAATGAAATGAAATTGTTTCTGCATTAAAGAACCTGTAATACAAGAACAGTGAATGAAAGGGAGGATGAATATTACTGGTAAATTTCAGGTGTAGTCAGGGAATGTAAAAATTGCATGACGACGTGGAAACAGGAGTTGACAGCATAGACGAGATCGCCCAGATTCTGGTGTTCTCATCCCCGTTGCATTGTGGCAAATAAAATTGATTATTCCTGTGATCGTGACTACTATACAACAAACTAAAATGCTTGTGAGAAATATTTCGAAAGGAATTCTTCATACGGCGATAAAATTGAAGGAACGATTCGGAACTATTGATGTTTCTGTCGCTAGGACTGCAAAAGCATAGGGCTGCGTCAGTAGGGTCTATCGCGCTAGTGTGACGGGGACTGTGGAGGCTTCATTGGAAGACGAACATTTCAAACTGATAACACGGAAACTAAGGTCTTATTGTTTCGACGATGTTAAGATATTTCATTTCCACGAATCAAAATGTTAGAAAAGATAGCTTTCGTGAAGCCATTGGCTCTGGAAATCCTCCATTCATAATTATTTGGAAACAGAATAAAAAAGACATATAGCTGGCAGGATGAATAAACTTCGCCTTTAGGAGTGTAACGCAATAGCATCGACACTGGCCGGCGGAACCAAATCCATCACAAGCAACATAGCAACATAGGAGCGAGCGCGTTCTTCCCCGTCTTTTATAGCAAAGCTGTTTTTCTGGACGTTCTGCCATTGTTGGCGTTTTACTAGCAGTAGCAATAGTCACAAGGAATTTACGCTGGCTGAGCCGGCACATCACGGGATATTGCTTTGGCCAATGAGATGTAAGTGCGCTTGTTTCAAATCTCGGAGCGGATTCACATAGCACTCAATCGTTCTTCCCCAGGCTCGTTGTTATTTCTTGTTTATATTAATGACCTCTAACCAGTTACATCATCTCAAATTCATTTCTTTGCCATTGACTGTGTTGTTTTTGGAGAAATTACTAAAGATGGTGACATTGAAACATAAAAATCTAGGCTATATCTAGCTGGTGTTCAATGTGGTCAATAGATCTAAACATAAAAAAGTAGTGTAGTCATGCGAGTATACAGAACTTCCGTAAGCTCACCTCTTTACTATCTCAACAACATTCCGCTGCATTCTGTTAGCTACTGTAAGTACCTCGGATTACACATAACGGCTAAGCTACCATGGTCGCCACACATTGAATACGTTACTCACAACGCTAACCGAATGCTAGGTTATCTACGACGTATGAAGTTCTTCGTTTTGTTAGTTAGCATTGGATAATATCGGCTTCAATTTGTGTAAATTATCCGTACTGACTGCTCCTTGTTCACTTGTTTTTCTGTAAAGCCCACTGACCTTTGTGATGCCGTTTGGCGCTGATCATAAAATAAATAAATAAATAAATAAATAAATAAATAAATAAATAAATAAATAAATAAATAAATAAGAACATGATATATTTTTCAGCTTAGAAAGAAAGTAAGGCGAGAACAAGAAAATAAATTAGTTATCTGTGCTTGGGTTGGAACCAGCGCTCTCTTCCTTTGAAGCCTAGTGTCTTAACCGCTGGGCTACACGCCCATTCTTACGAGAAGCGAACTCCATAACACGAAGTTCTTAACGCGCGCCGTGTTAACACTGTTGCTAAGCTGGTTTCGTCAACGATACTGGCATTCCGTGCGTTCCGAACTGTGCTTTTCAGTATCTTTCCGTGCATTTAAGTAGCGTTATTCCGAAAAAAGCAAGAGCTAGCGAACTCCTAGTAACACATTTTCGGTATTCAGATCTTCAGTCGGTTTTTAGCAGATAGTCTCATGCGGAGATATTTATCCGTTTCTCAATATTTTATTTGCGTGTATTCTCTTTGGATTTCTTTGCAGCATATGGTTATACAAAAAACTGGAGGAAAATTTTTTTCCTTTCGTGACCGTCGTTCCACTTTTCGAAATTCCACTGAACTCACTTCCCATATTCCCGACAGCTACAAGTATACTTGTATTTCTTTCCAGTTTCCTTTCTTCTCAGGGCTGGAAGTGGATGTTACTAGAGCCAAGAGAACACTTGCGAATAACTACGTGGTAGGCATGCACCTTCTGAACTACTTCAGACTGCTGATTAAATATCTAGAGCAGCTGGAAGTGTAAGTTCATGGTACTTGGTGTTAATGCATGCCTATCAACTTGAACAGCACCTTGGGGGCTAAAGTGGGTGTGGAACGCGTGTTTGGACCATAATGTTTTAAAAACACTGTTGTTGGAAAGCTCAACCAAAAGAAATAGGCCACAGTTCAATTTTCATTTTGTAATTACGCTAAGAGACACTTATTCATACGTTCTTCAGAAAGCTGTATTCATAATTGAGTAGATGGAGCAGCGAATACCGCTACCATGCTAACTGTGCGGGGTGAAGGGATGCCTTGAAAATTCATGAATGACGCTGTTCTGGGAACTGGGCCAGCTGAAGTTTTGATTTTAATGCGCCGCGCACTTTGCAGGAATTTCTCACTATGTGCATAGAGCGATGTAATTTGACTACAAAGAAACGATGATGCACTCACAATGCAGGATGAAAATAGCGTGCGGTTTGTAGTGACGTGCGTTCTTGCAGTAACTCAGTATAGCTAACTTTGGCGACAGAGCTGTCTGTGTATTGTTAACAAAACAAATGACATATACGTACTGTGGTTGAGTATTTATAGATACACTGGCGACAAAGATGACAACGGTTTATCCTCGGATGCGTTCCTTGGCTTTAGCTGCGCACCATTACTACTTTTTTTCGATATGCAATTACGAGCAAACATTTTCATGCGCGATGAAAAACGATGAATACTTGTGGTATTCGCTTTTTCTTGTCTACTCACCACCAAGAGCCTCTCAATAATACTCAAAGCTGTAAAGGGTCGAAGCCTCGGTGGTACAGCTGGTGTTTTTCTCGGAAGCCTAAATGACGAGGCTGCATTTTAGAGAACTTTGGTCGAAAATACAGCTACGCGGGTGTTAATAAGAATGTGTTACGCAATATTGATGCTGAATACAGAACCGCTATCAACGCACATTCAAGGGTGAGCTATATTTCTATGCCAACTGCGATCTTACACTGTGAGTGCATAACTTAAAGAAGCATTAAAGAAACCTTTTTCAACTAGGTGACCTGTTTCTCTCGAGCGCTGATTGGTCGTAAAATAAAAACCACACGGAAACTCAAAAATGCTTCAAATGTTATGTTTAGATATATATTCAGCATACCTCTCTACACAGTCGCCACTGTGCTTGAGATATTTGTCGTAGTGTGGTAAAAACTTCACTATGCCACTGCCGTAGAAGGCGGCTGCTTGAGATCTATTTTTTTTTCGGAGTCCTATCAGTACCACAATCAAAGCCTCCGTGAAAGTTTGATGACGATCTGCGCAGGTGTATTGCGTAGCAGAGCTAGTGTGCCAGTCGATCGCTCGAGGTCACAAAGGTCAATTGTGAGCGTGTCCTGAACGCATAAATACTTGTCTCGTACAGCATAGTAAAAAGTACTCGCTGTCATTCGACTTATGCATGCTTAGTAATGCAAAGCAAATTTATTTGTAATAAATAAATAAATAAATAAATAAATAAATAAATAAATAAATAAATAAATAAATAAATAAATAAGATCATTGACGGTTGAGTAATGCTTAAAACTTTCACGAGCGACAGCTAAGTTTGGTGTTGACGAGGGAAAATTGAAGCAGGACGTATAGTCAACGATCACAGACACCGTGGAGCGCGCAGATTTTGCTAAAAGCACAGAAGCAACAAAAGCACAGGCGGCTGTGTTCCGTGACGAGACTACAGCAAACCTAATAATGCCCTGCATCTCAATTACAGGGCAATCCATATGGAGAGGTTGCAGATTAGTGGACATGGTTGTTCGAATGTCACTGTAGTTGGATTTTGCCAGCAAGCGAACCTTGTAAATATGCTTCAAAATTCATTGTATTATTATCCTTGCGAGGAAAGAATAGGTAGATTCCAGCATGTGCGAATATTAAAAATTTACTTAACGTCTTTATAAATTTTGCAATGACAACTTACACATCGAACATGTCCTTG
Organism: Hyalomma asiaticum; assembly: GCA_013339685.2. NCBI lineage: Eukaryota > Metazoa > Arthropoda > Arachnida > Ixodida > Ixodidae > Hyalomma > Hyalomma asiaticum. The sequence continues at coordinate 100,492,106 of CM023488.1, forward strand.
CTGTGAACAGACATCACGCTTGTGTGAACTGCGAAGCAACAAATAAGGAGCAGCTTCCTTTTAATTCATTCCTTGTCGGTTTGGCTCTTGAAGCTAAATAAAAAAAAAGTGGGGCCCTCGACTGAATGGTACGGTCTCGTTCACTGTTTCCGATGATGAAGATGATATATTTGTTAATTTATAAATGTTGCAGCTATATCGTTGCCGTGCTCTCATGCATATCAGAAAAGTCGAGCTCGCGGATTATCGGCATCTTTAAGGGCCTCAGAAGCATTGTCCGCTTTTTATTTTGTAAGAGGCCCAGCTCCTGTTGTACCTGTAACATTTATTGGGATACTTACAGAGTTCATGTATACTGCTGTACTTTCTTATTTCTGCAAGCGGGGAGTAACTGTAGGCAGCATGATGCTATCGCTGAAACCAGGGCCCCTATTCATACACATATATGTTACGATGAATGTGTTTGTAGGAGAATATTTAAGCCAATCCATGTGCTGGTCATGCCTTTAGCGAAGCCCGCCGACCAATGTGAAAAGGCACCTACGGAAAAAGAGTTTAGCAAATTAGGCCAGACCATTTCAAATTAATTGCTACAGAGTGATTTGGATGCAATACCTAATATAAAGAAGCAGAGTGGCTGATTTGTCAATCAAGCTCCCTGTAGCCATGTGTTAGATTAAGGGCGTCCGAGCTAGACCTCATCCGAAAAAATCACAGGAACGAATGAGCTACACGATGGGTTCATGAAAAGCTGCTTTATTTTAAAGTAAGGAAGCCTACTTGACCGTACGCCTGTTTTGCAATAATAAATGCAATCCCAGTTTATCTTTCGCCTAAGTGTGACGCACTGCATCACGCATTGCATGACGCCTTGATGGAAAAAGCTTGGTAGATGACGTGAAGCAATATGTGACATAAACGTGACCCTTACTATTTTGCAAGATAGACGTAACGTAATTTTTAAATGGCGAGCAGGTCAAAGCGACGGAGAAACGTTAAGTTGCGTGTCAATGTCATATGATTAGACGGTTCATTGATGAAACAACAAACAAGTCTTTGCTACCTTCTTGTGGACAGCAGAGGGACACAGCAAAGTTAGTCGACCTATATTTTATTATATTCTGGTAGTCCAGAATTCGACGAAAGCTCGTCTGGTCAGGTAGCATGATGTGGTAATGAAGTTTACGGTCACTGACCAAGTCAAAAAGGTTGTTTTGACGTTTCGGAGCCTATATAGGTTCCTTTTTCAGAATGCAGCAGACGTAGCGCCGTTGTCCAGTTAAATATGAAGTATGTGACGTAATGAACGGGCATAGATTTGAGGCATGTTTCCATCTGTCCTGTTAACGGTATCAGTCAATCAATCGCAACCTGCCGCAACAAGCGCAACCTGCCGACGGGCCTCCCACCGGGGGAAAAAGAAGCAATACGGACCCTACGCAGCAACAAAAGCATCGTCGTCCTCCCAGCAGATAAGGGCAATGCCACAGTATTACTAGACCGCAGCGCATACAAGGAAAAAATGCTTAATTTGCTTGAAGACGGAGGAACCTATTCCGTATTAACCAAGGACCCCACAAGCAGCATTCAAAACAAACTGCAAAAAACGCTGTCCATTGTCTTCCCACTGGCCTGCCCTCAACACAAGAAATTATACTACCGATTATTGTGCACCAACGGTTCAGCCCCTGCGATCTACGGTCTCCCGAAAGTACACAAGGCAGGCGTACCTCTTCGGCCAATAGTCGACTTCACTCGTTCACCGCTCTACAAGCTATCTGGGTATTTGCACCAAGTGCTCAGCCCCCTAGCCGGCCACACCTCAACACATGTTGAGAACTCTTCAGCATTCGTGGAAACTGTGCGTGGCCTTCATCTCAGTGATGACGATGTGATGGTGTCGTTTGACGTGACCTCGCTTTTTACCAGTGTCCCTATCGACTTGGCCGTCGAAACCTGCAAAGAAGCGCTTTCCAGGGATGCCAACCTCGCTGACCGGACACCCCTGGATCCCTCAGAGCTGTGTGAGTTGCTTCATCTTTGCTTAAGTAACACGTACTTTACTTACGACTCTAAAATCTACATACAGACGCATGGGACTGCTATGGGGGCATCAATATCCGTGACAACCGCAAACCTGGAGATGGAAAGCCTGGAGGGCCTGGAGGAAAAAGTCCTGACAGATTTCAAACCTGCACCGAAAGTTTTTCTGCGCTATGTGGACGACTGCTTTTGTATCCTGCACAAAAACGACGTCGACCGGTTGCTACAGAGGCTCAACACCATACAACCGACCATACAATTCACTCTGGAGCGAGAAGAAAACGGCAAGCTTCCTTTCCTAGACGTACTCATACAGCGTTCCGACGGTGGCCTATCCTTCGCCGTTTATCGCAAAATGACCCATACGGGTCGCTACCTCCACTTTGCGTCCTGCCACCCGACTGGACACAAGACCTCTGTCGTATCGTCTTTGGTTCGTAGGGCCACCCGCTTATGCTCCAACGAAGACGAACTGCAGAGAGAACTTATTACGGTACGGCAAGAACTGTCCAATAACGGCTATTCGTCTGCTTTTGTTCGCAGAATTGAAAAACGAATGCTGAATCCTCAGCCAGCCGTGAAACGAACTCTTCAAAAACGGGCCAGCATTCCCTACGTACCAGGTATCAGCGAAGCACTCTCAAGAATATTTTCAAAATATGATTTACGCGTAGCGCATGTGCCATCAAACAAGCTCCGCGGCAAAGTCGTCAACGTGAAGGACCGCTTAGAAGCAGAAAAGTTCCCGGGTGTAATCTATAAGATCCCGTGCCACGACTGCAATTTCTGCTACATTGGCGAAACAGGAAACTTCATTAGACGACTAAAAGAGCACAAACGCGATGTTGAAAATCACCGCCATGTGTACAACGCACTAGCGGAGCATGTGCACAACAGTGATCACTCCATCGCTTGGGAGAATGCTGCTGTCATAGCCAAAGGGAAGAATTTGACAACGAGACTGCTGCTGGAATCTCTGCTGATACAGACAACACCTGATACCGTTAACAGGACAGATGGAAACATGCCTCAAATCTATGCCCGTTCATTACGTCACATACTTCATATTTAACTGGACAACGGCGCTACGTCTGCTGCATTGTGAACAAGGAACCTGTATAGGCTCCGAATAGTCAAAACAACCTTTTTGACTTGGTCAGTGACCGTAAACTTTATTATATTCTGATTAGAAGCACGGAAGAAAAGCACTGCACGGGCATCATGAGCCTTCTATCATTAATTGATTACTCTCTTTGATAAGTTGCAGGAAACATACAGGACGTGCGTACTCCCTGGGAATATATTTTTTTTTGAAAAAAATCATGCCTTTTCCATGGAGTGAACCATGACGAGTGTGCGAAGCACTGGCGATCGTTCGGTGTTAGCTTAAATCGCCCGTGAGATTGCCCACTCATTCACGTAAATGAGTGGCAACGTGTGTGTATATTTACACACGCGTTGTCATTTATGATGCTGGTCTTTATGAGGTTCCTGCGCTCCCACCTTGTAGATCGTATCGAGTTCCGGATTACTTTTAGCTACGCGCACGCTGCGAATCCTTGTGGTTCAACTACGCACAAGAGAAAACTCCCACCGGCACTACATTGCAGGTCAAGATCCAGTGCCTATATACCTATACGGGGTGGCGAGTGAACGGTTGTGCAGTGCGAGCAGTTGGTTTTTCTCAATCAAGAAACCCACTAGCAGACGCTGCCTGCGTCAGCGTTGTCTGTCGCCGACAAGGGCGCGTTGTTGATCCTTGCCTGCTTGGGCCAGCTGTTGCGTATGCGCAGTAGGGGTGTAGGCGCCGCAGGGACGGAACAGGCTCTACCATAAGCTGCTTCGTATCTAAAATTGATGGTGCTTTCATGGTGTTTTCACAGGAGGAAGTTCTTGAACTATGCTGGCTGGTATTTCCTACGAGAGGTAGCAGATATGATGCCTTCAGAAGTACGAGAAAAACTTAACAGCTTTCTCACTGCAATATCAAAACCTGGAGTACACGTAAACCTCAACGAAAACAATTGTATCGAAAAGCTCATTGGATATCAGGGCGTTATGGAAGACGGCGTCGCATATTTGTACCTAGGACAATACTTTGGTGAAGCCGTTATTAAAAAGGTGAGCAAAAGTGCTAATAAAACAATCATGTTTTTAATAAGCCCTCATTTGCGGCAGTGGCATCGAGGTTGACAACGGCGAGAAGTATCGCCTGTAGAATGAAATTTCCTCGGTTTTAAGGGCAGCGTAAAAGATCACCAATTGCATGGATGGCGCCAAAATGTTGCAGCTTATGATAAGTTTGCTATAAGAACAAGAATTAATATTTTGTTGGTGAAAAATAAAAAAAAATCGGGCGGGAAAGACAACGTACTTTATTTGCACACAATCATTCGAAGTTTTCAACTCATCTATTGTTAAATATTTTCGTATGGACCTCGTGAAATCTTCGAATCTTGCTGAGATCAATGCTTGGTGCTATCAGCTGCTCATAATGAAGAAGAAAAATATTTGAACTCTTATTCCTTTGTTAGACAGCATGCCATTTATGTCCCACTTTTGATTTCAAGGTCTGAGCGCTGTAGGTTCCGCTACGCAATCTGGGCCGCAAGATCAGTCCATCGAACATAGTAGTGCAATCTGTATGTTTCGGTGCAAACGCTAGATAAAAGCACACTAAAAGTGTCATTTCTTGCCGTGTCATGGCCCAAAATTCCAAACTTTTCGGTTTTTAGTGAGCTACTTTCACGTAAGAAAAAAAATTATGCCTAAATTCTGACTTTGTCGGACTAAGTAAACCCAGTAAATTTACGCACAGGTGTATTCCGCGAAGCTTGAGCACGTAAACAGATCGCGGTTTACAAAATTCAGTGCGGTTCATCGGGTGTACGTAAGGCTTTGCAGAAAGCCTGTTCCCTGCATTCTCAGTTATTATTTCGCGCAAAGGAAACAGGAAATGTCTCACTGTTGTAGAAGCACTTGAATTATTCTAGAGATTGCCAAAAGGAGAATAACATTGATGGTGGAAATATTCTAGTATTGGAAATGATATTTCGGAACTGCAACAAGCTTAATAAAGCGGGAGGGTTGCGACCTCGAGGAACGAGCTCCCACTGGTTCTAGACAATGAAGAAAACGACAACGTCTTGTGTACGCAGGTAAAAGAAAGGAAAAAAATGGATAAACGCCGCCTCAGAGGTGGCTCAGGAGAGCTTCACTGCTATACGTCGGAACTTAGAAGCCTATACGCCCGCCAGTCACACCTTGGCCACCACCCATACCCTTAATCATACAGAAGCTGCCTTTGATGCATTGTATTTGTGCTTAGACAGCTCTAGACTGTTTCATAAGTGCGGCGCAGCGAAGCTACAGGCCTCCTGGGGCGTTCAGCAAGGCCGACGCATGTTAATCGTAAACTTGCGCGCCATGAAATCTGCGAATGGTGGACGCTGCAGTGGCAGTAGCAGCCTTGAAAAGAGGAGGAGGATGAGGAGTAGGAGGGAGTGTGGTAGCTGTTGGCAGAAGTGGCTTGCAGGTGCGTGTCCGTGCAATGAAATTTCGTCTCGCCTCGCAAGAATTCTCTGCTCGAATGCCTCATAGCCTTACCTCTGCTGCATGAAACTAGTAAAAGAGGGTATACGTTGGTCCTCATATCGTCGTCAGGACGACCCTACTCGCTGAGCTGCCGCATTAACTACAACGGATGACACGGGCACACGACGGCACAGAATCGTGCTGCTTTACCACACGATCTTCACCTACTCGCATCAAGATCTAATACACTTGTTCGAACAGCTTTTTCTCAAACCAAATTGCCAAATTTATGACATACAAGTGATTTCAGATATAGTTGAACCGCCTCGTGTGGAGAAGGGTACACACAGGTCCCACTTGCTTTCTTCTCAACAAAACTCCTCTACGGCCTGAGAAGTTGTTTTCTGGAGTTATGAGGAAAATAATCCGGCGCATAGAACAACTGAAATGGCATATTTGTTCCCTTGTCGTATCCCTCAATGGGTTAATTGAAAAAAAAAGCAGGAGTGCATGAGAGCGAAAAAAAAACGCGGCATTGGCATCATACTTAGCTCGCGCAGGTTCACACACTTCCCTCTTTTTCAAACTCACCACACACTGTTTCTTTGCAGCCGCATTAGTATTGAACAGCTCATAATAATATATGCACTTACTAAAAGCTTTAATCAACCCAACATCCAATGTGTGTGACCCTCATGTTGCAGGAAAGAATGAGGGCAACGGAGAGGGAAATGACGTAGTTTAGAGAACATAACCCACATCCGTGTGCTCTTAAAGAATCTAGGCTATGACATTGAAAAATATCCTTGCAAAAATAGCATAGCGTCTAAGAAACCGTGGAAAAATAGCTTCATAATTTAAACGTCGGTTATTAATCGAGCGGCCGAAGAGCCGGGAGAAACCATGAGCATAACAGGCGCTTGTCAACGCAAATTAATCCTGACTTCTTTTGTGATTGTGCTGTGGCTGATTATTTTAATTCCAACAGATGTATTAATAAAGATCTTTTTTTCTGGCAACAGGCGTCTGAGGTGGCGACGCGCCTTAACTCATCGTTTTATAGCCTCATCGCGGACAACACATGGATGGAAGAACAGACTCGGGAAAAGTCATTGCGATGGGTAACCAATGTCGGATTAAAACGAACAACTTCCACAATCAATGTGACGGTTGCGGTAGAAATACGGCGTCATGTCATTTAGAAATAGTTATGTATATACTTATAGACTTATATATACGGTATATACTTATATAAACGTATATACTTATATGTACATATATACATTTATACTTATCTACTTAAGTTCCTAGTGTTGGTTTGTCAGTATAAGGGATTCACTTACCAAGTTAGTTCAGGAAAAACTTTACAACAATTGTAAGCACTTTCAAGGTTTAGCGCGCCTAGGAATCGCAAAATTCTGGAGAACACCAACGTCAACGTGGAACAACCAAAATAAAAGAAAATGAGAAGAGAACCTATGGGCAAAAAGAAAATCAGCATACTTTCTACAGCTGCAACTCCAGCCTTACAAGTAGCCGAAAAAAATCTGGCTGTTGAAATCTCAAAGGCTAAATGTTCGTTCTTTCATTTTAGCCATGCCATGTGCCAAATTCAATCGTTCACACTTATAATTCGCCGACCAGATGCCATACCCGGCAACCGAATTGCTACGCTTTAGAAGCGTTTATGTGATTTGTGCACTGAAAAGATAGGCTTTGCTCTTGCTAGTATTATGTTGATAGGGCCTTTCAAGATGCGGCTTGCAACTTTACTGCCGGACAAGCTCCAAAAAGGCGCTGTTCCTGAACAAATAAAGTATCTCCCTTCGCTAGAGATATTCGAAATTGATGACGGCCCCTCGAGTCACACTAAATGAGTTGTGTTGATTGACTAAAGAGAAGCCTCGTTTATCTTGATGTTTCTGGAACAGAGTAGTAGAGTAAAGCTGCCGGTGCTGTGCTAACATGTCACGTTGCACGATGCTTTCCTGATGTGTATTGTCTTTCTTGTATGGCTCCAGTTGGAGAAGGTCCATTAGGTCGCGCTATAAAACTAGCGCGACCTAATGGACCTCAATAAAGTTTTTCCATCCATCCATCCATCCATCCATCCAGTTGCAGAGGTACGAGGGGCTCTCTGCAAGAACAGATACGATATGTTCATAGCTTAGAAGAGTCAATCGTAGACTAGATAAAACTCTGATAAGTAGTTGGGAGGTATGTTTTTGGTCGTTTACCTCTCTGCCTTCCTCTATCTCTAAATAAACCTCTCTTGGTTGTTTAGAAATCTCGTAAAGTTCTCTTGACATCTTGTCACTACTAAACTACAATTTTACATTGTTATGCAGTTGAAGGCTCTTCAGTACAAAATTGGCGCTCCGCAAAGGCTCCTTGAAAGTACGGCAGTTCAAGAACAGTATGAACTTGTAAGTAGCATTACAGTATTACAGGTTAAGCTGTTATGGATTTGTTACAGTGACTGATTTTAATGATGGTGGCGTCCGTCGCTGCCGTGCTTTACCGCTATCGTTCGCAATGAGAAAATATGGAAATTCTACGCGTGAGCGGAAGTGAACGCAGCCTAGTAGGAGCCATGTCACGCGCCCCTGGCTCACCATGTGTTGGTGGACACTTTCTGCTCTCAGCCGCTGTTCTGGCCATAGGTGTGTTTCAGGAGGCTGTAAGTTTGTGAGCCGTCGGCTGTGGTTTCGTCCACGAACATCACGAGAAAGCAACGAATAGGAGGTGGAAAAAGGACGGGAAGTACAGACTATTAAGAAGACGAAGAAAAGCAGGATGACGGTGAAGGATTAGAACCGGAGGACATGACGGCTACGAATGACGTAGAGGGAAGCGACAAAGGAGGGGAAGATGGTGGCAACGAAGAAAAGGAGGGAGCAGACGACGATGGCAGACAAGAAGATGAAGCTGAAAAAGAAGCAATGGAAGAGGAAGAAGGGAGGGAAGTCGAGCAGGAACCGAAGCAGACGGCTAAAAGAGCACGGTAGAGGACGCATCAAAACCTATCTTACGCTTTCACTCTGCTTTGTCTTCTGCGGAGGCTTGGGGGGGGGGGCGAAATCATAGACAGCTCTAGCTAACACGTAATATTTAAAATTATTAAGCTTTTATGTTACGCACAAACAGCCTCAGAAAAAAATGGTCTTTTTACCCTGAACAATATCGCTGAAATTTATGAAACTAAAACAACTCGGACATTAACCATGTTCTCCTTTTCTGTGGCTTTTAAGAGAAGGAAATTTGTGCTCCCTTAAAATACACCCGAGTTCTGTCGAATTTGATGACCTGATCAGGTGCTCCGCAAAGTGGGTTACACGTATATCATTATTCAGTTCGTTCACGTTCATTCGCAGTTGCATGAAGTTTCCTTTGACGGTTATGTACTTCTTCATTTTCGTAATTGCATCCCCATACGCTCATTATCCTTTGGTTATATTGCTCCTGAGTCCATAGCAGCCTCTAATTGGCTGTGAACTTGGGATATCTGTTATAACCATCTGCAAGCTTCTCTTTAGTGTCTACAAAATATATCAGGTATTTTTCATGCACCTAATTAACCGTCCCACATACTTAATAACCTGCCGAACTTTTGAAAGAGACTATATTATTTGCCTAAAATTGCATGTGCAAAATCGCATGTCTAAGTAGGATGAAATCATAAAATTCACGAGAACGCCTGCCGCAGGAAATCCAATTCTTTGTCGTACAAATAAACCGAAGCTTGACTTACACTGCGCTTGTTGTGTGCGTCGTTTCTTCTTCTATCAGTCTGCTTGTTTTATTGTGCGCTGTTACATAGAAATAGTAACTGCACTGTTCACTGCCACGTCAGTTTGCGCTTGTGCACCTTAAACAAAAAATCATCACTACGGATCCACACATTTCAACGCCTCGACAAAAAGTACTCTCTTGAATTACTGTGCAGACGCAAGCAAGGACTGTAATTCTGACGTCGTGTTTTCTTAGGTGAATATTTCCTATTATGTAGTATAGTTTGTTCCGTGCCGCGGTGGTCTGTTGGCAAGGGCACGCGGATGTTGATCGCGCCCGAATCTCGGCCGCGGCAGTTGCATTCCCATGGAGGCGAACTGTTGAGGCCCGTGTACTGTGCCATGTCAGTGCACGTTACAGAACCGCAGGTTGTCGAAATTTTCGGAGCCTTCCACTGCAGTGTTTCTCACAATCATATCGTGGTTTGGGGGTGTAAAACTACAGAAATTGTTGGTTATTACTATAATTTGTAGATCACGGCATATTGCAATTTCCCACCCTAGCATGTATTTTCCTAACAGTATGAAACTTACTTTGCATTCAGGGGAGGAACATGTTCAACAGTAGTTCGATCTTTCATTTTATTTACTTTCATTCATATTCAAACAACGTGCTAGTTTTTTAAGTTAATCAGCTGCAAATTTTCTGTTTTTATCGCGTTCTCGCAAAATAGTTATCGGTTCTTCTTTTTCTCTTTGTCTAGCACTAGCGTAATATTTTCTTCTGGATGTATGCTACTCTTGTAGGCACTTGCTATTTTTGTGATTTTGGCACTTAGAGGTGTCTTTGACAGTTTCAGAAGGAAAGGACCCCAGAAGGAAGGGGTGGGGATTCCCGACGAACCGGCACAGAGAAGACGTGGATGATGTGAACGCGGGGTGCACGGTGCGCGGCGCGCTGGGGCTAGCCCAGTCCGGGGGATGGCCAGGCAGGGGAATGTAGGGCGCGGCGACTGCCGACTGGCTAACGAGGAATGAGTGGTCATCTCCCAGAACATTAATAATAGACTTATCGTATAAAACATAATAGAAAAGCTCGGATATGTACTATATTTGCAGTTGCGCGCCCGCACCTGACAACATCGTTTAAGAGAAATTCTACACTAAGAAAGACAGTTTGACCGCCACAGCATGATCATCTTAAGGAGTACCCTTAGGATTCAAACATTTGGGTCGTTTTTCCGGTAGCCCAAATTGGAAATACAGGCGTGCGAACTTGCTTACTAATGTGTGATGAGCTTGGAATGGTGAATTCTTGGAAGTTATGGCATTTTGTTTGCCGAGAAACGGTCAGATATAAAAAGATGCTGCAGTAAATCCTGACGTGGCCGTGATACTAAATTGCCAATGAGAGAAGAGAAAGGTTCCAAGCAGCGCGACGTTCTATGATAAGGAATCGTGGGATCGACGATGTCGAAAGCAGTGCATCATGGAACGTCACCCTTTATTGACACAAGTGTAAACAAAACTAGAAGAGAAGCTCAGGGGAAGATGGTCGGCTTGAATCGATCGAACACTCGAGAAGGCAGTCGCTGTCCTGACGAAGATAAGTCCACTTGCCTAAACGTTGACTCCTTCGAAATTCCCTCTCCTACATCGTATTTAGCGATCTGTTCATCGATTCAAGCATAAACTAAGTAGCTTTCCCACCCACTGCCTAGGAGTTGTCGCTGAAGTGGAAGCCTTTGCTTGTTTGCTTCTACTATTCTTCTGAAATCCTGCTGTAGCTTCTGACATGAATTACACGATAACGGAAAATCTGTTATCTTACAACAGGTGCCAGTAATCTCATATATATAGGTTTTATTAACGGATAAGTTATGAAACTATGAGATAACCTAGACATAGAGTATATTTTAATGTGGAAGCACTATCCGCAGGTGTGATTCTTAGCATCACAGGTAACATCATGAGGTGTCAGCTTGTGCTTTTTATTCTTGTAAGTGAATTAGTACCGACTTACGCACTGTTATAAGAGGCTAACGTCCCAATACATGAGGCTAGAAAAAAAGCTCGTATAGTATTTTGCTTTCTTAATGCATTGACATGGGAAGGTGCAGTAAAATGCAGCTGTTATTTCTTACCTACTTGGTGCTTTCAAATGAAGGATGCGGCAGGTATGAAACCCTTGCTTTTTTTTTACTGTGCATCTCGGCTTATTTCTTTGTGTTATCATACTTAGGTAGAAGAATCAAGCCAAGACTCGCCTTTGCTTTATTTTTATAAGTTCCGGCAGAACAATTTTCTGCAGACATTGAGGAAAAACCGGGAAAAATATGACAGAAAGGAAATGTGAGTAGAAAGCACATAACGAGCGAATACTGACTTGAAAGATAGACTTTTTACTATAACTATAACTATAACTAACTATTGCAGCGTTTACGTGAACCTCCACAATATTTTGGCACATTATTTGTAGTAATGCAGAAATTATACTAAGGAGGTAGCTAGCAAATCAAAAATGAAGTCTAGAGCTTCAGAAAACTCTTATTCAGTGCCAATCGTCCTTGCCTCTACTTCGCTTTCTCACACTACATTTTTTATGTTTGAAAGCGTGCTAATGTCGTTAGACGTTGTTGATATCCATTACCCTTACACTTGTTGGGCTCAAAGAACGATTGCGTACGGTTCTAAAAGCTCACGTAAGGAATGGTGTAATTTCATTACCGTATAACTGCATCATCGATCATGGACCACATTGCATCATAGATGTTGACGGAGGCGCAGCGCGCTAATTTCCCGCACTCGGCGAAGTAAGGTGTGGAGTCACCCCAATTGGTGCTGCTATCGAGTGCACTTAGGCCTACAAGTTTTGGCTTCATTGGATTAGAAAACAGCGAGTGTTCGTCCTACAGATCTTCAGTTTATTTCAACTTTCCTGACGCAGAACTTGGTGTGGCTGATGCGAAGAGTTAGCTATCATATTATAATTGATGTGAGGTTGCCGAATTCTAAAGATTAAAAGTTATTAAGCCTTGCAGAAACATCGACGCATTACAAGACATGCGGAACACGGGTCTTATGTCTGCGACTGCAGAAGGCTCGCCTCACGTAACTGTGGGCCAAGACACAAATGCGAATGAGTCTGAATAAATGTGCGAGTTGCTCACTGGTGTTATTACTTCTGCGTTGTGTTTATCATAAGTGCAGACTTACAGAATATCGCAGCGCCGCATGACTGGTACTCTGTACTGGTCATGTCTTTTTCGACTTATACTTCATTACCCTACCAAATGTCTCTTGTGGTGTTCGTATCTACTGCCCTCCTTTCTGATGTCTTTAAACCAAATGTATTTTTTGTGGCAGGAATTTCTGTCGCGTTCAAATTCATGCTGTTGCGTAATATCTTGACACGTTGTCTCCTGAAACTTCGTCTGCTACTTAGTACACGCACAGTGCAGTGAACCTTAATGTCTGCTGGCTGTCAGGCTGTCTTCATTAACGCAGAGACGACACATCCGACATGCGTACTGTTCTTTTTAGTGGAACAACGATAAAAATGGCTGCGTGCTCTCGAGAGCGCGGGAGCTTCTGAGGACAAGAACGATGATGATGATTTCTGATCGTCGTCTGCTAGGTTGATGAAGACTAAATTCCAACATACAGTAAATCTACTTGCGCGAACGTTCTTTGATTACGCTGTGACAGTCTCCTTCATAGAACAATGAACGAGTCGCTCAAGTTCCGAGTTTTAGGAGAGACGTGTTATTTCTGCCTAAATTTTTAATACTTTGTTTAGCGAGTAATTTAATGGAAAATCCGAAGCCCTATACGCAGCAATGCTGGGGTTTCTAGTGCCTTGAAGCACGCAAAAACCATGCCTCTTGCTTACCTTCTTAGGCGTTTTACTGTTATCGTAAAATACCTGATTGCTACTACGATTAGTGATGTGCATTGTTTTGGTGGTCACCTAGGCAAGCGTGGCCAGCACAAGTATTTGAATGCTGGTCCACCATACGACTGCAAGAAAAAATGGAATTCAGTAGCGTACAGTTCAACTGGCGCTGCACAATCTCAACATATTCTGAGGGTTTCACGGTGAAGAAAACGACTAAAGACGTAAGCTACATTTCTGGCGTCATACGAATGTTTCAAAATGTTTGACGTGACCGTAACATTTTGCCGAACGGCGGAGGTAGGGGGAAGAATTGCATCAGCTTTCCAAAGCTGATGCAATTCATATATAACAGACCATTCTTCTCGTAATGAGATGCGCGCCTACCTGCCGTGGACGACATTTTCGGTATTTCCGATTCCTCTGTTCGTGTATCAGCAACGTGTTGCTGCAGTTGTGAATCTTCGTTGGTGGTATTACTTGCAGCACAACTCTTTTACGCAGAAAGAATATCATTGCTCTAGAAGGTGAATGTCTCCGAAACTTTTCGAACATAACTAGAATTTTACTGTACTGAGACACCTGAATCGCGATACGCTGCATTTCAGATGGCCAGTGCCTACGCTATCAACTTACGGAAGATACTCGGAATATTACTTGTCGTTAGGTAAGTTGTAAGTTCAGTGTGTATAATTGTTGGATGCAGTGCTAGCCTTGAAAGAGGTGCTGCTTGTAGCTTTTATTAATTGATTGGCGACACAGGCACTGAATCGTCAGAGTCACTATTGAAAAATGCAACTGAACCTCGCTTTACGAAGTGATAAGTTTGCTGCCGTTTTCTTGCTGTAGACCATCTGTCACACAACTGCGCTCTTTTGAGCAACACTGAACTTCACTGACAGGCATCAGCACTTTAAAAACTTAGAAGACATTGTTTCTTCCACTTGCCTTAGGTAAAGACGTCAAAATTCAATAAACATCACATTCTTGTGGTTGCTAGAGTGTAATAATGGTCTATTAGATGCGAAGCAGCTCTTTGACTAGCCTGTGTAACGCTGTCCCTCCGTGCCTCCGTACGCATGCGCCGCAACGCGCTCCCCTCGCCCCAGGTGTTGGAGCGGTGCCAAGTAGGTCACGCCGCAGCTGCGCGTTGGCGTCACGCTCCCCTCGCAGTGCGCGCTGACGTCACTCTCTTCCTCACCTGCCGCGCGCTCGCCGCAGCGCCCGCAGCTGGTGCCTCGTCCGTTCGCCCGCAACACCTGCCGCTACCGCCGCTCGCTACACCGCCGACTGGTCGGTTCACGCGCTAAAAATTAACACCATCTTCCCAAAGGGAACCCTGATGGGATGCGAAGCACCCGCGTTAGCGCCGTTCAACCCGTGACGCCACCCGTGCGCAACGCTGCTGCTTCGCATCCCATCAGGGTTCCCTCTGGGAAGATGGTGTTAATTTTTATATATGAGTGAAAGTTAAAGACGTGGCGGTTCCGCTGCGTACTCTTCTGCAGTAGTAGGGAACGGAAATAAGGTATAGGGGAGGAGACAGTACTACCTCACGAAAAACTCTAGGAAAAGTTCTCTGATATTCTTTGTCATTCGGATAACAAAAGCCATAGGTAGCAGACTTTAACAAACGTGCAAGAAGATGAGTCTAGTGTCGCCACGTGAAAATAAAATTCGCAAAGAATCCTCGAGATCCCACGCGTTGTGGTCGGTGTCATGCGAAGCAGGCAGGATATCACGGATTTTTTAGCAAGGCGCCAATTCACGCTGCGCAAAGCGCGTGAGTATACCTGCTTATAAGTATGCTTAGCGTAGGCTAACCAGGAACGTCCACAGCACCGTGGCGACTGAATCGTTGCTCATGGTGTGACGCAACGTGAATTAGCACTCACGTTAGCCGAATTAGCACGCACGCACAGACGTCTGTTTCTTCGAAGAAAAAGGAACTATACGGTACGTTGTTATCGCTATCATGAGCGTCGTCGTTGAAACATTTCTACGGTATCGAGCAAATTTGCACAAAACCGTACCGAGTGGTAGTAGAACGTCTCTGTTGCTGTGATTGCTTAGAAGCCCAATTTGCTTTGCACCAGCGCCATCATTATGAGTGCTGTTGCAATAAGTGTACTCTACCGTGTGGCAGGAGCCGCCATAGCGTAGTGGTAGCGTGCTTGCTTGGCAAATCGAGGCCCCCTGTTGGATACCCTTCTACCGCTTGCTAAATTCCGTTTGTGGATGTGGGCTTCTAACGTCTGAATTTCAGTTGGAAGCGAGGAATAAGCCAGTTCCTTGCTTGTTTCAAGAGCGGAGCTCTGTAGCCGGCCGCGCGATATGTGGGACGATCCTGGAGGCAGTGCACCATGTGAGGTGAAGAAAACTATGCGTGATTGTGATGTCGTTAACCGTGACGTGCATGACTTGTATATCACGTTAGTGATGAAAAGATCAATAGTTAAAGTTCTTCATACATTTATACACTAGCTCTCAAAATATTTGTGTATACCAGGTGATCGAGGTGATCAGGAAAGCGCCGAGACGTAGGCGATTATATAGATAGATAGATATATAGATAGATAGATAGATAGATAGATAGATAGATAGATAGATAGATAGATAGATAGATAGATAGATAGATAGATGCGGTCAAAGTGTCTTGAAACAAGAAATCCTTCGTACTTAAGAGCGCAGGTAATTCCACTTTCTGAAGATACATAAACATTGAACGAAGGACACAAAAGATATACCCTGTTGGCTGAATTGTAGAATGTGCTGAAATTTAGAGAGCGCGAGTCTACGTGCTTATATAGGCGTAAAATGCGGCATTGTGCGTGTGAATATCCAAAAATATCTAAAATAACTCACATTTTGGGATTTCTTATTGTTTAATTACGCCAGTACGCACGTTGCTGTGTGTCTTAATTGTAAGGTAGCTTCGAAGGATGCGTGAAAACGACAGCGTCGTTCTGTAAAAAATGCTTAGGTTTCATACTAGATTGTGGCTGCATGCTAAATATTTGTGTAATTTTGTGAAAGATTGCTACTCTTGCGTTAGCATTGATAGTGGATAACGTGCGCCTGTTTAACGTGCGCCAGTGTACTTGAAAGAAACATGACGTATTTTTTTCATTTGTTGACATTCAGATATGGTGCAACAGCTTCAATGCGTTTGATGAACTATAGTGCTCATAAAACGGTGTGTGATTTCTGTAGCAGTGTGTAGTGTTCGTGTTGTGAGAATATGAGGTTTTCTCCCCTGTATGGCGGGCAAACCACATAGGTGTTATGCCGAAATAAACAAAAGACAACTAAACGTGGCGAAAACGGCGAAAGTTAACGGTCATTACTCTTACTAGTAATAACATTCAAGATACTAAGCGCCATGTCACAAAGACAAGACGACCTTGTAAACGTCGTCATAAGAACGTGAGGATAATCTAGGTGTATTGAAGAGAATGGACTTCATTAAAACACAGATGCGGCTATTTTGTCTTTGGGCGAGAAAGAAGCAAGGGGCATTAACCCCTGTTCTGTCCAACGCACTGTCGATGATGATAACAGCTGTGGTGCCTGAGGTGACGGCCCGAAGTCCTTGGACGAGGAGGAGGACAAAAAAATGCAATGTGCGATTTGTTTCAGTGAAACCATTGTATAGGTCAAATAGGCCATGTATACATACGCTATTTGACGAGACAACAGGAATGAGTCCTGGTTAGTATCCCTGCCTCTCTGTTGTCTTTACCGTTGAGCTTAGCAAGTCTCTTCAATCTATACTGTACTCTTCCTTATTTTATAAATTTGAGGGAGTAGTTGATAGACTGAAAAGCCAAGCCTTCCTAAGCTAGACGGTAAGGACAACAGTAAGGCTGAGATACTGCCCAGGACACAGCCCTGTTTTGTTTTCAAAGGGGAAAGAAAATAGAAAGAACTGCATTACGAGAACAAGACACAGTTCCTCTTCATGTTACTAATGTAACAGTTGTAAGCTTTATGACGCAGAGTCAGTGAGTTCAAATACTGACAATTGGGGTGATGGCGTAGCTGTGATGGCGTGGAAGTACTGAATTATCGTTATTTCTTTCATGGATACATGGCTTGATGCACCACCAATTTTGGGTGGGAGCATGAAATACAGCTAAAGCGCTGTTAGGTTATGATGACGAAGTTAAAAGCAATCTCTGTTGAGGCTGATACAAACAACACTATCTCGGCAACTGTGCATTTAGTGAAGAGCAAGTCCTTGCAGAGCCCGTTTCGTGCGTAGACGAGTACGCGTGCCCAGCGACATCTAGGGCCAAAATGACGCCGTAAATACTTCAATCATTACCATATGCAGTGTTTTAGAAATACTCGCTTCTTCTCGTTGCCCAGGCATGCCTGCAGCGGCGCTTCAAGAACCCATATTCCTGTACACTTGGTCTGAGTGAGTATGTTTTATGCATTTTACGCCCTACTATCTAGCCTTAATTGTATAAGAACTCGAGTCGTTTGCCACAGCGCTCTCTGCACACATACTTATCTAAGTTCTCTGACAATGAAGTTCTCTAACAAAAAAGCGATCCGAAAGAAAATGTTTTGATTGAACGCTAAATAGACGGTAACTCGCAACTTCTACTGTTCAGCACAAATTCGCCAGGGAGCCTTACAAGACGCGCATTAACTCGCTCAAAGAATTCAGTCAGAATTTCTCTGTCATGGAGACGGAAATAATGGGAGTCGATGAATTCAGGGAGAGGCCATACGAGTATTATTCCTGCAGTGTTAGTTGCCCTGCTGCCTCTTGTTATGTCTTGTGGGAACGTGTGCCACAATACAAACGCACTTACTATTGTACATGACCCGAAATTGCAAGATGTAACGGAGTTTGCAACTTGGAGGCCAGAAAAGTCGCACTGAATTTTAGTAGTACAATGAAATCTCATGGATTGTGGCATGACCCCACAAATTAAGAATAGCAAAGATTAATGAAGACAGTCATGGGACTACGCGAAGATGTGGCTGGAGCCCACAGTTCAGTGCGCCTGCTGAACGTGCGATGCAAAGGGCGAGCCACAGGCTGTAAATATTATATCTGTCCTTTCCCGCTGTGTTTACTTCGTGGTATAGGGGCAATTAAACCTTTATGGAATCATACAGTGGCGTCTTGCCTCGGCGCTTTTCTTTATGGAACACCCTGTTGAACGGACCATCGTGCGGCTTTCTGAGAAAGGGCTCATAGCGGCAAGAGTGAAATGGTTGGTATTTAGAACACTGATAGCCAAGGGATAGAGTTTGTAGCTGTCTAGTAATGGTGCGCTGGGGACGATGTCACAAGGCTGAATAACTGAACGTACTCGACCTGCAATCACAGGGCCAAAATATTCGGTTCAATGGTAACGTTGACAGCAGAAGTCCTGACGGATGCATTAATTACTGAAGGTAAGTAAGTCGCTCAATGCTTTAATTTTTGGGCCGTTCTGTTAGGAAAGAGGTTATTTGGCAGTTTGAAGGGAAGCAATGCGATTGTTGACGCCATCCCTATTCACATTTCTATCCCAAATTTCTGGGTAGAAAGTTTCTGGGTAGAAATGCACATTTCCTCTACGTGGGGAAATTTGAGATAACACACTGTCAGGACTCGCCTGCGCAGTTCAAAACCAAGCGCACGTGCTTTCGCAAAGAATGTCTTCATAATATCTCTAAGGGACAACGTAAAGTTAAACCTTGCTTTGGAGCAAACACGGCGCCTTTCGACGTTTCATAATGTGAAATAGGTATTTAGACATCGAAAGAGCTAACAAATCGTGTTCATAGGTTGCGTGTAACGCGTGCAGCATGCTGACGACAGCAACGATGATCTCGAGTGCCCATAATTTCCCACCTCGAGAAAAAGCGGTCTGCCGTCCTGTTATATGCCCTTTATATTTATGCGGCTCCAGGTATATCTTGTCCATTGTAGGGCAAAGACGCAGGTGGTATTTTCCTTCCAAAGAATTTCAAGCTACACCTTTCTGTGATTATTGCTGCCGGCATTTCGAAAGCATGGAATGAAATTGGCAGTGATCGAGATGTAATGTGGACGAAAAAAACTGTCGATGTCGCAAGAAGAGTAGCAGCTGAAAATACCGGAAATCTCGCTAGAAATTCAAGAAGATAAATCCTGTGCAGGCAGGTGTGAGTCGCATGAACAGACAGCTGTCGATGTGAAGCCTTTAATGAGAAGCAAAGGGAATCTAGTTGCAACTTCGCATGCACGTGTCAAGTTAAAATAGCACGTTGCATGCACGCTGCATGTTGTCACGCACGTTGTTCGCATGCACGTTGTCAAGTTAAATCAGTTGCCTAGCTAAAGGTGCCAGTATTATGTGAGAAATGTCAAAAGCTTGACACCAGCGGTACGCATTTTACACTCTAACAGTCCTCTTAATGTAGAAACATCCTAGTTGCCCTGATTTTGTCTTTTAGGCGTGAGCAAACAGGGTAAAAGGGTTTGCGTGTGCCTAAATGCTTGATGAAATCGCTGATATACTCTTGTTTTTGGATATATTTAGAGAAGCTTAATGGCGAAGGTCACGTGCTCGAAGCATGCAACAGGATGATATGTCTACCGGCTTAACCTTGTCAGATGGCGAAGTGTCGTATCGAGCAGTGCTCGTATATACAAGAAGAAATTCTTGTAACAGCGGAGCTGTTCAAGATTGTGTTCGTGTTCTAGCCGCACCGGGCGTTGCTCAGTACTCGTCGAAGAGAATGTGAAGTGAGGAGAACAGGTGCAGAGAGCGAAAGGGAGAGCAATATAAATAAGGGAAGTAAACAAAGGAAATTTTCTAGGTGAGGCGGGATTGGAGCCAGGGCACCCGCGGTACGAACGCGGGCGCCGTAACCACTAGCGTGCACACCGACGCTTACAGAACGTGCATTTATGAGGACTGTGTGAATCCGTTGTAGCGACGATTGTAGGGCAACTTCTTATGGGCGACTTAAAGAGAAGCTGAGACAGAAAGAAAGAAAGAATGAAAAGAAAGAAATGCAGGAAGAGACACTGAGAGAAACTGACAGAGTGAGAGAGAGAGAAGGAGAGAGAAAGAAAGCAGCAGAGACTACCGTCAGCAACACCGAGGAACAAGCCACTTTGCTAAACCGCTAGAACTGCGCATGTCATGGTGGTTTGCTTTAGCAGAGCCTTGCCTAATTACTTTATCGTCACTGGTCCCCTACAAGACCAGAATGTATTGGTCTTAAGAGTTGGAGGACTATTAGCATAACATTTAATGATAAGTCGACAGCAATGATTACATTTTGAGTTCTCTGCGCGATACATAAAAACGTTAAAGCCTGTAATACTCCTAGTGTAATTAGGTTAAAGATTGTCAGCATTCTATAAGGCCACCACTTCGGGCACGTTGCACAAGTATACAAGTATACTCTTTAGGCAAACTTAATTTTTTGCAGCATTCCTCTAATGAGACAAAAATTTGCAACATCCCGTGTATTTCTAGTATTGTATATGTAGTTACATGAAACGGTTTCGATCTCAAACAGGTTGCATTTGCAATTGTCAGAAACTCTTGCTTGGAATGGGTACCCAGTGGTGAATAAAGTATGTGTTGAAAGCGAAACACTGTTAATTGCGGGGGGAACAATTTTGTGCGCGAGACTGTCATGTATATAAGAAAAAGAAAAAAAAAGCAAAGTTGCCAGAAATTGAAAGTGTGGAGGCCCTGATAGAGTCTATTTTTTAATTATTACTGCTTACCTTTTCAAGGCAGACTATGGCTTACACGAACAGGAGACTACGAGTGGTCGGCGCAGACGAAACGAAACTTCAAAGAACGTATCGGTTGCTTGAAGAGGAAAAGTAAACGGCCGAAATCTGGAAAAAAGCTGAGAGCAGACAGTCAACAACGATTTGAAGTAAGATGGCTGGTTTTATGGGAATCGCGTCAATGCACAAAAAAGCACGATAAATGCGTACTCATTATTTACGAGTGTGTAGTGCATAACAACGCTTATACTTTTCATATCCTGCGAATCTATACTACAGCACGTGCCCTCATGAACTCATTACAGTAGCTGATTGTCGCCGCTCTGTTCGCGGCCGAGGCATCCTGCATGCCGCAGCTATCGCGCCTAGCAAAAAAGTTATCTGTATGTGAAATGGTGGTGCTGGGGCATCCTCTGTGGGAGTTAATTAAAAAAAATTTAGCGCAGGTTGCACTAGGGCCGCAAGGCTAGTAAGCAGAGGGGCACTTGAGTGGTCCGGATCATCATCATCATCATCATCATCATCTCTTTGGTCTACTTCCTCCTGTTCCTCTTATTCTTCATCTTCTTCCGGTCACGTGTCTTCATCGTGGTCATCACGTCATCTTTCTCCGCTGACGTGTCGTTGCTACGTCATGTTTGTAATGTAGCATGATGTCGAGGCAATACAAGGTTATGCTGGTAGATATTGCGTCGCTTGGTCGATAGCGAAGTTCATTTCATGGTCATATTTTCTTGACACGACAAATTACGAAAAGCCCTGACAGCTTCGCTCTTAGTATATTAATATACCACAGAATACGCTAATCCTTGAAACTGCTTGGGAAATAGACCCTACACGGACGCCCTCATGCAAGGCGGGGAGCCACATGTGCACCTATGGAAGTTGTGCGTGTAGTATTGCACCGTAGTGTCGCTATGAGAACTGCGTCAGGAGTGGGTGCTTCAATAGTGTGCATTCGTAATAAGGTGCTCAGCATTAGCTCCTCCTCCTCCTTTTCCTTATCTGCGTCGTCATCAGTCACGCCATTAAGAAAGTGTGCCGTTACGTAGGTGCACATATTGACGTACGGTCTCTTACCGAGATTATTGGTGTCAGACACTGTAATTGTGCCTTAGGCAGGCACTTTAAAGATGTAAGAAAAGAAACGGCTTTGCCACAGTTCGTCATTGCCAATAACAGCAAAGATATCGACAGCGGCCTTCTATCTCAAAAGGCACATGTAAAAATACACTGGCATCCTTAATGGAAGGAAACATGCGAGCGCACGGCCTGCGTTCCGGGGCAGTCTGCTTATTGCGTCATCAAACGACAGCTAAAGAAAGCACTTCCGCTTTTGGTGTAATCTGTTGGCAAATAAAATAGCGAGTCATGGCCGGTGGGCAAGCGCTGCTAGATTACGCTTTCTTGCCGTTGGTGCAACGGGCAATTACTTCAGCGCGTTGTCCACTGCCAAGAAATCGAGCGTTGTGCGAGGGCACGATCGCGCGCAGGCATTGCGTACGACCCTGCCCACACTTTACCATTATACCTGAGCAACGTTCTATGTTTCCAGCAATTCAATGCAGATATTTTTGAACTTTGGAAGTCCATGTGCTAAATTTGACAGGACTGATACGACGAACAACAGAAGAATGTCGCTGGTGGAATCTTCATTGTGGGATGTTGCTTACTGAGGTGGCAATGACAAAACACCCTGTTGTCATCTGGTACGATAGCAGAAGTCTCTCTCAGCTTTCATAGGAACAAAAATATCCTAATGTTGCTTCTGGGTTCTGGCAAATGCATGTGTGGACATTATCTCTCGCACGTAACCACACGATCTCTGCTCTGAATGAGGTCAACCAGAGATTAGCTTCCGCTTTGCTACCCTGCACTGGGAAGAGGGGTGAGAAAGTTGACAGTGAGAGAGGGCACAAAATTCCACACGCACAAAGAAACTAACACACACACACACACACACACACACACACACACGCACACGCACACACACACACACGCACACACACACACACGCGCGCACACACACACACACACACACACACACACACACACACACACACACACACACACACACACACACACACACACACACACACACACACACACACACACAAAGGACGTTCCAGTTAGAGGCGTTTACGAGGGCGTAGGGTGTCACGAAGCTCCCGTGAAGCCCATCGGCTCGCTGAGCTTTCGGAACACCGTATAATACTTGCAATATTGAGCGCGAGCGCCCAATTCGGCCTTCTTCAGGGAGAGAGAGAAAGAAAATTGTATTCAACAGGGGAGAGTATTCTTTATGATTTTCTTAAGAAAAACAAATGTTAAGGTGTGTCTGTCTTGGATAATTCTAATAAAGAGAGATCCTTGTTCCTTGTTTCTTGAAATAGTTGCTGTTGTACTTTGTGGATACTGAGATGAACGCGTTAAAAAACAAAAAGGGGCATTAGAAATAGCTGATACCGCAGACAATGTGATCACGATATGACCTACGTGCCTAACGAGGATGCCATTGCCCTGTATTTCAACAAATATTTTCATTGTTTTCGTCACTTCTGTTTTCAACTGCTCATGGTGACGAACAAATTATTTCTTGTTGCGATGCAGTATTTATGTAACTTAACAGAGCGCTCGTTTACGTAGCAGTTGCAGAGGTACAGCCACAAGAAATGGATATAAATAGCATGAACTATAAGGAACCAAGAAATATCGCTAATGTCAAGCTATCACGGAGACCTCTGCTGGTGAATTTCTTTAAAAGCTTCGATGGAGACTGTGCTTTGATGAGTTCAATAACCTAGCTATCACAGCCTATATAATGTGTGTCTAACTGTGTTACAGAGTGCTGGTGGTGAATACCTTCTGAGAATGAAATTACAGGACCACATTGGGCTACGCACGTCGTACACCGTAAGAATTTACTTGCTTATTCGTGGTCATGTCCTGTCGTTATTTCGTGGAGGTGATTGATGTTAGACAGATCACGAGCAAGCAATCCCAATAGAGAGGCTACGTATCTCATAAGCAATACCCAAGGTCCTGAATGTAGTCAGTTGTTAGTATTTTAGTAGAAGACTTGTCCACAAATATTGATCATTTTACCTGCCTCTGTTCATAACTTGTGTTAACACTATGTGGGAACGCAGCATGATTGGTACATGTGAAGACCTGGATCAGTGAGTCCGTCTATAGTGTAGTGTGCCCAGGTTGAGCTGTGCTTTGCTGGTTCCGGCCTTAGTGGTAGGACTCCCTGGTCTACTTGCATAAAAAAACCGTAAATTATCCTGAGTAAGTGCTCGTGTTGACGCAGTGTCACTGCAAGACGGAATGCAATGTTGTGAGCTTTCGCGGATGCTGTAATTTACTTGCAGTTTGCGGGTATAGGAAGCTGAACAGTACTCTTGCCACGCCTAGTAATCACACTGCAGAACAGTAGCACTTTGTCGCTGCAACAAACTGCGGGCGTTTGTTGTTGTCGTGCAACAGAAAACACGCGTTTTCTGTTGCACGACAACGCACAATAACTTTGCTAGACTCACTTGAAATGCTCCAGGAAAACGCCATTTATGATAAATAAATTAGCGCGACGCCACGTTCTTTTCTCTTCGACAAACCAGACATCTGATTAGTGAAGGCAGTGGCGGCAATATGTCTTATAATGAGCTCCAGTTCGGTCGCTGCACTTTGCCTTGGCCGCAGGGCGCACACAAACCGTCACTTGGCCGGCACCGCTCGCCGGCCCCACGAAACCTGCGCGGTCTCTTGCGCTCGTCCACCAGCGACTCCCCGGATGCGCTTCCGCTGCCGCTCTTATAAGAAGCAAGTTGCCGGCGCACATTACCATTTCGCAGCACGTGTTAGGCTGGGAGCAGACTGTCCATGGGCAGAACTCCCACAACTTTGTGGAAGTATTTGGTGAACCAACGGTGCACACACAATTATTCAATGCATTGATTCTGCACGTACCAGTTGTCTGAATGCTCAACAATTCACCAAAAGGAATTCCATCGGTGGCTGCTTCTTATGAGAGCGATTCCCACTATGCGTGGAATCTACCGAAATTTTGGCTAAACGTCATTGAGTATTGCACATGACTGGTGTTGGCTAAATGATCGCTTGTATTGGCATATAGCGGATGCCTCGAACACATCGCTTGAATATTTGAAATGACGCTTAACCATCTCGACAATTACCCAGTTGGAATTTCCTGTTCAATTTCTAAAATTTAATGTTGAGATAGAGCCAACCCTAGTTATACATTGCATTCAGTCCACAAAGGGCAGCTGTGAATGATCGATTGTCGTAGGTTTCGGATGAGCGTCGCTTGCTTGGTTTTTTTCCTATTGCTTTCCTTAGCTCGACTAACGGCAGAGCTAAGAATCTATGCATAATGCGTTCTTTTCATTGCGTCGTCCTTAGTGTTGCGGCTAGTGGAAAATTTACTCGAGGGGTGACTGTTTTCATGTTTCCTCTTGTGCAGGCGTTCACGAACACAGATTCACAATCAACCAATGGTGGAAACAAGGAGACGCTCCTGAAGGACTTTTTCACGGCGTTCGCTCAGGTGATCTCGCAAGCCATTGATATGAATCTCAATAAAACAACAGCACGCGCTAAATGTTAAATCAACAATGGTAGCCTAAGCACAGGAGATTGTTGTTTGCGTAGAATTCTTGTGCTGTAAAATGAGTTCCAAAGGGGGTAACCATTATAACGTCTCTGATACAGCAGCTCTTATTACATGCAGGGCACGCCCGTGTCGTACACAGGAAAGTTGAATGATGTGGAGAAACGAAAAACGACCACTACCGTTCGCCTGTTATACGGATACCTTTGCTACCAGCAGCCAACGCCTGGTATAATATCCACATATAAAGACAGAACGAAACAAGGCAAGGCGAAGAATGAGAATGTGGTCCACCAGTTCAGCTCCATCCTTGATGCCCTCCAATGTGGTTTATTGGGTAAAAAGGACGATGTAAAGAGGAAAACGAGCACATGCACTGCATGCGCACAATATAGGCGCGCAATAGTTTTTTTTTGTAAACGCTAGCCGCAGCTCGTGTTCCTTATAAACTGCTGCTCCTAGAGCAGCAAAAACAAAACGAAGTTTGCTGCGCCATATCGGTGACTGTTAGAAAATGTCCTGCTGGGGTATAATCGGGTTAGCGTAGCCTGAAAAGTGACGGCAATCGGAGGTGTTCAATAGCCTTGTGACATGAGCCAGTGTCTTACTATGGTGGATCGACAATGTTGAGACGAAAGTATTTAGAAGTTGGTACATTCCGCACGACGCTACGCGTGAAAAAAAGCATCCCTTAATATTCACAACTTGCAAGAGCTGCGGAATCTGCGAAAAGCATGAGTTGACCGCGTAGGGAATTCCTTGAAGGGAAGTCTAAGGAAAAATGGAAAAAAAAAGGGATTTGTTTAATTACACGTAAACAAGGCATCAGGAAAATGGGCACTGCTGATCTGACGAAGAAATCCTTTTCGATGTAACACAGACGTTAGCTTTTAATAAATAAATATAGCGGCTTAATCATGCGTGAAAATGCGGCCAAGAATAAAGCTTAGTCAAGCAGAAAGGAAGTCTTGCTTTGTTTAAGGGCAGTGTATGTCCGTAAGGACGCTTTCCGAATGCGTAGAAAAATTCATAAAGGTAGAACGGTGTAGAAAAAACGACAGGAAAAAACGCGGAGTTACACCTGTTCGTTCACATCGGCTTTACCACCTTTATCACTTCATATTTAGCCATTCTTGTAGCCATTGAAAAAAAAAGCTTTTCGCGAATTTATGCAATCATGCAAACGTTTCGCTTTTAACACAATTTCCTTTATTTCCTTAAATAGCCATGCTACAGAGCGCCCCTAGGCGTCATGACGGCGGCGTTACAATTTCGTAAGGGTAGCAGAATCATAAACGACAACTCTCTTTCCTTGAAACTCATATAAACATTGAATTGAATTGAAGTGAATTAAACTCGCGATATTCTTCGAGGTCGTACCTCATTCTTCTGATTTTGAGCATATTTGTTTACTCCATTATTTCCTTCAGTTTTTGTTTGCTATCAAATAAGCATTTGCTAATGTGAATATCCTGACGTACTGTTGTGTAGTTTGATGGAACGAGCATGATATTTAAAAATATAATAAAGCAAATCTCAAAGGAAATGGTGACAATAGGTGCTGACTTTCAGCTGCGAGAGTGTAGGCGTGTAGTTGGAACTCCCTCAAGGAACACATCAGGGTCATCAGGAAACATCAGAATCAGCGCTCCGGGATATTCATGCTGAGTGGCGATCCGGATCGCCATACTGCTGAGCACCCCCATAGGCCTCATGCAGGCTGCTTTACAATTTCGTAAAGGTAACAGAATTATAAAGGATAAGTCGTACTCAGCAATGAGCAATATGCGTCAGATAGGAGTTACCTACCATTTGCATACTACCATTTGCATTTAAGCCATGTATCAGCACTTGCATTTTTACAAAGGGACATATGTAGAGATGATAGAAACAACGTTTAATCGGTGCATCTTTTTTTTACGTGCTAATATTTCAATGTTTCTTGCAGCAGCGTACCTAAATATCGTGCTCGTAACACAACTCTAGTTGAAAGTCAGCTTATGCCCTGGCGGTTTCTTTTAGGTTTCTGTGCCCGTTTAGAAAAGTCGCACAGTTTATCTTGAACAAGGATTAACCAAGCAGCTTTCAGTGTAATGAACAAAAGTTACCATGAAATTAATATGTAAAGCTGCATTGTTACATTCCATGAACTTATTGCGTGGTTTGTCTTTACCTTATAGCGCCACTGTGGACATCACGACCATGCTGAAAACAGGTAAGAGGGCAACGAATTTTCAAGGAGCTCCCCGATTAAGAATGCAGTGAGAGCTGAAACACTGCACAGTATTTCAGTGTCTCTAATTATTGCAATGACATGTTCAGGTAGCTGTGCTTTACGTATATGCGCAGGGAAGCGCGACTTTGGCGTAAGGTTAAAAGACAAATTAATACGAATGTTCCTGCAAAGCCGCACATTTTGTGCCATAATGATAAAATTTTAATGAGAATTTCTTTATTTAGTGTGTTCAGAGAAATATGGCTCTGAATTAGAAGTTTCTATAAAAAGGTGTGGTGACAAAGTACGTGTACTGAGATCCGTAAGTAGATTATAATAACGGTTAAGGGTAGCCATTCCTATGAGATATGGCGCATTCTTTATTATTTTACACCATCTTTAATTCTTGCAGGGTTAACTACGCTCTGAGGACTTACACAAACTTCGCTAAGGCGTTTAACTGCAAGGACGGTGACATGATGAAGTCGCAAGACACTTGTGATATAATTCGAAGATCGTAGGTTGGCTATCTTATCGCGAAGAAATAAGAATCGGGCACATTTATGCACGAACACTTCCTTCTGCTTAGCCGTAGCAAAAAAAAAAAACTCCCATACGAATAAAACTGTGTTTCTATACCTGGTGTCTTCGTCTAAAAATGGAGATATCACTGGCGCGCCATTATAAAAGTAATGTCAGTGAAAACCACAAAGGAATTTGTGTTTGCGCGTTGCCGAGCTAGTTCAGTAGGGCCTGTAACACTGACCAACGCAACAGGACAGACTTCCAGAAAGAGAATGCACACAGACAGCGCTAATTGTCAAAAAAAGGTTTTGATGTGCGATCGCATGTAATATTCATACAAGCAGAGCGAATCAATAGCAAGGCAGAGGAGGCGAGATACTAAGATAGAGTACAAAACACACACACACACACACACACACACACACACACACACACACACACACACACACACACACACACACACACACACACACACACACACACACACACACACACACACACACACATGTCATTGCTATCGTCAGACGTTCCTAGGCATATCAAAGCGATGACCCTAGAAACCTGTTTTCTCTGGTCAGACAAGGTGAAAGAGAGGACGTTCGCACTTTTTAGTTTTGCCAATTTCAACTGTTCCTGTAACATTGCGGCTTAATCTGCCTTGGATTCTGTTTCGAATGAGCATTTCCTTGGACGTATAAAGGACAAGTGCGCCTGCGGAAATGGATTACGAAATGGCCCGAGGCTGCTTTTCTGACGTTGTGCTCTAGTTCTTTGGTGCCCTGACTTATGCGTCGGCCGGTATGGCTGTTGCACGCGCGTTTGCACGACAAGGTACTGAATACACAATGGCCTCAGTGCACCTAACGAATAGTTCTCTGTGGTTTACAAGACCAACGGGAGTCTCGCTCCAGTCTGCGTTAGCCTTTTGCTGCATACGCGAAGTCACTGGTTGCCGAAGCGCAGTGGAGCACTGCGCATGTCTTTTCGTCTCTTGTCTTCCTTCTCCCCCACCCAGTTTACCTATAAATTAGTGTGCTTAGAATAAACGGATGTATTTTGCTGCTCGATGCGGCCTGGTCGCTCGTGCGATTGCAACAGTGGCGACGAGTACTGCTCCCATGGACCCACCCATCACCAGTGCTCAAGCTCTGCCGGAGTTCGGCGAAGACCGAGATAAGTGGTCGTCCTTCATTATCAAAGGTGAAGGTGATTAAGAAGCAAATGAAATTACTAATAATTCTAAGAAGCGACACCGCTGGTAGCCGAACATGGAGCGAAGACATCGATAATATGTGTGGAAGACTGGCGCCACAGAAGCCGAGCTGTGCGAACTGTAAGGAGTCATGGCATTGAATGGCTATTAAGATCATGCTCCACATGAGATTTTACAAATGTTTAAGTTCTTCAACAGGTGTCAGCAAGAAGGGGAGTCGGTCCATGTGTTCATCGCAAAAATCCAATGGCTTGTCCGAAATTTCAAATTTGGTACAATGAGGGAGAGGATGCAAAGGCACTGGATCGGATGGTGAATGAAATCAAAGAATTTGCAAATGGAACTTCCGGCAAAGAAAGAATCGACTATGAAGGAGGCGGAGTTACTGTCGCTGACAGCATAAAGCACAGAACAAGATCCGAAAATTATGGGTACGGCGGCGTCACAGCAACAGCATATTTTAAAGTTAAAACAACAGCAGTCGACAGCTCGAAAGTTTGAACGTCATGGCAACGGAAAGCAGTGCAAGTGCCATGGTAGTTTGTCATCGCATTGCAACATGCCCAGTACTCAAGCGCAGGTGGTGCAAGTGCTGCCAACAAGGGCATTTCGATCGGATGTGCGAATAGCACAAAACCACGAACAAAACGTTGGCCATGATAACACAGGGCACTAGCGTTAAAAGCGAGTGATGCGTCGCAAATTTTGTCTGTAGCCACTGCCCGCAACTGGTTCCACTGCTTCAGGAGGTGTTTCAGTGGAATGGCGTAAAATTAAATACAGATATGAACACTGGCTCTCTAGTTCTCGGAGTGTCGCCGTTTGAAGTTTTGTACAAGTCGGCGACAAATTCGTGTAGTGTAGTGGTGCTAGACTGCTATGGTCCTAAATTCTGTGGTCGCGACTTGTTACATAAGCTGAGTGCTGAAGGACGCACCCTCTGTTGTGCCCTCGACATTCCTAAGAGCATGGACAATACCCTCAAGGAAGAGTTTGCAGACCTGTTCACAGAACGTCTTGGACTCGTCAAGGGACCGCTGGAACGTCTCCTGCTCCGAGGCGGAGCATCGCCTAAATTTTGCAAGGCAAGAAAAGTGCCATTTGAATTGGCATTATGTGTAAAAGTTTGGAACGAGTTAGAGAGGTTGTGGATTTTATTACCCGTAATCTACTCTGAATGGGCCACGCCTATGGTGCTAGTGCAAAAAAAAAAAAAGGACGGAGCGATAAGAACTTGGTGCAACTTCAAAGTGACGTTAAATACCCTGCGCAAGGTAGAATACTATCCCCCGCCCGTGATAGACGATATATTTGCTATTAGCGCGGCGGAGAGCAGTGCAGCATCCTCGACTTGAGAGATGTATAAAATAAATCCCTATGGAAGAAGACTCCAGGAAGTAGGGAGTTATCAGCACGCGTAACCGACTTTTCGATACTAGAAGCTGCCTTTCGGTATGTTTCAGTGTCAGCAATATTTCAGAAAGCAATCGAAACAACATCGTAAGATCTAGCTGCAATGCATGGCATACCTAGATGACGTTATCGTGTAGGCAAAGAATGGAGATAACAGAAACCTGAAGGCGGTGCTACAACGTTTCGGCGAGCACAGTATCAAGTGAAGTTTCCATGAGCCATCGGTAACTTATACTGGCCATCGCATCCATGCCTAGGGTTTACACCAGATCGAGAAAAACCTCGATGGTATCCGAAAAGCTCCGGAGCAGTGCAACGGATGTTAGCTCCGCTAATTCTTGGGCATAACTTTTTTAAGAAGTTCATACCTAACTTGTAAATGATCGTGGTGCCATTGTTGAGGCTTTAGGAAAAAGAAGTTAGGTGGGCATGGGGAGCGGAAGAGCAAATGACTTGCAAGTGTGCTGAAGACTCGCTTTGTGCAGTGCCCAAGCTTGCCCATTTCAAGCCGGATCGTGAGCTTCTGTTAGAATGCGACGTGCCACATTGCGGTATTGGTGATTGAATTCGGGGGGTTTTACGTCCCAAAACCAGCCCTGATTATGAGAGAGGCCGTAGTAGAGGGCTCCGGAAATTTTGACCACCTGGGGTTCTTTAACGTGCAGGTATTGGTGTCGTTCTCCACCGTCGCATTGACGG
The DNA here is from genome assembly GCA_013339685.2 of Hyalomma asiaticum. NCBI lineage: Eukaryota > Metazoa > Arthropoda > Arachnida > Ixodida > Ixodidae > Hyalomma > Hyalomma asiaticum. The sequence continues at coordinate 100,523,748 of CM023488.1, forward strand.
TGAGCAGCGAACTATCGAATTCAGATCCTGAACTTTCACAGCTGCTGAAAAGAACTATTCGCATACTGAACGAGAGGCAGTGGCTCTTGTATTCGGTGTCTCAAGGTATTGCGATTACCCTCTTGGGCGAGACTTTATTACCGTGAAATGTCGCGCAGGCGCCACCACCCGACAAGCGCCTCCCTCCCTTTTTCGGGAGGTCTGAAATAAGCGCCAATTACCGGGCAAACGACCCTCCCCCCCCCCCCCCCCTTTCCCAACGTCCTGCTCCACCCCTGCGGCCACTTGTTTTTCAGGACGAGCATTGATTTTCTAAAAAGAACCACCGAATGAATACACTGACTGCGTATTGAATGTTCTTTATGAAATTCGGTTATGAAATTCGGTGGCTGCTTCAATGGTGACATTTTAGTACGTTCACCCTCATTGACATTATCAAGAAAAGAAATGGACTGTAAGATTACCGGTGCAAGCGTTCCTGTTCAAGCCTTATAAGTGTTGTGCCTTCAAGGAATAAACTCAGTTGGAAATCTGGGGAAAAAAACCCTAAATAATGAAACATTTCAGTAGAAAATTGGATGGGCATTTTTTATTTTTAGCAGCTCTCCATCCGCCATCTTGAATTTCTCCCACCGCCATCTTGACCGAGCAAGCGGCCACCTCCCAAATCTGGTCCTTACCTTCATTTTCCTTCACGTCAGGGGAGGGGAGGGGGGGTGACGTTGATCGGCATTTTACAGTACTTGTTACTGGTGAGCAGCCGTTGTTGGGCTTGCTAAGACGAGGACGTCAAACTAGCCCAATGGCCGCAACAAGCATTTCAAGGTGGGCGCTTCTGCTCAGGGCTTACAAGTATCGTTTGAAATACAAGCCCGGTGCAGCTAATAACCGCGGATGAACTGAGTCATTTGCCTGAACCTCTTTAGCATGAAGTCGGTGCCAAAGAAGACTCTACTCAGTGCGTGCTTACGATGCACCAGTGGGATTAGACGGCTATCCATATGAATGAACAACAAGCCCCGACTTCTGCGGACGTCACGCTTTCTGAGGTGTATACGTATGTCATCGACGGCTGGCCAAGAGAGGCAAGCAGCTGTAAACAAGACGTTGCAGAATACTGCTGTGGCGTGTGTAGTAAGAATGACGAGCCACAGTAAAGCAGGAGAAATTTACTCAACAGAAGGTTGCAGCTGACGGTCCATTTTTCTCGGCCGAAAAAAGGACCGAAAAAGAGTGTCGCACCAGCTGCTCGCGAATGCCGCCACACATCCGCCTTTAACGCTTGTTTTTCACTAGCCGCCGTCATCTTCCTCGTCTACGGTGGTCCTGCTACAGTGCAAAAAATTGGCTGCGTATCTGCGTGCTTCGCTGCAAATGTCATCGAAAAACGATAGTCTTCTGCCGGCCTGTACTACATGAGTCCTGGTCTCATCTTCAGCCACCCGTGATGCTGCTCTCGTAACAAATGGTAGCAAGTGGTATTGAGACAAAATAAGAGGAGCTCTTAAAACCGCTCACTTTATAATAAACGCCGGCAGCAGGTTAAAGCTTGATGGTTGCCATTAATTTGGACCTTCGGCCATACCAGACATCATATTTTTCTGAGGAAGGCTATAAACGCTTACACGAAACAAAAATTCTCAAAGCTTCGTATCCTCCTTTTCAGAGCTTGTTCGAACTTCTCACGCAAAAAAGTCGCAGTTTTGAGGTTTTGAGGGTAGGGCGAAGCGAGGAATGCGATAGTAATGCGTAATATTGTCGTGGCCTCACGGTCTCACAACAACAGCCAGACACCTTTCCCCGTCTATAACTGCAGGTAAAAACTTATCACGTTGTGTGGGAAAAGGAAGGGTCGTGAGGGCGCGCAACCGAGCCGTTGAGCCTCTACGATTACGAAAACATTTTCTTTCCTTGTTCTTCAGGAGAGCATCACCCGCTTCTGTGTGCTGATTTCCTCGCACACCGCACAACAATGTGATGTACGACAACAACCAGCTTTAGGAGCAACCTGAATTGCGGTGAACGTGGGCTTAGGGGTGACAGGACTCGCAGGAAGGGAATGAATGACCAGGGCGTGCCGCTTGAAGAAGTGTGGTACTGATAAAAAACCGCGCCCGGGGGCAGGCCGCCCGAAGTTGCTGCTGTACGGTCACTATTGCTTGTGTACCATGCTGTGGATATTGAGCAGAGGAGACAGAGTGCACTTGGCGGCGCGGGGGAGAATCGAGTACGTGAGGGTAGAACACGAGCAGCGGCCTCGGCTCGCTGTCAACTTCGTATGGCCGCGATAAATAATAAACCTTTTCTTGTTCCGGTCACGGAAGTAATCATACGAAGACAGCGATGCGTTTCAGTATTAAAACGTTTGCTCAGTGGAGGCGTGTGTCAAATGTCGTGGCAGTCCTCAAGCGGCATACGCAGTCACGTAGCTGGACTAACTGAGCCAGTTAACTGTCTTGCGTTTCATGGAACGGGACATGCAAGATATCTAGACGCAGGTAGGCGTGTAAGTTGCACAGCGGAGTGCACAAGCTGCTACTTCAAGTTAATGCGCAGTAACAGTCCTTTTTTCTTGTAGTAGTCAATAGCGTAAAATGCGCGAGAACGCAATACTAAAATCTTTCAGTCGCATAACAGCAATGGTACCATTGTAGACAGAAGAAAACTTAAGTATGATGAAATAAATATTGTGAGGCGACGTGAGACGCAGACGGAGAGAACTGCTGAGCAAGTGAAACTCTTAGGATGAGTGATATCAGTGCCCTGTTGAATGGCGTATCACGCGTCCTTCAAGTGTAATAAAAACGCTGTGCGTGCTTCCTGCACAGACGTGAGATTTAAGGACACGTGTATTACCGCTTGCCTGTAATTATTGCTTCTATTTAGCTATACAAGTGCCTCAAGCCGCTCACAACAGAGGGCCGCTGTGTACATTTCAATGCGCGCCGGCGAACTCCTATCCACATTCACGCGATGACGGTGCTGCCATCTATATGTCGATCTCGAGGCCAATAGCGATCGTGCAGTCGCAATATTTCTTCTGGTTCGGTATAACCAGAGGTTCAGTGGTAGTACCTGGTGAGTGGTAAATTGCCCTACGTACTATCAACAAGCCTTGGATTAGTGCTTAAATAGGCACCAAAGAGGGAAACAATTGGTCTCTTATTCATAAATAATTTTTTTTCGCAACACAAAAAGGGGCACTGTTTTCAGTCTAGACTTCGTAAGCTATAAGGCGCATGATAGTCAAGTACAAGTGGCAAAGATATTTGTAGATTGCCGCAGCAATGCACGTTACTTTACAGACGTCGGCTTGTATTAAAACCTGAATTACTTTTCATTCGCAAAACTGACACACAACTTGTGGTGTGGAAGCCAGGCATTTGACATGGTGCCCTTTAGGAAATTTTATGGTATGGATGTACTCACAGTACGAAAAAGAAAAAAAAGAGACAGTGAGTGTGCGGCGTCATGTGCACTTTGTTTCAGCGCAAAAAATAAGAATGATACTCTGACCTTCAGTCTGTCTCTTAATTTTGACCATAATATGGCAAATGTCTGCGCAGGTGTCGGTACGCAGAAGCGCATAACCTTGCCCATGTGACATTGAACAATGGTGATTCAACATTCATGTGTTAGTAAAAGAACAGCTGGATAACGGAGAGAAGCTTTTGCAACGAGAGTGTATTCAACCAGACTTGTTGTGCTCGTCAGATGAGGTCATTCGGAATAGGGCATGCCTCAGCGATGGAGCCTGTTCCCGCCTATCCTCCCTGGACTTGGTCGTTTTGCAGTTCACCAGGCTGCACAGGATGTGCTGTTTGCAATGCTGCTTCTGAAGAGGCTTGTCAGCAGACGGTTGTTCAACAAGCATGTGATTTCACCTCCCCGTGTCATTTGGGAACGCTGAAAAATAGTTAGAAGCTTGTGGTTAGGCCCGCATGCGAGATTCCTTGGCCCACCATGTAGTTACAGTATTAAAATAAGCTTAACTAGCTCACGAGGCTAGTAACAACAGTAGGTCGTTAGCAGCCTCGTAACGACCACAAGGACATCCCACTGTAACTTACATTGCTATGCAAAAAGAAAAAGCACTGACGAAGTGTCAAAGGACGCCATTTCCTTGCGAACGCGCACTGAAGATAATGCATTAAGCAATTATGTCACGTCAGATCAAAACACATACATTGAGACGATTCTGATCCCAACCGCTCTTTTAGCCGACATATCCGATGAACACGCTTGATGAATGTCAGTTTGTCTCTAGATCGTGGCACATATGGCGTCGTGGGACGCAAGTCTAATGCTTCAATGCTGCTGTTGAGCGGAAACGTTTGCTTTAGAGTGTAGCTTAAACTTAGTAGTAAAGCACCGCCACGGTGGTCTAGTGGCTATGGTATTCGGCTGCTGATCCGAAGGTTGTGGGATGGAATCCCGGCCTCCGCGGCTGCATTTCGGTGGAGGCGAAATGTTGAGGCCCGTGTACTGTGCGATGTCAGTGCACGTTAAAGAACCCCAAGAGGTGGAATTTACCGGATCCATCAACAGCGGCGTCTCTCATAATAAGATAGTGGATTTGGGACGTTAAATCCCAGACATCCCTCAATCAAACTCCTTAGTAAACTCACACATGAGCACGTATGGGGTGTTGATACTTTATTCTAATTTTTTTTTTCAATTTGGGCTATTAACTAGAATTGAAGAAATAAAAGACAAGAAAATTCACCTTGACGTAGCGCTGTGGCTGGTGTAACGGTTCGATACTTTCAGTATAAAATTCACGAGACATATTCGCCGAAATCTACATTTTGTTATTAACGAGCTAATCAATTGGGATTTCTGCTCAATGTCGCTAACCTGCAGTGGTCCGCATCGACAGAAAAACGAGTCACGCGGCTTTGGTAATACAAAGTTTATCGTCCAGTCACTTATTACAATATTTTCACATGTACTAACCATGCGGTTGAGGGTGGAGAAACAGAAGGTGTCTTTTGTTGCCGTAATATACCACTTGCTGTGGTCCTCCCTACTTGAAAAATACACATGTCCGTTTTGTGTAGAGATGCGCAGCTGCTCAACGTTAGTAATGTTATATCCTGAACCGCATAGGCTTTCCTGAGCCCCACCGTTGCCATTTCTCCAGGACTGGACAACGATGCTATCGTACATATGATTTTTCATCGCCTCTTCGTATATATCTGCAATGAACGTAAGGCAGTTTTCATACACTGGAAACATAGCGCCTAGTGTCAGTTCTTATTGCAGTAAAAAAAGATTCCAAAAACAGAAAAATAATGGCTACAATGATGTATTTTTTCTAGGAATAGCATTTAGGAGCATTGGGGGAGCGGGTGGGGGGGGGGGGGAAGAATCGTAGGAGTGCTAGCAGGGTGACTATGGCTGGCCTTCACATACGGGTGCTGGGTTTTATGGCGAAAAAACAGCAATACGTAGAGACCCAACATACGAGTCTGATCTCACGTCATGCGAAATGAAAAAGTGCACCCACTCTTGCACTTGACCCACTAATCACGCTATTGCTTTCAGCACAGTGGTGTTTTATATTGATTATGGGAAGGGCAACGTAGAAATAGAAAAACACAGAAAGAAAGAATGATTTGAAGGCGAGAAATGGAGAAAGGAGAAAGTGGGAAAGAAAGAAAGACAAGAAAAAAAATAGAGCTTTCTCGTCCGTACACCTCTTGGGTTCAGCAGAAGAGAGAAGCGGATTTGCTCTGGCGCTCGAATCATTACATGCACCCTGGCTCTCAGCCTACTGCATGTCAGTGATAGTGATCTTGAGACTTGTCACTTGCAAAGTAGAACTTCCAAGTGCATAAAGTTCCACAAAGACGGGAGGCTCTATGCACAAAAAAGGAAGTTTAGCGAACTGGTGGTATTTTAACAGCGAGGCTATTCTAGCTCGAGGTAAGATGGTTGTCGTGACCTGAAATCTCGGCATATCGCCTATGCTCCACAGGGGTACTGAAACGAAACTTTAGTGTCCTCTCTGGTTAAACTGAAAGGATTCTTCTCACCCACTTAACAATTCGCGCAAAAGGATGAGAGCGCTTTAACTGCAACACACTTTATGATTCCTTCGAGTGCTTTATGCTAACGTCACAAGGAGACTAGCTCGGTTCTAGCGGGAATCTAACCCCGACTGTTTGCGTGGCAGGCGCGTGTTCTATCAAAGAGCAACACGAGCGGCTGCACAGCTTCGGAAAGAAAGTGCCCGTATGCGGGGTGAATACCAAAGCATATCCATGTATGGTTGGTACAGCAAGGAGGTGGGAAACCGAAGTTAGGGTGAGGAGGAGGTAAGGAAGGACGGTAGAGCAAAACATAGTATAGCCTTGTATGGTATGGTATAGGAAGCGAGTGAGAAAGGAACTTTAGGGTCGGGGGAGGGGTGTGGCAGTGAGGAATAGGGAAATGAGAATGAGAGAGGGTAAACCATATTGAGCGGGTAAACCCATGTATACACGTGCTGTCTATGCTATGTATACATACATACTCTATAAATATCATGTACATTTGCACCTACTATGTATACATATGTATATGTATACATAGTAGGTGCAGACGTTTATTCTTTATGCCTTATACAGGCCACCCGACGCGGCTCCAGAATTCCTAACCAAGCTGCAGGTGCACATGCACCAACATAAAACTAAGAAAATAGTCCTGGCTGGCGACCTTAATCTCCCTAGTATTAAATGGGATCGGCCTGACACCGAAAACGACGCGAATGTTATCTTCGACATAATGCTAGAGCATGATATCGTGCAAGTCGTAAACGAGCCGACTCGTGTGCATGGCTCTTGCAGTTCTGTTTTAGATTTAGTATTCCTTCCCCAATGCATTGTCGATTACACTGTACATATTGTGCACGGGCTATCTGATCACAAACTTGTCAATATTTCTATGCCATTTTCTTGCCGGAAAGTGCCAAAAGAAACGCATGTGCATGTTTACAAAGATTACTCGCAAGCGGATGATGCATCAATTATTGATCACTTAGAGGCTTGCCTTACTAATTTTGATAATGGTGATGTCGGTGTTTTGTGGGATCGCTTTAAGAGCATGTGCCAGTATTGCCTTGACAAATTTGTCCCTAACAAACGAAAGATAGTACATAAGGACACGCCATGGATGACGCGGGAAATCATACAATTGAAACGTAAAGTAAAAAGATTAAAAAAGAATCGCGCATCACCCCATGTCATAGCAGAAGTTAACGGAAGCCTTGCAAACGCATTGCATCGTTCAAAAGAACGGTATTTCAGTACAACGCTACCAAACTTTATTAAAACCGACCCGACTAAATTTTGGAATTACTTGAGTGAAAAAAAGAAACCAGTGTCACAAATTAATGTTAATGGCGTTATTATAAATGAACGAAAAGGCATTGCTGAACAATTTAACGCATACTTTAACAGTGTTTTTTCTGTTGCAACTGATAGCATTCCCGCTGCCCCAATTGACGGCACGGTCGTTAGAAGTTTTTCAAATTTTATTAGTTACCCCGGAATGCTTTCAATGCTACTCAACCTGAAAACCAAAACTTGCTCGGGGCCCGACAATATTCCAAATGTTTTTCTCCGCCGATTTGCCGAACCTCTTGCAAAGTACCTTGTGATTATATTTCATGCTTCCTTGTCATGTTCAACTTTACCGAAAGACTGGAAGACAGCCCGCGTGGTGCCCATTTTTAAAAAAGGTGATCGTCTCCGTTTGGAAAACTATCGTCCCATTTCACTGACATCTTCTTGCTGTAAATTAATTGAACATGTTATTGCAAAAGCCCTGAATGAGTTTCTCGACGACGAAAAAATTCTCACCAGCTTTCAACACGTTTTCAGAAAGGGATATTCCACAGTCACACAACTAGTCACCGTCATTCACACTTTTGCTTCTGCTATTGACAATAATAATCAAATCGATTTAATTTTTCTGGATTTTAGCAAAGCGTTCGATAAGGTAACTCATTCAAAACTAATATTTAAGCTAAGAAAATATAATATTCCTGAAATACTTGTTTCTTGGATAGCTGAATACCTGAGAAATCGCGAGCAGTTCGTGGATATAGGTGGGCATCACTCGGCCTGTCTGCCAGTCACTTCTGGGGTACCGCAGGGAAGTGTATTGGGTCCCTTGTTGTTTCTCCTGTACGTCAATGACATCGTTGATGTTGTTAAGCCGAATGTCCAAATAAGACTATTCGCAGACGACTGTGTGTTGTTTAAAGAAGTCACCAGCGATAGTGACCAATATGATCTAAATGATAGCCTTGCTCAAATTTTCCAATGGTGCACCCATTGGGAGATGACCTTGAATGTGGAAAAAAGTGTCTTTTGCCAATTTCCCGAAAGAAAACAACCCTATATTATAATTACATGCTGGGCTCCTCTCCACTTAAAGAAGTCACTAACTATAAATATTTAGGCGTCACAATTTGCAATAACCTTTCCTGGAAACTTCATATGCAAAACGTATCTTCCTCTGCCTTCCGAAAATTGTGTTTTCTAAAATACAAACTTAAACATGCTCCGGCCTCCGTTAAACTTCTCGCATATTATTACTTAATCCGGCCGAAAGTCGAGTATGCCTGCATTGCATGGGACCCATACACTCAATGTAACGTAAAAAAAACTTGAACGTATCCAAAGACAGGCTATCCGGTTTGTTTACAATAGGTTTTCTACTCTCGACTCACCAACTGAACTGATGCAGTCGAATGATATTCCCACTCTTGAATCGCGTCGAACAAAATTACGGCTTGACTTTCTTTCACAGTTACTTACTAATAAACTCGCGCTAGATCCGGCAGCATATTTAAGTCCACTAATGACGAGGCCTACTCGACAACACCACTCAAATGCTCTAACCCCCTATTTTGCCCGAACTAACCTCTTCAAATTTTCTTTTTTTCCGCGCACCATTAATGACTGGAATAACTTACGTATGTAAACACTGTGCACACTTGCATTGTTTAGGGTGTTCACTCAAAAGTGTGTTTCCTGGTTTTTTTCTTTTTTTTCAGTTGTATGCTTTTTCAGTTGTATGCTTTTTTTCAGTTGTATGCTCAAGACTGCATAGTTCAACTTATAAACCCATTGTGTTCTGCCTACCCTGCATGGACTACATGTCCGCAGTATGTATTAAATAAATAAATAAAATATATGTATAGTGCGCTATAGCAAGGAGGCATGGAATGGAAGTGAGGGTGAGCAGGAGGGAAAGGAGGAGGTTAAAGTAGTATAGTGTAACAAGGGGGAGGGAAACGGTGAGGGGAAAGGGTAAAGTGTAGCATGCTCACGTATTGTACGGTGCAGCAAGGTGGTGGGAAACGGAAATGAACGTGAGGATAAAAAAAAGGGAAGGGAAGGCCCCCAGCTTCGCTGGGACTTAGCCTTTGGCCGCTTGTGCAAGCTGCCCACATTTTTTTTGTAACTGGCAGTGCAATAACGTATATCTATCCTGTTTCATTTGCAAAACAATATGTGATTATCAAGCATGTGCCACTCTGTGGGACTGCAGAATAATTCCCTTCCTAGTGTTCTTCAACGAACACCTAAACGTAAGTAGACAGTATACTTGTGCCATCTTACTCCATCAAGGCTAAATGCTGAAATGCGGGGAAAAGGACACCACAGGAAAACACACGTAAAGCTCAAGCACGCATCATCAGCTTGCATGCGCTGTGTTGTGGTAGTGTGCACATGCTATGAACCGCAATCCAGGAGTTGTTAGCGTGCTGACGACCTTTACGCGCCCCTTCTCTTGTGGGGCGCTTTTCACATTTTTTGTGCGTCTAATATTTGCTTGGTAAGTTTAACCGTCAGTCCCTAAAGAATGTTACAATTAGCCCTATCGCTTCTGGAGAATTGCAGCTGCCACTAAAGAGACGAAACTCACTTCAGTTTCAGTAGCCGAGAGCGAGAGTGGGTCGATATTTATTGCAGACAACCCAGAGACGTTGTTACCTTACCTGAGCTTATCACTGGCCAGTGTCAGTGATAACTTTATCATTTGCTTCGTCGACCAACAGTCTGAAAACTAAGGATTGCAGTTTTGGTGGGAAAACAGCATCATACCCGTCATTGGAAGCACCTCCTAGCCGTCCCGCTAGTACGCTGTGTGTAGCTATTAGAGGTGCTCCTGTGGAATGTATTGTCGACACTGGTGCCCCTGTTCATGTTTTGCGTAGTGATTTGTGCGCGCGGCTTCATAAGTGAGAACGCCTTACCTTGGACCTGCTTGTGCGGTCCTGATAGGGTACTCATTCACCGCGACGGACAATGTACAGCTCGCGTTTTGAGGGAAGGCATCTGTCACCTTATTGAGGTGATTGTGCTACCCATGTGCCCTAATGAACTTATTCTAGGCTGGGACGTTTGGAAGTATCCATCCGCTGTTATATAGAGAGAACGTCGTCCATATCACAGGCACACCTGTTGCACTTATTTCTGAATCTCCATCCAGCACACTAAATGTGAATGATGATGCCGATTGCGTCCTACGCCCTCGCCACGGACACCTTATGGCTGTCACGTCCAGCCAGATAGTGGATGGTGATGTTGCCCCTTTTACTCGCTTCGCCTCACGAGGCATGCCAGGTGCCACTGACCTCGCTCTGTATTCTGTGGCCGAGCTCTTCTACCTGCCAGCAACACAACCCAGGATGCCGTGCTGGTACCCAATGGGATGACCGTGGCGACCTTCACCGATCCTGCACTGTCGCAGCGCTTTGCCCATCTTCATCCTTAGCGCGAACCACATGTTCGCATTCATCTTTTTCTCTGCGAGCAGTCATCGGTTCTCACGTAACAGCTGCACAATCTGAAGCGCTCATGGCCGTCTTGCATAAGGACATATCCTGCTTCGATAGCTGTGTCACCGCATTGGGCCGCCCCGCCACGGTGGTCTAGTGGCTAAGGTACTCGGCTGCTGATCCGAGGGTCGCGGGATCGAATCCCGGCTGCGGCGGCTGCATTTCGATGGAGGCGAAATGTCGAGGCCCGTGTGCTATGCGATGTCAGTGCACGTTAAAGAACCCCAGGTGGTCGAAATTTCCGGAGCCCTCCACTACGGCGTCTCTCATAATCAGAACTGGTTTTGGGACGTAAAACCCCACAAAACAACAACAAAACAACAACCGCATTGGGCCAGATTCCTGTGGCAGCACACCGCATTGAAATTGATGTTCCCGCATAATACGCCGTCGACCGTACCGATTTTCACAGTCGGGGCGGAAGACTATTGAAGAACAAGCTGATGACATGCTAGCATGAAATATTATCTGGCCTTCAGACACACACATATCCAAACCCGGCGATCCTTCGCCTCTGCTACACAGACATTTACACGTCTGACACGTGTAAAGTGAGCGGAGCCAGAGCGACGCTGCAGCAAATGCTGTGGGCATGCACAGGGAGCGCACAGCAGGATCCCCTTATTTGGAACGGGGCAGACGTGGCAGTCTGTGACCGTGGGGCGCGATGGGAGGCATGCCTGCTCAACCATAACCTCGCTGATCAATTCTGGGCCGTCCGGCACGCCGAGGAAGCCGCCCGTGTCCAAGGGCTCGAGGCCGTCACCTAGGCTGGTGTGCTTGTGGCCCTACCCCTGACCAAATTGCCGGGCCTATTTGTTGATTAAAGTTTTTGTCTCTTTCTCTTCATATAGTCCCTGGGTGCCCCGTCGTACGTGTCACGAAAAAAGATGGCTACGTTCGCTTCTGCGTTGGGTACCGAGCGCTGAATAAGATCACACGCAAGAACGCGTGTGCCATGCCTCGCGTTGATGATGCCTTCGACATACTACAGCGAGCGGAGTACTTTTACAGCCTTGATCTAGGATCAAGATATTGGCGAATTTTCATAAATGAGGGTGACAAGAAAAAGACCGCCTTTGCACCCCGGACATACATTATGAATTCAATGTTACGCCACTTGGCGTCGGCAATGCTCCAGCCACCTTTGAACGCCTGATTGACACTGTTTTCCGCGACCTAAAATGGAAGACCTGCCGCGACCTAAAATGGAAGACCGACCTAAAATGGAAGACCTGGACGACATCATCGTCTTATCGCCCAGCTTCAGCGACCACCTTAAACTATTAGACGAAGTCCTGCAGTGCCTTTCAAACGCCGACTTCCAGGTTAATATAATAAAACACAGTAGACGAGTGGTCGTGTTTATTCAACGGCGCTAGCAGGTCTATTTATTCAACGATCCTGCCCAGGATCAATGCCGGACGAAGACAAACAGGGATGATGATGACTATATACAGATTAGGATGATGAAGTACGTTAACTCTAATTATATTTATTACATTCCACCACGTTGCTAGAACATTAGCCTAATCCTCTGCAGTGTGTCCTTTTCTTTCCCACACAGTGGTTAACATTTCTTCAAATTGATTCATTCGTCGCGGAGGCATACATCGCTGTTATTTACTTTATGAGGAAGATCCGTATTAGCGAATGATGAGAAACCCAGAACATTTAGATGCACCGGAAAATTTGCTAAAAAAGCACTTACGTGTTTTGGAGACGGTTTCGATACGTCTATCGATTCGGCTCACAGTGGGACCACTGGAGGTTGTTTCCAAATTCGGCGAACTGCACTTTCCACCAGACAGGCAGCTGCATCTAGCGACACCCTCCAAAGGCTCTGATCAGATGTTACAATACAACACCCCCCCCTCCTCCCTACCCGGCAGTTCCTCACAGCTCACTATATCAAAGCTTCAGAAGTGGTGCTGCCATATACTCAAGCGACCTGCAGCGGGAAAGAATAGCCGAAGAATGCTTTTTTGCAGGACGTCTCCAGAGATAGCCGCAATCAAACCCGCATTTACAAACATGTTGCCCCGCCACGGTGGTCTAGTGGCTATTGTACTCGGCTGCTGATCCTAGGGTAGCGGGATCGAATCCCGGCGGTGGCGGCTACATTTCGATGGCGGCGAAATGTAGAGGCCCGTGTGCTGTGCGATGTCAGTGCACGTTAAAGAACCCCAGTTGTTAGAAATTTCCAGAGCTCTCGACTATGGCGTCTCTCATAATCAGATCTGGTTTTTGGACATTGAACCCCACAAAACAACAATTTACATACATGTGAAGTGCAGACATTGCAGCGACCCCGCTAAATGATGTAACGTGTCCACAGGCAAGGGCGGATCCTGCTTTGAGTGGGCCCGTGGTAAACTACACGTATTAGTGGTGGCGGCGCGGCATGTATTTGGACTGAAACATGGCTAATGTATCGTCCGCTGTCAGTTAACTGAATAAGATGGCACATATTCACAAAGTGATATCTTTGAGAGTATAGATGTTAAATCGTCGTATTTATAAACGCAAAACGTGATCCCGGAGCTATACTCTCGGCGGCAGTGTTGAGGAAAACTGTGATGGTACGCGGAAGAACACAGAAGGGAGGTCAACATTAAGTCGTATGCTCCCATGTTCATTTGAAAAGTTTCGCTTAATGGTAATGAGAGCGCTATCTGCTGTTACTTCCACGTCTGAATGTGGCTCCGTGCCACACGTGTAGTTGGGCGTCTTATTCGTTTAGTTGAAGGTCAAGATGTTGCTCCATTTCCTAATAATTACAATTCTGCAAAATATTCTCGAACATAACAAAGAAAGTGGTTCCTAACAGAAAATATATGCACGCTGAAATTCTTCGTAAGCGAAGTTTTCATCCATTCATAACGCCGGACACTAAGAAATACAGATGGCCAGTGGCTAGCGGCACTTAAAGGAAAGACTATGTCGATTCGGCCTCTCTATCTGCCTAATCTTGCGTCAGCCTCTGTAGTCTTGATTCGGCCTCTGTATCTGCCTAGTCACGTTTTGCGTTACAGCGTAGTCTGTAGAGAAGATGCACTGAATGAAAGGACAAAATATGGCACAGGACACATGCGGAAGCCATGGACAATGCAAATATTTCCCCCGCTTTCTTCAGAATAAGTGTACTCTCGCGCACATGAAACTAGCGTTAAATACAAACAGTGCCAGATATATCAAATAAGCTGACTTACCTCCGGCCCATCTAGGAGATTTCGCAATAGCCAATACATCCCGTTTAGCGCTCGTCTTGAGAAGGTTGACCTTCACTGTTTTATTGTCCCGATCGTACTTTTTAGTAAAGAGGGTCGAGAACTTCGGGTACTTGAGTACCCATTGCTGTGGTATGCTCTGGTAGACGTGAGCTGCCTGGACGTGCAGATGAGTCGCTGCAAGGCATGCAGAAAGGCGTCCCCTGTACCTTGTAGTAACACATTTACCACTCAACTATTAGAATGATTAATTTTTTTTAACACAAAGTACTTCACATTCTCTCTGTTTTCGGCTTTTCCTATACTTCCTCCTCAGTCATGCTTTATGACACTTTGTCGTGAATCGCCATTCCTGTGGAAAGTACCGAGGATTTCGGTGAATAGAGAATGTGTTTCGTCCGTAGACGTTTTATTACGTTTACGGAGTCCGGGTTACCGGAGAATTATGCGTAATGCTGCACGCTAGTAGTGACACCTGCAGATTGAGATTTTAACCAGACACAAAAATGTTTATGTTGCTGTGACTTACACATTTTACCTCACCGCCGATGAAAAGAATTGGCATTGAAATTGTTTCAATGAGAGTCCTGACGATAGTTTCTTTTGACGAGAAGGCTGAAAAGGAAAGCTATGAAAATATTGTAGTTTATAAAAGCGCACAAGACGTTCCTGTCAGTTCTACTATCCTCAGTGGTTCCAGCAACCTAGTATATGTGAACATAAGGGACTCGACGCGCAAACTGAGCTTATCTGAGACCCGTTTTTAGAGGGATGTATCACGAGGTTTGGCTTATCACGTATGCATTCTGTTCCCGCAGTAGCTATCAATTGTGCAGTGAGCTTCACTCGCCATTCCCACACACTCCTGATTACAGACCTGCGCCCAGTGTGAGACACGCAAACTGAAATTAAAGCCCATGGCTGCCATAAAATGTGCTGCAAGAACAGCTTTCCAACTTGCTTTCTCGAAATGTCTATGATTACGACTGGTCATAGATTTGCGTACCTCATGACAAGCAACGTCATCAGACATAGTAAAAGTGGAAAAAGGCTGCAGTGGCGTTATGCGATGATAACGCTTGCACTGTGATTGTATATCAGTGTCATGCAGTTACGAGCAAAGTGCGCAGAAACATTGAGGGCTATGCGGTATATGACACCGAAGCCATCCTTACAGAAAACGCATACCGAAATGTTTGTTATAATGGCCGCAGTGGATATGGTATATGTTTTCGTAGATTACCTGCTGGTCACAGGAAATAGGGAGAAAGAGACCGCCACATTGTAATCAAGTAATGATGATCCGTTCACACTAATTCCTGGAGAATAATGCGAACTCGTTTTTTTGCTTTTTATGTAAGAAACCCAGGTGGTCGACAACGTTTCCCATCAAGCCGTGCTAAAGAGCTTACAAGACACCAACTGTGGACGTAGAATGTATGACTATGTCCGGGACTTTCTAACTGCTAGAACGGCCAGCATAGGCCTGGACAGGTGTGATCAAATTGCCGCAAAGAGGAATCCCTCAGGGATCGGTTATATCGCCGTTGCTCTTCAATGTAGCGATGAGGGG
>CM023488.1:100539487-100564663 GCA_013339685.2 Hyalomma asiaticum
GCATTTTGGGCACGATTTTTGAGAGAAGCACCCTTTGTGCAAATGTCACCGAGCGCATATGTACCACCAGAAAAAATATCGGCATGAATGACGGAGGAAGTGAGGCTATTGTAAGGGTACGTTGAACCTTCGTGGAAAAATGTGTCCGTTGTCATGCCTGTCTGTGCTGATTGAGATATATTTGTTTTAAATTTTAGAAGTCACAGCAATTTCTGCGTTACTGCGCTAAACTATAATTGGAATTTTACTGTTGGGGCTAAGTTTTATATCTACCTATTGCGTGAAAATGCCCAACTATAGAGATAAATTGAGCCCACTTGGACCAAGTAGAATAGCGCGCCATTAAATGTTGCGTCGACTAAATATTGTGGCCTGACCTCCTTGCTACACACAGCCTTTTTATTAGTTACGTTAGTTAAAATAATAACAATAATAGTGGTGTAAATGTCACACAATTCTCTTAACGTAGCCGCATTCAATGAAAGGTAGTCGGAGCTAATTAGTAAATTGGGTGAACTAGCCTCGAGGCCGAGTCCGGCTCACGTTTATGGACCATGGTTCAAATGGTGATTTCGGGCAAATGTCCAGACATTAAAAAAATGCAACCCTTATCAGATTTTCAGAACGCCTGACATGTGACATCACCTTGCCGGGACTAGACCGGATACCTGGTGCAGCATCAGCCACAAGTTTCCAACCAATAACGTCAAAGAATAAGGGGACCACGGTCCTAATGGCTGCTACGGAAGTAGCCGCGACGGCAGTCAGCCCTGCGACGAAGGAAAATGTGCTAAGAACCAGTGAACACGACCAGGCGCGCCGGGTTCAATGGTTGTAGAAATTTCCAACATTCAACACTGGGACATTACCTGATCGTGCCTGCCTGCAACTGCCTCTTTATGGGTGAATTACAATGAATGGCCTGTAATAGTGGCTGTACTGGTTATGCCAGGGGCGTGTGTACTAAAGAACATGTGCGCCCTGTGTTATTTTGATATTGCGGCAGAATTGAAGTGGTGTTTTTGGTCCACATTCATGCAATTTTAATGTGCCGGAGCAGTAAACATTAAAGATAGGGTAGCAGGCCTCTCAACCAGATTTAATAAGATGTGCAAACTGAAATGCTATGGAGATTAGCCATTACGTTTCGACTTAAGTAGTTGAAAGGTTATGTGAAGACTTAGAACGGAAATCGCTAAAGGCAGTGGGTGCGTTCTGGTGGGAGACGCTAACATTGTGTAGGCAAGAAAACGGCCTAAGAGTGGTAATATCAGTAATATGATATTGTATAAAGGAAAAGTGCTGAGGAATTATAAAATGGCTCGCATAACGCGGCAACATCCATATCGCGACCAGCCTTCTCGGAAAACGAGAATTGGACCAGGAAGAGCTGGAACAGTGTGCGGGAAACTACATTTTGCTATGTGCTGAGCCTGACATCGTGCAGGCTGTGGAGTCTGACGGAAGGGCGAATGCGGCGTGGAAATAGCACTTGTGAGACTTTATTTCCCCGCCACCATGGTGTAGTTGCTACTGCACTCGGCTACGGATCAGAAGATCAGGGGATCGAATCCCAGGCGCCGCGGCTGCAGTTCGACGGAGGGTAAATGTTCTATCTATCTATCTATCTATCTATCTATCTATCTATCTATCTATCTATCTATCTATTTATCTATCATCATCATCATCAGCCTGTTAGGTCCACTGCAGGACGAAGGCCTCTCCCAACGATTTCCAATCCACCCTATCCTGAGCGAGTTGGTTCCACTTTATGCCCGCAAACTCTTTAATTTCATGGCTCCATCTAACCTTTTGCCTACCTCTATTGCGTTTTCCCTCTCGTGGTATCCATTCCGTCGCTCTTACTCTCCACCTATTATCCTTCCTCCTCATGATATGTCCTGCCCAGGTCCACTTCTTTCTTTTATTTGATAAGATATTATCGGCTACTCCTGTCTGTTCTCTGATCCATTCCGCTCGTTTTTTTTATTTCTTAGCGTTACCCCTATCATTTTTCCTTCCATTGCACGTTGCGTGCTCCTCAGTTTCATCTCTAGTTTTTTCGTTATCCTCCACGTTTCTGCACCGTACGTTAGTACCGGGGAATATAGTGATTGAATACTTTTCGCTTTAGTGAGAGCGATAAGTTTCCTCTCATGATTTCGTAGTGCCCTCCTAATGCGCTCCAGCCCCTCCTTATTCTACGGAGAATTTCTTTTTCATGAGTAGAACTTCGTGTTACTAACTGTTCAAGGTATACGTAGTCGTTTACACATTGTAAGGATTCATTGTTGATTTTAAATTCCTGTTCCTTAGCTCGGCTATTGAGCATAAACTTTGGTCTTTTGCCTCTTCATTTTGAATCCAACTTTAATACTGTCCCTGTTTAGGTCATCAATCATGTTTTGTAGTGCGCCTCCATCATTGCTAAAGAGCACAATGTTGTCTGCAAATCGGAAATTGCTTAGATATTCGTGTATTGGAATTCCCTTTTATTCCCAGTCTAGACGTTTAAAGATTTCCTCTAAACATGCCGTGAATAGCGTCGCGGATATGTATCTTCCCGTCTCACACCTCTCCCGATCGGGATTTCTCTGCTTCTCTGATGTAGGAGTAGTGCGGCTGTGCAACCTTTGTGTATGTTGTTTATGGTTTTCACGTATACGGCAGGTACCACTTGTCGACGTGGAGCTGCTAGAACTGCTTGTATTTCTATGGAGTCAAATGCTTTCTCGTAGTCGATAAACGCCATATAAAGAGGTTTGTTATATTTCGCGTACTTCTAAATTAATAGGTTGACAGCGTAGCTGTGGTCCATTGTCGAGTAACCTTTGCTAAAACCAGCTTGTTCTCTCGGTTGGTTAAAGTCGAGTGTTTCTCTTATCCTTGTAGAAATCACTTTTGTAAATAGCTTGTATGTTACTGGGAGTAGGCTAATTGGTCTGTAATTCTTTAACTCCTTTATGTCACCTTTCTAGTGGATAAGGATTATATTAGCATTTTTCCAACTGCGCGGTACACTACATGTCTTGATACATTTCGTGAAGAGCGATGCAATGTTTTCAAGTGCAATATATCCTCTGTCTTTAATCAAGTCGGCTGTTATACCATCTTCACCGCGGTACCTGCCGCGGCACACCTTTGCAGCTTTTTGATTTCGTCAGCACTTATACATGGAATTTCAGTGTCCTCGTCTGATTCTTTTTCTATTGAGGTTGTACGGTCTGTCTGAGAGCTGTACAGTTCAGAGTAGAAATCTGCTACCTTTACTATTTCGTTGAAACTGTTGATAACGTTACCTTGTTTATGTTTTAGCGCATACATTTCGTTTTGTCCTAGGTGCAGTTTCTTTTTGACCGATTTAATGCTGGTGCCTTTTTCTACTACTTTTTCTCTATTTCTCTCATGTTAAAGTTTCTTGCATCTCTTTGCCTGGCTTTACTGATCAATTTAGATAATTCTGCGAATTCAATCTTATCTTTTCGCGAAGTTACTTTCATTTGTTCTCGTTTTTTTATTAAGTCCTTGGTAGATTGGGACAACTTACTTGTTGATTGCTTTGTTGTTTTATCCCCGACTTCCATCGCTGTTTCAAGGATTGTTTTTGTTATGGTTTAGTTTATTTCTTCTAAATCTCACCGTTTTCGCCTAAGGCTTCCAACTTGTTGCTTAGGGCGACTTTAAATTCTTCGTTCTTCCCTCGGATTACCTCTAGATTGCATTTTTTTTTAGTAAATAATTTAGGTATGATTTTATTTAGGTTAAGTACAATATTTGCCCTTACTAATCTGTGATCGCTTCATTTTATCTTCCCCACTACTTCTGTGTCTTGAATTATACCTAGTTGTTCGCACATTACAAAGTCAGTTTCATTCTTTCTTTCCCCGTTAGGGCTTTCCCACATCCACTTCCTATTCTTGTGTTTCTAGAAAAACGTATTCAATATTCGGAGTCGGTTTGTTTCGGCAAATCATACTAGAATTTCCCCGCGGTTTTTCCTACGTCCGACGCCGTAGTTGCCAGTCGCCTGCTCTCCACTTTGTTTTGTTCGTAATCTTGCGTTGAAATCCCCCATGACTACTGTGTATTGTGTCCGTACTTTATTGATAATTCGATATCCTCGTAGAACTGCTCTACTTGTTCGTCGTCGTAGCTCGTTGTTGGCGCATATCCCTGGATTATCTTAAGTTTGTACCGCTTATTTAGATTTATTACGATGCATTCTACCCTTTCGTTAATGCTGTAGAATTCATCTACGTTGCCCGCTCTATCTTTGTGAATTAGGAACCCAACGCCATATTCTCTTTTTTCTGGTAATCCTCTATAGCAGAGAACACGTCCATTGTTTAAGACGATGTAAGCTTCACCTGCTCTCCTAACTTCCCTAAGGCCAATGACGTCCCAACTCACTCCCTCTAGTTCCTCGAGTAGTTCCGCTAATCTAGCTTCGCTGGAGAGGGATCTTGCATTGTACGTTCAAATGTTTAGTTTCCAGTGGCGGCCTGTCCGGGTCCAGTGATTATTACTGCCCTCTGCTGCTTCACAGAGCTGACCACCGCCGTGGACTGATGCTCTGCAGCTGCTGGACTCTGCGGGCGAGGGTTGAATTGTAGACATCGTGTGGGAGGCGGTGGCCAAGTACTTCACCAGGGGGGCCAATTCCTGTTCTGGTGTAGGAGTGAGTCGGAAACAGCAGTTGAACGACTGAAAGCCTTTCAGGTACCCAACCGTCGCCAGGCCCCCTATCGACGTAATCTCGAGAAGTACAACAAACATCCTTTAAAAAAAGGGGGGTTGGGCGTCGAACCTAAGACCCTTGGCGGTGGCAGTTGCAGCAGCTCCGCATCGTTAAACGTACATTCTTTCCAAGCCTTTCATGCGCGATAATTTCTATCCGAGTTACTATTTCGTACTGTATTTGGTCTTAAAATGTCCGCGATTATCTAGTTTTGCTGATCGCGACATCCAGGACGTCATGGTTTTTAAAATTGCTCTGACACTAAGGTGGACGAGCGTGGAAAATCGTGTTTTAGCGAGTCGTTTCAACTTCTCCGTTCGCGCTAAGCATATATGTGTCCGCGTGCCTAGTTCCGCGGGTTGCCCGACAGTTGTGGAAGTTAGGGTAAAAGAAATTCATTGAAAACCTTCCGCGTGCTCGCGTACACAGAAGCATTTTTTTGCTATGTACGTGAATATGGAAAAACAAAAGAAATTGTTGGTTGTAACAAATCGCGGTTGCATGATGTGCAAAGAGTAATGAAGTCTATAATTTCCTATGCCGGAATGGACGTGCGAAGACAAAATGGAAAAATATAGGTATCAGGGAGGTAGAAGGCACGCAGATACATACACACATATCTATATATAACAGTACAAGCACGCAAGCATACACCCCAGCAAAAACACGCAAACTTTCTATTGTGGTGGTGAGGGCATAGTGTCGTGTTCATTCTTATAGGAAGTGGGATCAATGTGTTACTGCGTCATCCAATTTTCATCGACCGGCTAAAAGATTTGTGTGAAGGTTAGTAGTGTACGGCTTGCGGTCCTACGGCCAGGAGTAATGTATATTCCTCGTTGGGCTTGTGATGTTAATTAAATCATGGATCTATCTATCTATCTATCTATCTATCTATCTATCTATCTATCTATCTATCTATCTATCTATCTATCGATCTATCTATCTATCTATCTATCTATGTATCTATCTATCTATCTATTTTTCTCCGGTTCCTAGGAGTTGCTATTATCGGAGACCGTCGGTCGGTTACGTGCAGCGTCGCATGGGTTTTCTGTTTGTGCGAAATACTGTAAGAATATATATATATATATATATATATATATATATATATATATATATTGTTTAGAAACGAATTGCGCTTTCATTCTCACGTAGGCCGTGCCACGGCCCAAACGTAGAACAATAAACGTGCGATTTTCGCAAGTGCGCAATTCGTTTCTAAACTACATTTGAACCGGACCCACAGAATTTCTTCCCCGAATTATATATATGTGTATATATATATATATATATATATATATGTATATATATATATATATATATATATATATATATATATATATATATATTATTGCGGTACAGCTTGCCTCAGTGTGCATATTTGAGAAAGTTGAGTGGTGATAAAAACATTAGCTAGTTCACGGACCGGGTCAGCAGGCTTTCACCTTTAACTGAGCTATGATGCCACAAAAAGGAGACATATCTGATAACATCCAATGCGGAAATAGTTGAGGTTTTGAGGAGAACATACTGCAGCATGCTATTCGCCAACGCTTGTCCGGAATTGTGACGTTTTGCTCGAATATCGTTGCCTGTTACATTGCATGACAAACGACTGTTCGCGATTCATATGACCCGGGGTCAGGGAACAATATGCAATAGCTGCTTTTTTTAGCTACATACGCCAGCGTAGTTTACCGTTGAACCGGAAACGTTGGAAAGGTCGACTGCTTTAACGAAACGAACGTAATAAAACCTGGTGACGAGCGTGTTAGCAAAAAAAAAAAAACGGAAAATACAAAAATAATAAAAAGAAAGATGTTGTTTGCTCCGCGATCACGTGACTGAATGCCACCTGCTCCAATCACATCGCCATTTTTATGCTTTTATACGTGGTACGTCTTCTTCCGTAGGCATTGCGTATATAAACCCCCAAAACCTATCGAGCGAACACAGTTGCCTGTTTTTGCAACGATCGCATTTTCCGGTGAGTTACCTTTTCACTCATTGCCGCGTTGTTTTTATACAGTCAGTAGACATTCTGTGCTTTTGGCAATTTCGACTGGTTTTTCTACCCGCATTAAGTATTTGGCGCTGAAGGCAGCTTTAGAATAGCCATTCCGCCGTCATGAAGGTCTTGGCGGCTATTACATTGCCTGTCGTCGTGGCTATTATGTAATCACTGATGGGAAAGCACTCTCGGTAAACAGTGGTTCCAGAGCCACAACACCGGGGCCCATAGTATTCCGTTTGAAGCCGTAACACATAGGTAAGGCGCAGATAAATTTGGGGCTTGTCACGTCTTATGTGTTGATGTGCTCCCTTAGTACGTTATGGCCGACATCATTATAAATCCAGCATTTCGCCGGTCCTAGAGTTTCCACATATTTAGCTCCTCTCGTGAATGACGGCAGCTGGTCTGGGTAGGAAAATTCTGTCGACACTCAGTGTCTCAACGCAAGTTAACGATGCAACCCATTCAGTTGACATATTCAGTGTACATAATGCTGTATAGGAATGGTGGCTACGAATCTTAAAAGTATCAATGACTATCGAACCCATCTAAACACCGCAAGAACGATAGCTGTGTTGCAGCACGAATCAGACCAAGGACGTCTGCGCGGCAGGCACATATTCTACCAAAAAGCGACTCCAGCGAGTGAAGCTGCTCTCAGAAAAAGCCTCTTTAACTGGTGAATGGCAAAGAATGTGCACATATATTATGGTTCTGCGAAGGGGTGGTAAAGGGAAGTGCCACAGAGAAGAGTATGAAGGTGCACAGCGAATAAAGCATGGTATAGTTCAGCGGCTTTGCCAGGGCATGGGAAATGAAATTGATTGTGCAAGAGAGAGAGAGAGAAAAGAGGAGAAAGGCAGGGAGGTTAACCAGATATTAGATTCCGGTTTGCTACCCTGCGCTGGGGAGAAGGGGAGGGGGTTAGAAAGCTGACAGCCGAGAGAGGGTACAAGATTCAAGACAAGCACAACAAAAAACACGCGCACACACATACACACACACAAAGAACGTTGAACTTATAGACGTTCACGAAGGCCGGTAGATGTCAAGAAGCGCAGTAGCGCTTGCATGGCCTTCTTCTGCGACGTGATGTCTAGTCGATGGCGTAGGATGCCTTCTTCCGACAGTGGTTGGTCGCCCAGTTTGTTGAGTGCAAGGCGAAGAGGTTGCCTCTCTACGCTGTATCGTGGGCAGTCACATAAAATGTGCTCAATGGTCTCTTCGTGACCGCAGTGGTCACAGGCTGCGGTGTCGGCCATCCCTATGCGGAACGCATATGCTTTTGTGAAAGCGACGCCCAACCATAGTCGGTATAAGAGTGTGGCTTCTCCTCGGCAAGTCTTGGGTGGGACTCGAAGGCTTAAGGTCGGATCGAGAGAGTGAAGTCGGGAATGCGTGAAATGTGTGCCACCCCATTGCGATACAGTACACTTGCGAGCAAGCAGATGGAGCATCCGTGCCGCGTCCGTCCTTGACAATGGTATGGGTACTTTTTGTTCCATATTATGTGCAGAACGGGCGGCTTGATCGGCCCGTTCATTGCCTATAATCCCGCAGTGACTTGGAAGCCACTGAAAAGATATTTTGTGGCCTGCCTTCCCTGTATGTTGCAGCATCTCTGTAACCTGGAACACCAGCTGTTCATGTGGTCCGCGGCGTAGAGGAGACAACAGGGACTGCAATGCTGGCTTGGAGTCGCAGAAAAGCGTCCATTTGTGTGGCGCTTCATCTCTGATGAAATGAAGGGCAGTAAGGATCGCTGCGAGCTCTGCTGCCGTCGATGTTGTCGGATGAGTCGTCTTAAATTTTAAGGTTTTAACTTTCGCGGGTATCACGACTGCTACAGTGGAGCTGTCGTGAAGCACTGATCCGTCCGTGTAGATATGCGTAGAGTCCCGGTACTTCTCGTACAATAGAAGTAACGTGAGCTGTTTAAGCGCTGGTGATGATAAAGCGGCTTTTTTCTCAATTCCAGGAATTGTCAGGTTGATTTCCGGCTGAGCGAGACACCATGGAGGAATTGAAGGTCTCGCAGAAGGGGTGAAAGAAGTTGGTAATGAGTCACCATGTGCTGTTATCGTTTTGCTGAAAGAGGTGCGTGGTCTGTCCACTGGCAAAGAAGAGAGGTGGTGCCGAGGGGTCCTGGCGAGGTGCCTGATATGTGTCCTCAGCGCTTCCATGTCAATTTGGGTCGTGATAAGGTGGTCTCTAGCGATTGCTATTGTCGCCACTGTCGATGCACTCCGTGGTAGGCCTAGGCAGATCCGGAGCGCCTGAGCCTGCACACTCTGTATTGTACGTAGATTTGTTTTGCCCGTGTTCGTTATAGCTGGCAAGCTGTATCGCAGAAAGCCGAGAAAAAGCGGCGCCCTGTATAGCTGCAGCATAGCACGTGTCGACATTCCCCATGCTTTTCCACAGAAGAACTTGAACAAGTGACAGATGCCCGTCAACCGCTTTTTCATGTACGATACATGAGGGCTCCATGACAAATCTCTGTCAATTATGACACCGAGAAATTTATATGTTCGAACGTAGGGTATGATTTGGCCACTTATCATTACGGTGTAGTGAGTCATAGATTTGCGCGTAAAAGGCATCAGTGCACATTTCTCGGAGGAAATTTCTAGGCCTCGACTACGGAGGTAGATAGCAGCTTCATTGGCAGCTCTTTGAATTCTTGCTCGCAATTGTAACCGCGTCACTGCTGACGTCCATACGCAGATGTCATCAGCGTACATTGACAGCCTGACCGTGCTTGGAATGTGCTGAAGCAAAGCAATTAGTGTGATATTAAATAGCACAGGGCTAAGTACACCGCCCTGGGGAACACCGCGGCAGCTATAATGTAGAGAAGTGCGGCCATCTTCGGTGCTTACAAAAAAGGAACGCATAGAGAGATAGCTCCGTATCCAGCGAAACGTCCGACCACCCACTCCTACCTCTTCGAGAGCAGAGAGGATTGCTTCATGTGTAACATTGTCATATGCTCCTTTGACGTCGAGGAATAAGGAAGCGCAGAGACGCTTACGGCTTTTCTCATGCTGAACGTATGTGACCAGATCGACGACGTTATCTATCGACGATCGGCCTCGACGAAAACCCGCCATGGCATCTGGGTAGCAGTTGTTGTACTCCAAGTACCACTCCAGGCGTCCTAGGACCATCCTCTCCATGACTTTGCCCACGCAACTTGCCAAAGCGATGGGGCGGTAGGATGAGAGTTCTAGCGGCGACTTGCCAGGCTTCAGCAGTGGCACGAGGCGGCTTGTCTTCCAGCTGATGGGAAGAGTGCCATCTCTCCAGGAGCTATTGTACAGGTGAAGGAGAGCAAGTCTCGCTCGCTCACCTAAATGACAGAGAGCTCTGTAGGAAATGCCATCAGGTCCAGCTGCTGATGTGCGTCCGCACAAAGATAAGGCAGCCTGAAGTTCGTGCATTGAGAATGGTAGGTCCATGCGATGATCACCTGGTGGGGGACTGCTCGTCAAAGGCGGCATATTGCTGGGAGCAGGAGGTTGGCTAGCTAATCTGGTACAAAACTCTTCTGCCACGTCAGTATCTAGTCGCTTTTGTGAGAGGGCTAGGGTCTTGAATGGGAACCGCTGCACAGGTGGTGTCCGGAGACCTCGCACTGTCCTCCACAGCTGCGACAAAGGTTTGCGAGGATCTAGTGACTCACAGAAGGCAGTCCAACGTTGTGATTCGAGCTTGTCTAACCGCCGCTGGATCTTCTTTTGCGTGCGTCTAGCAGTACGTAAATCCTCTATTGCTTTCGTACGTCGGTACCTTCTTTCAGCACGCCGCCGGATTGCTCGAAGTCTTTCCAATTCAAAATCGAACTGTGTCGGTTTTACGCAGCATGCGAGAGTACGCACATTGTCGTGCATTGCGGTTCTTATTTCCTCCTCCAAGTCAAGTGGTGTATTGGCTTCGCAGCGTTCTTCCATGATGGATTGAAATTTGGTCCAGTCCACTCTTTGAATTGTATCTCGTATTTTAGTAGGAGCCAATCCTTTGATCGTGATATATGTTGGGATATGGTCACTTCCGTGCGTCTCTATGTCCGCAAACCATCTGACACGTCTGACAAGGCTTCGTGAGACAAATGCCAAGTCAAGACAGCTGCTGTACGTGGCGCCACGTAGGAACGTAGGACTTCCGTCGTTCAACAGCCATAGCTCCTCACTGGATGCGAAAGATACCAGAGCTCTGCCTCTCGCGTTGACCTTCGAACTTCCCCAGAGTGTATGATGCGCGTTGAAATCTCCGATGACGACCCACGGACCAGAGGATGAGGACAGAATATCCCTTAGTCGTTTGTGGTCAAATCGACTTGACGGCGATAAGTAGGCGCCCACAACAGTGAATGTAAGATTCTTCTTCTTTACTGTTAAGCATACGTATTGATTTTCGTCGTTAGCTGGTACTGGGTGATGAATATAGGTGAGGTCACGTCGAATAAACACCAAAACCTTGCTGTTTTCGTCGACAGTCGACGAAGGGAATGATTCATATCCAGATAGCCTTATCGAGTTCGTTAAGTTCGGTTCGCAAATGACTATGATGGGAAACATATTGACATACACATAGCGACGGAAGTCTGAAATGCGCGATCTCAGACC
Organism: Hyalomma asiaticum; assembly: GCA_013339685.2. NCBI lineage: Eukaryota > Metazoa > Arthropoda > Arachnida > Ixodida > Ixodidae > Hyalomma > Hyalomma asiaticum. The sequence goes on from CM023488.1 coordinate 100,550,871, forward strand.
GCGGGCATTCCACTGAAAAATTGCTGCATTTCGGACCTCATTCCGGAAGAACAGTGGCTGATGGGCCATGATGGGTCTATTCAAGGGCTGCTAGCACCGGACTCAGAGCGTCCAGCACTTGAAGAGCACTTCTGGCAGACGGTGTATGCATGTTGCTCAGCAACACGCGAATGGCATTAATTAAGGGTCTTAGAAGAGCGACAACTTGCTTATCTGTATTCTGTGACTTCTCAGATGCCACACTGTGTTGCACTGTTGGCGACCTCTGCGGTAGCTCTGCTGCAGGTTGTAGAGGCGCCAGCGGTGGCCATTCCGTTGTAGACAGAGGCCTTCCAGATTTTCCCTTTCCAACATCGGTCTCTGGGGTGCTGGAAACGTGCGTCTGGTGCGCTGCTGATGACGGGTCTGTTTGACGGTTCTCTTGTGAAGATGATGATTGTTGTCGTGATGATCTTCGACGTCGACGTCTTCTTCGCCGGACTTTTTCAGCAGCTTCTCTGTGGGTCGAGCTGTCTCTGACCATTTGTTTGAGGACTGTGATCTCTTTCTTGATGCGAGGGCAGTCCTTGGACGAGGCACAGTGATCTCCTTGACAGTTGGGACACTTCATCGTAGTTGCACTACAGTTGTCTTCCGAGTGAGGTTCGGCGCATCGTGGGCACACCGCGGCATTTGTGCAAACGCCTTTCACGTGGCCAATCTTCTGGCAGTTGAAGCACTGCACAGGCCTCGGAATAAAGGCTCGTACCTGATGGCGAAAGTGGCCAACCTTCACGTAGGAAGGAAGACAGTCACCTTTGAACGTTATCCTCACACAGCGTGTATTACCGAGTCGGCCGACCCGCACAATGACGTTGTGTTCACTGGCTGGTTTGATGAGAAGCGGAAGGTCGGCGTTGGGTATTTCAGTGTCAATGTCATAGACGACGCCTGTCACCGTGGCGGCCCCCGCTGGCGCGATAGATCGTACCTTGATGTTACCCAGCTGCGTCACACGCTGCAAGGTGTTCAGCGCGGACGGGTTCATCACATCGATGGCCAAGATGTTCCTCCTTGTGTTTAGTCGGACGTCCTTGATCTCGTTGGGCACAGTGTTTTCCAGATATAAGGAAAGGGCTTGCCTGATTGTGCAAAAAAAGATATATGAATAGGGGGATGATAAACCATTGCGTACATGAGTAAAGTTTGGTATAGCAATGAGGCAAGGAAGGCAGGTGAGTGTGAGCAGGAGAGAAAGGGAGAGGGTAAGGCTAGCAGCACTATAGCATAGTATACAGTAATGGTGAGGAAAAATAGGTGAGGGTGAAGACGAGTTTAGCGAGAGTGAGAGAGAGGAAATCAGAAGGGAATAGGATAAAACGTGAAACGCAAGGAGGTTGGAAACGGAAGAGAAGGGCGGGATCGGCAAAGAAGGAAGGGTAAGGCAACCAGCTCCAAGTGATCTACTCTGGGGCCCCTCTTGGAAGTTGCACACATCTGTCTTTGGATACTTTAACGCAGAAATTATGGTCTTTCTGTTTGTCTGCTGTCACACGATTCACCCCGGTCAATGTTTAAGCACTTGCCTAACGCCCATCTGTCCGGAACTCGTAGCTGCATTCATACTTGTGAACATAGTAGATCAAAAATCAAATATCGCGCATATCTGAGGCGCAACATAAATACTTAAGTATTAGGTTGTCAGTTCGCTTACTAGAAAATATATAGACACGCAATTCTAAAGGCCCTAGTGTTTCATAGGCTACGCTGAAAATGCGACGCTATGCACAAAAAAGGCCTCTACCGACGATTTGGTGCTGCCGCCTCGCAGTTGCCCAGGGACACTGCAGAAGCTCATGTTTGCCGACGGTGCTACTTTCAGACGACTTGCTACTAGCCCCCTGTTCAATGTCACGTTTGCGTGCCAAAGCCATTGCTGCCGATGTGTTATCATTTGACTCGCAAGTTCAACCACTCCCTTTAAATTGCGCTAAGAAGGATGTACTTGTGTCACATCAGTCGTGAGATTAGTGAATGGCGCTTCGAATTTGTGGGTATTCAACTGCTCATCCACTCCTGCTGTGCTGCCGCGTGGTATGAAACTTGCCGAATTTGACGAAATTATTAACAGTGCCATCACGGCTCTAAATGAGGAGCCACGGCCTCCCGCGAGGAGCCCCTGCCGAAATATTTCTGTACAGCAGGTTCTGCAAATGATAAGCAAGTCGCTGCCCTCAAATGAGCGCTAAGTTCTCGCGCAAGTTCTCCTGGCGCATCTGTCTACCTCTGATTTCACACAAGTTGGCAAGCAGGCGTCACTACCGCGCGCTCGGGCTTGCCACAGAATTGATTCTGATTCAACACGTCCCATACGACAAAAGCCCTACCGCGTCTCCTCGGAAGAGAAAGCAAAGGTAACAGACATGCTAGAGAAAGGTGTTCGAGAATCTTCTAGTGCATGGGTAGTACCAGTCATCCTAGTTAAGAAGAAGGATGGATCATGGCGGTTCTGCGTCGATTATAAAAAACTGAACGCAATCACCAAGAAAGATGTCTACCACTTCCAAGAATTGATGACGTCTCTTACAGCCTTCATTCGGCGGCGTATTTTTCATCGCTGATCTGCGGTCGGCTGCTTGCCAGATGCGCATACACCCACCCGATAAGGAGAAAACAGCCCTTGTAACACCATGCGGTCTTTATGAATTTTACGTTATGTCGTTCGGTCGTTGCAACGCGCCAGCAACATTCGAACGATTTATGGACACGATTATACGAGGACTTAAGTGGGAAATTTGTGATATTTTGATGATGTGATTTTTGGCAGCATTCTGAATTAGCACAATACACGTCTGAGTATTGTCCTTGATTGCTTCGAGATAGCCGGTTTGGTACTAATTTCCAAGAAATGTCGCTTTCGCGAAGCCGAGACGCTGGTACTTGGACATCTGGTCGATAAGAACGGTGTGAAGCCCGGCCCACACACGATCGACGCAGTTAGCTCTTTTGAACTACCAAGGTCAGTGTTGGAGCTGCGGACTTTCCTGGCCTTTGTTCGTATTTTCACCGCTGTACCGAGATTCGCCGACGTGGTGCGCACCCTCATATGCCTGCCCCACAAGGACGTTCCTTTCAATTGTACATCGACTTGTGACGACGCATTCAGGGAACTAAAATTTCTGCTAGCATCGGGACCCATATTACGTCACTTCGATGCATCCCCGCCCACCGAAGTTCACGCTGATGCTAGTGGTATCGGAATCGGTGCGGTATTAGTCCAACGTCACGAAGGATCTGAACACGTTGTGGCTTATGCCAGTCGCTCTCTCACTAACGCGGAACGCAATTACACCTTCGCAGAGCAAAAATGCTTAGCCGCAGTGTTTGCTGTTCAAAAATTTCGGCCCTACATCTACGGACGACCCTTCACTGTCGTTACTGACCACCGCGCTTTGTGCTGGCTGGTAAATCTCCGCGATCCGAGTGGTAGCCTGGCCCGTTGGGCTCTTCGACTTCAGGTGTGCGACTTCCTCATCTCCTACAAGTCTGGTTGTCGCCACACAGACGCAGATTGTCTTTCCCGCCTTCCTGTGGCGACAACGATGTGTGACGAAGACAATGTCGAGGGCTGTTTTGCCTCTATTTCTTCGACGTTCCCAGACTTGAACATATTTAGGGCTGATCAAGAAAACCATGTTTGTTTGGAGCCCCTTTTTACTGCAGCGTTGTGTGCTCAAGGCAGTGGTCGATTTTGCGTGCGAGATGGCTTGCTGTACAAAACCAGCTATTCGGCACAAGGTGCACGCTTCCTTCTTGTGGTTCCGCAGACTCTGCGCCTGGATATACTAAGAAACATGCATGATGACGCGACCTCTGGCCACCTAGGCTTTACCGGGGCGCTCGATCGAACACAGGAGCGTTTTTACTGGCCGAGAATGCGAGATACATTCAAGCAGTACGTCGCTGGTTGCAAGCAATGTCAACGCTACAAGCGCCCTATAACCACTCAGCCAGGTATTCTTCAACCAGTGCCGCCCCCTTGTCTGCCGTTCGAACAAGTGGATATCGATCTCTTAGGGCCGTTCCCACGATCCTCTAATGGCAATCGATGGGTGATAGTATGTGTAGATCACCTAACTCGCTACGCAGAAACGTTTGCGGTGCCATCTTCAACCGCTGCAACTGGCGCCATGTTCTTGCTAGGATTCATCATTATTCGGCACGGTTCTCCTCGTGTCATCATAAGCGATTGTGGTCACCAGTTTGTCGCGGACGTTGCGGAACAAATGCTTCGTCTCTGCAGTTCACAGCTACGCCATTCGACACCTTATAACCCTCAGAACAACGGTCTTGTGGAGCGTACCAAAAAAACACTGAGAAACATGCTCGCAATGTTGGTATCTTCCGATCACAAAGACTAGGATGACGTCCCACCTTTCATCACTTATGCGTATAATACAGAGAAGCATGAGACCACCGATCACAGGCCATTTTACATGCTTTACGCTCGTTCGCCGGTGAACAGTATTCACACAATACTTCCGTTCGACTTCCACAGCGAGTACTATGTCGCCAAGATGCTGTGCCTTGCTGAAGAAGCCCGTCGTATCCCTGGACTTTGCACTAAAATATCTAAAGGTCCATCCAAGAAGCGTTATAAGAGCCGCCATCAGCCAGTCTCATGCGCTTAAGGAGAGTGTGTGGGTGTGGACGCCACAAAACAAACGCGGCCTATGCCGAAAGTTTTTACCGCACCATACTCGCCCATTCTTCATTGTCAATCACTTCAGTCACATGACGTACGTGGTAGCACGCTTGACACGTCCGCTAATCGCCGGTGAAGCCGAACACAGCTGGTACATGCTGCGCGGCTCAAGCGATTTCATCGGCCACTTCCCAACTGATGTGGACTTGCCCGGCGCGCTTCGTCTGCTAACAGGAGGATGCTCCAGAGCCGGTCATGGTATGATCCGGAGACGGAAGAGAAGGGAGACGACGTTATTGGGTGCAGCGGATCGACGCCATCATCGCTTGCTCATAGCCAGCCTCGCCCTGTCAATAAATATCGCCCGCTGTTCAACCGTAACAACAGGCTTGTAAGTTTTGTGATTACCTAATGTGAACTTTTGTGCTATTGTAACGCACGTTTTCACTCTTTCTTGTTTTCTGCTTTTGCCATCGCTTTTCCTTATCAGCGTGTATTTCGCTCAGAGATGCCCAGCATCTGACCGAATATTTGATTATGAAGTGTAACTTACGTCCTACGGGTCCGTCTCATAGTGCGTTCGTAGGAGCTTCCGCATCTAAAGAGAAAATGTTTTTGGGGAGAAATAATTCTTCCTTAACATGGATCCTACGTCTACCACAGCTTTTTTGTCCACGTAAAGCGCAGGACAGACCGACTACCTTCGCTTAAGATTGCACTTCATTCAGCAAAATCTACGTCTTGGTTCTCACAATAACCGCTCCTCAAGAGAAGATGGAACATTTAAGGTGTGATCAAGTACTTAAAAAGGGTGGAAAACAAGGACTGACTCTAGACTTGATCTTCAGCGAGAGCAATATTGTCCTGAAGAAAACAAGACGACCTAGTGAAATGCTTAATCTGGCTTGTTTCTCATTTTCCATGGTTTTAGGAATTGCTTCTTAACCCGGTAGCTCGATATGCCAAACCAATAATGCGCTCGTGAGGATGGCTCTAAACACGTTTTGACAATAAGACATGGAAGAACGTTATAAGAATCGCCTTAAATATTAGCCTTTATTGTGCCAAAAAAGAAACAATTCTTCCTGCAATAGCGCCACTCGGTAGCGCGTCAAGCTCAGTACAACACTTTTCTTAGAGGGACCCCGATGAGTGCCATGCTGACATCTGACCACATATTCATCATGGCACAGCCGAAAGTCCTTCGGTTTTCCTCTATATGGCACGTGTGGTAGTAGCTAAAATTTGAAAAACGAATGGCGCAAGATGAACTGGTTTTACTCAGTGTTAATAAGGATTATTATAAGGGACCGTTTTATCTGGCCGATCACGAGCTGCGACGACGAAGATCGGATCGTCCAGGTGCTGATGATATGTACAGATGAGGAAGAAATACAAGTGATGATGATGCTTAGAGACGAAGAAGAGTAGTTCATAAATCGCGCTCACACTAATGCCCTCCAGCAATTGAAGCGGCCGCCCGGCCACGCATTATCATGAAACCCGGCGCGTGTACGCTTTAAATCGAGCGACATGAACAATCTCGGTACCACGACAACGGAGGTCGGAAGGGATTCGGAGCGGCGATACGCGGTAATTAACAGGGGATGTCTTTTCAATGACCACGTAGGGTCCAATGAAATGACTGGCGAATTTTTAGCACAAGCCGGGAACGCGCACAGGTGTCCATAGAAGAAGTTCATCTCCAGGGGAAAAAGTCACAGTGTGGTGAGTCGAATCGTAGCGCTCTTTCCGAACTTCCTGAGATGCTGGTGTTGATGCGAGCCCGATGACGGCAATCCGCGACCCGGGACAAAAACTGTTCAGGAAAAGGCGTCCCTGAGAGTGCAGCAGCTGCTGTAAGTACCCACACGTCTAATGGTCAACTTGGCGAGCAACTATACACGAGGAAAAATGGTGAAAAGCCGGTAGTACGTTGTACAGCCATATTGTATGCGAATGTGACGAACGGCAGGATTGCGTCCCAGTTGGTATGGTCGGGGCGGATGTACATGGCAATCATGTCTGATAGAGTATGATGAAAACGCTCTGTCAAGCCGTTTGTCTGCGGATGGTAGCTCGAGGTGCTCTTGTGGACGGTGTTGGTGGCACGCAGAACTTCGGTAAGAAGAGACGATAGGAAGGCCTTGCCACGTTCGCTGAGGAGAACGCGCTGGGCTCCGTGTCGTTGAAAGATATTAGACATAAAGAAATCGGCGACCTCAGCGGCGGTACCAGATTGGAGACATGCTGTCTCCGCATAGCGTGTCAGGTGGTCCACGGCCGTCACAATCCAACGATAGCCAATTGAGGTCTTGGGAAGTGGACCATACAAGTCTATTCCGACGACTTCGAAAGGCGAAGCGGGGCAGGGAGGAGGTTGCAAAAGACCAGCAGGAGCAGTAGTAGGTCGTTTGCGGCTTTGACAAAGAGAGCATGATGTGACGTACTTGACGACGGTGGAGGACAGGCCGGCCCATGTGCATCGACTTCATGTTTTATCGTACGTCTTATGAAATCCCAGGTGACCTGCCGTCGCGTCATCCTGAAATGCTTCGAGTACCTCGCGTTGCAAAGAACGCGGTATGACGGGAACCCACTTGTTGCCATCGACGTGCTGGATATAGCGATGCAAGACCCCATCGTGAAGCTTGAACTGCTCGAGCTGACGACGAAGCCAGGCGTTTGGAGGTGCAGAAGATGCGCTCTACAATAGTCCGAAAGTACGGGTCAGCCCGTTGGTGGGATACGAGGGTAGATTGGCGGTCAGGTTGCAGCCAGTCGAGCGCTGAGACGGGCAAGGGCGATAGTGAAAGTCCGGATGGCGCGTTACTACAGCTAGGTGATGCTGAGTCTTGCTCGGCAAAGGGTGGCGAGAAAGGGCGTCGGCGTCTTGGTGGTTCTTTCGGGACCTGTAGATTACGTCGAAGTCATACTCTTGCAAACGTATCACCCAGCGACCAAGGCGACGCGATAAGTTCTTGAGCGATGAGAGCCAGCACAGCGCAATATGGTCCGTAAGGACTGTGAAGTGGCGGCCGTAGAGGTATGGGCGAAATTTCTGCACGGCCCAAACAACAGCGAGGCACTCCTGTTCGGTTATAATTTTTCTCAGCAGCGGTCAACTTCCGACTTGCATAAGCGACGACTCGTTCACGCGAGGTCTTGTCACGCTGCAAGAGAATAGCGCCCAGACCATGACTGCTAGCCTCAGTGTTAAGGATAGTGGCTGCGCTTTGGTCAAAGTGGTACGATACGGGGTCCGACGTCAGAGCGTGTTTCAGTTTCAGGAACGCACCTTCACAATCGTCCGACCAAACGAATGGTGCATTGTTTGAAAGGAGTTGATGGAGCGGAGATGCAAGCGTAGCGAAGTTGCATATGAAACGCAGGAAGTAGGAAGCCAGTCCGAGAAAACTGCGCAGATCTTTTTGGCGCCGAGGACGGGGAAATTGGAGGACGGCGGAAAGTTTCTCAGGGTCCGGTCGAGTGCCGTCTTTACTGACAAAGTGGCAGGCGCATTACAGAGTTCGAAAGGCATTACATTAAACTCGTACAGCCCATCTGGCGTGGCAAAGGCTGTTTCCTCCTTGTCGGACTCTGACACGGGTATTTGCCAATAGCCCGATCTAAGGTCAAGACTGGAGAAATACTCGGCGCCATGTAAAGAATTTACTGCATCGTCGATCTGTGGCAAGGGTTAACCATCCTTGTGCGTAATTTCATCACCTGGACGATCCGATCTTCGTCGTCGCAGCTCGTGATCGGCCAGATAAAACGGTCCCTTATAAGTGGTGGACGGTGCTTTTCGATCCTCAAGACCTCTCACCCGTCTCACAGGAGCTCCGTTCGGGTCGCCGCATAGCACTTCCTGCAATGCCTGCTGAAGACAATCAAGGCAGCTCTGATGTCGTCGCGGCAGCGCAGATTCCGTCATCCCTCGTGGCCATCCACAACCGCCATCGTGACCCACCCGTCTTCGCTGGGCTGCAAGGTGATGACGTCGATGACTGGCTCCAGAACTACAACCTTGTAAGCGACTTCAATAGATGGGACAACGTCCAGAAGCTGCGAAATGTCCCCTTCTATTTGTTCGATGCCGCGAAAACCTGGTTTTGTAACCATGAGCCCGATCTCCCCGACTGAGCGACGTTTGCACAACTTCGGTAAATCTTTGGCGCTTCCGCTGTTCGTGCAGAGGTGGCGAAGAAGAAACTCGGTGAGCGCATCCAGTTCCCTGGCGAATCGTACACATCATACATTGAGGATGTGCTAGCGTTGTGCAAACGCGTCAATGAACGCATGCCCCAAGCTGACCAAATACGGCACATTATTAAGGGCATCAACACCATCGCCTTTAACCCACTTGCAACAATGAATCCTGCCTCTATCCAAGACGTAATATATAGTTGCCAGCGCCTTGAGGAACTGCAGTCCCTACGACTATCCACCGATGCCACAGACAGTCGTCTACCTTCGGCAACGAAATTGCGCTCTCTAATACGTGACATCGTACGGGAGGAACTTCACGGGCGGTGCTCTCCCTGCGCGAAGGAACCTACCATGCCCACTTCCTCGACCGGCTTGCGCGACATCATAACAGAACAGATTGCATCGGCGTCGCGTCTGACGTGCTCCGATGGCGCCTGCGCTCGACAGATCCCAATGTACGCCGACGTCGCGGCGCTCTCTCCTGCTCCTCCCGCGCCTGTACAAGCAGAACACTACGCACCTGTGAGTTCTTCGTCACCACCGAGGCGCGTACAGCCTTATTACCCTCCTGCGCCATCCGGTCAACCAATATGCTATTACTGTGGCTATCGCGGCCATATCTCCCGGTTTTGTCGACGTCGTCAACAGGATGAGCAACGTGGCTATGCACCACAGGAGAGAACAGGCAGCCGTCCCCCAAGAAGCTACCAACGAACCCCCTATCGCTCGTACTACAGCCGATCACCATCTCCTCCTTACACTACCGACACGCCTATGAATTCACGAGAATCTCGGCGCAGGTCACCCTCTCCGCGCTGGAGTTCAGTGTCATCTCTTCGCAGCGCCACTCATGCTCCTAACAACCACCCGGAAAACTGCCCGATGCAGTTTTAGGAGGGAAAACTGCATCCACTGGACAGCTTACAAGTCCTCCCGAGCGACTGTCGAACTTGTAGTTAGTGTTTGCGGAAGGTCTGCCCGTCGAAGCTCTCGTTGACACTGGTGCTGCCATTTCGATTATACGTGCCGCCTTGTGTTGCCGCCTTCGAAAAGTGATGATGATTCTTAGAGATGAAGAAGAAAACTGCGATCAACAGGAAGCGTGATGCTCGGACGGCTCTTGCAAGGTGAAACTGGCGTTTTTTTTCCGTGAATATATAGCAGCCCTAGTGCAATTGTCACCGAGCGTATATGTAGCACTGGCAAATATAGAAACACGACTGATGCCGGAAGTGAGGCTTTTGTAAGCGAACATTGAACCTCGTCGTCGAATAAGTCCGTTGACATGGCTTTACGTCCTGATTAAAATGCATAAACCTTAAAATTTTTGAAGTCATTGCTGTTTCTGCAGCAATGGGCTACTCTGTGAAGGGGAATGTGCTTTAAGGGCCAGGTTTTACGGCTAGCTTCTGCGTCAGAACGATCAGGTATACACGTAAATTTAGCCCGTTCGGACAAAGTGTAATAGCGTATGTAAGATGTTGTTGCAACAGAATAGTGTGGCCTAAACTCTCCGCTACGCCCAGCAATTTAAATCATTTAATTGGTTATAAAACGAACAATAAAGTGCCATAAAAGTAACAAATTTCTTTTAAATTAGACGTATTGAATGAAGAGTAGCGTCAGCTAATTTATAAATTTGGTACAGTAGCATCGAGGCCAAGAATCCGGCTAACGTTTTAAGGTCCTGCGTTCGATTTGTGGTTCCAGTAAATTGTCCAAACCTTAAAAAAAGAAACCTCCTCGGAAGTGCAGAAGGCCTGACACGTGATAAATGCTTGCCACAACGGGACCGGATACCTCGTGGAGCATGGGCCACAAGATACCAACGAAAAGCGTAAGCAGACAATGGGACCTTTGTCTGAATGGCTGCTACCGAACTAGCCACGACGGAAGTCAGCCCCGCGGTGCAAAAAAAAATGTTCTGTGAATCACTAAACCCGGTCAGGTGCGCATAGAATCTAGAATCTCTAAACGTCTAACACTGGGACTTAACTAGAGAATGCGAGCCTAGACATGGCTCTTCGTTATTAAATGACGATAAATGCCAGCCGCCGCGGCTGCATTTCGATAGATGCGAAATGTTGAGGCCCGTGTACTGTGCGATGTCAGTGAGCGTTTAAAAACCCCAGGGGGCCAAAATTTCTGAAGATGACGAGTACGGCGTTTCTCATAATAATAGCTGGTTTCAGGATTTAAAAGCCCAGACATCAATTAGGCTATATAAAAATGCGAAGAATTCTTGGCGCATTAAAGTCATTCTTAGAGCATCTATCTATCTATCTATCTATCTATCTATCTATCTATCTATCTATCTATCTATCTATCTATCTATCTATCTATCTATCTAGGCGCCCACCTTTAGGTGCACTCCTGGGCATCTCCTTTAACTGGTATATCTAAGTGTTTGGGAGATAATGTACAAATATATAACTAGCATCCATGAATGACCTTTACATGACTAACGTCACATGCTCCTCATCTACGTCACGATTAACAATGTTGCAATCACGCACAGCCTCTGCAGCTCATACATTTCAATGCCTTCAGGATCAGGCCAGACACCGGACGGCTGGCTTAATGAGCTCCGCACTTAAAACAACGCAGGAACACCCTTTGTCCTCGCTTGCAATAGAAATGTCGACATATCAAGCGCACAGAAACATGCAGCTTACCAGACACTAAGGCGTTTTCGAACACGGACCCTCGAGGAAGAAATTAAGAACGCCACCACTAGGCTACGGCGGGTCCTTCCATACACAATATGTAGTAAAAAAGCCTATTGCACGTACAGTTGTAATAATGGGACTTGAGTAATGCGAATTGCATTTCTGGTCTTAAGTGAATCGGACATTCTTTCCCTCTTACATGATGTGGACTCTAAAAGATCTTGTTTTCGTGATAGCATAAAAACATTTCTGAAGCGCTACGCGATATGGACGTCAAAGTATTTACTATTTTGTTTTAGGTCATTGGAAACAGGCGAACTCCCCCAAAAATGAAAAATTGCTAAGGTAGTTATTCATAAGCCTGTGGGCCGGCATAAACTCAAATTATTGACATATTTCACTTCCTATTACAGAGAGTAAAATACTTGAGCATTTAATCCTCAAACAAAATGTGCCATTTGCGCAAGAGAATAATATAATTGTCCCTTATCAACACGGTTCCAGAAAAGAGATATCGACAACAACTCAACTGGTTCAGGTAATAGACAACTTAGAGATTGCAATGGTCAAACGCGACGAAACTGACATGTTATTTTATATATATCTAGAGGCTTTGGTCGGATTTCTCAGGCCAAGCTCCTCAAAGAACTTATCCATTAACTGGACGACAGTAACGTCACCAAGTGGATTAAGAGCTACCTTCCAGGTCGGCGCCAATGTGCGTCTTTCATGGACCACTTTTTATATTTTGATGATGTGCCATCGGGCCTTTCAAAAGGTGTCGTTCTAGCTCCACTCCTTTTTCTTCTTTTTATTAATGACAGACGCAACACTAACGCGATAGTAGTAATGTCTGCAGACGACTGCATTACGTACAAGGAAACAACCTACCATGACAATCCGTATGGATGTCCTGTCCAGAGCGAGCCTGCCCGGAGCGAGCGCCCCGGACAGGCGTTTGTCCCTGGTTCGAATCCTGGACTAGGACGGCATCCAGGAAGCTTTCATTTCTGAGAAATCCGTATGGATGTCCTTGTAGCCTTGTGCCACAAAGCGGGTGGATGCTAATTTTCCCTATAATAAACGTTACTCCACCTTGCGGGTTTGCGTAGAACTCATTTGCTATATTTGTATAATGATTATGTCACGTAGAATAACTGCCTTATATACACCAGGGTACCTATGTGCAAACCTTTTATCTACAAGTTAAGATCGTTTTTAATACTCACCCTGACTTATTACTTGATTGCTGTATTTGTTTGTATTCTATTGTGCCCGTTTTCTGCAACAGCCTCAAATGAGAGGCGAGAAGTACGTTAAAATGAATGAATAAATAAATCAATAAATAGAGTGTCATAAGCGCTGTCATGACAATACATATTCTCTCCATTTGGCACGCTTTTGTGCAACCTTGCTGATCGCGTAGGAATACTTGAAAACGCGACGCTAGCCTGTCAAAAGGATCTCTGCAAGAGTCATACATTGTGCGAGGCAGAAACGATGGTTGTCAGCAATACAAAACTAAGGTAGCGCCCTAGATATGATACGCAAAGTACCTGTATTTCAAGGTGTACCTTTCATTCTATCATTTCTGAATGCTAGACTGCGCATAAGTAAACCAAAGCCATGGACTGTGTGAAATCAGTTTATCATTATTTTACATTTTTATTCCAATCACATGGGCAATTATGCTTATCACTCAATAAACAAGCACCGCAGGGGTCATGACCGGCTTATTGGGCTACAAGCAGAAGGTCAGTAATCTTGGAAATATTTAGGGGTCTAGGCAGTCTAACGCCGTGCTCGCATCTATGGTCGTGGTCTCAATTCGCAAACATATCGTGTGTAGAGCGCTGAAGCAATTAAACTAGCAATGCTGCATCCGTCCAGCAGGGCTGATATCAGCACTCCTTACTCGCACCGGCATCAATAAAAAGCTTCTATATTATTCAAATGAACGGAGCTCTACTTCATATGCGTAATGCAGGCTTATTTTTTCAGCCTTATGATTTGCAATTTTTAATAAGTTCCTCTCGACCTTTATACCACATATAGAACGGTATCTACTTTCACCGTTTCGTTAGGTCCAATCCATATCATTTTATCCGGCAGCAGTCATTGCACTCAACGGCTGAAAGTAGAATTCAACATATCTATACGGGGGAAAGGTCCCCTCAATGCAGAGCTCCTACTGCAGTTTCCTTGGTAAGTAAAACTGTAGCGTATAT
>CM023488.1:100564763-100591172 GCA_013339685.2 Hyalomma asiaticum
GTAAAAGCCTCTAACACTTCACGTGCATTTTTCTTTTGCTTCTTCCCAGAATCTTAGTCTCGGAGAATCCTGTGTCACAGCCACACATTATACAATGCGCAACCAGGTGCGCATACTTGTCATCACGTTTTATTAATTTTGGGCGTGTTCCCTAACCGTCATAACACACTTTTCAGTTTGACCGATGTACACCTTGCCGCACGATAGGGGTATCGAGTACACGACCCCCGTGGAACACTTTTTAACAAAAGGCCTCTCATGCTTCTTCTCACAGTCGCGCTTTTTGCTAACGCAAATACGTTGGCACAACTTCCCGATTTTCTCGGGATTTCACGAATCCGAATCGTCCAGTGGAAGCGAGAATGCTCCGCGAACGAGTATGCAGGAAGTCAATGAGCAAGTCATACAAACCCAACTTCCGCTCCGTACGTTTCCGTGGCAACCAAAGACGCCTTCCCCGGGCGCATTTTGAGTGCAGCAGTTTCAGAGTTGTGCACGTTCAATTCACGCATCCTGTGCTCAAGCTTTATTATTCAGAGAAGGCACTAAGCGCTAAATACACGGTACGATTCTGCGTTCGGTGCCGTAAGCTCCGTCATGAAACTAGATAGATACATCTTGTCGAAGTGTTTTGAGTGCGCCAAAAATGCTTTGCTTTTAATATAGCGTACATTATGTCTGGGGTTCTACGTCCTAAAACCAGCTATGATTATGAGAGACGGCGTAGTGGAGGCCTACCGAAATTTCGAGTACCTGCGGTCCATTAACCTGCGCTGATTGATTGATTTGATTTGTGGGGTTTAACATCCCAAACCAGCTCTGTTTATGAGAGACGCCGTAGTGGAGGTCTCCGGAAATTTCGACCACCTGGGGTTCTTTAACGCGCACTGACATCGCACAGCACACAGGCCTCAACATTTCGCCTCCATCGAAATGCAGCCGCCGCGACCGGGATTCGATCCCGCGACCCTCTGATCAGCAATCGAGTAACATAGCCACTAGACCATCGTGGCGGGGCAACGTGCTCTGACATCGCACAGTACAGTGGCCTCAACATTTACCCGCCATCGAAATGCACCCGCGGCGGCTGGGATTAAATCCCATAAGCTTCTGATCAGCAGCCGATTGTATAAGCGACTAGACCAGGGTGGCGGGGCAATAAAACCTCAGAAGTGATATTGCTACACAGCATTCGCCCTTCCGTGAGACTTCACAGTCTGCACGATGTCAGGCTCAGCACATAGCAAAATATATTTTCACGCACGCTGTTGCGGCTTTTCCTGGTCCACTTCTCCTTTTCCGAGAAGGCTGTTCACGATACGGATGTTGCCGCGTTATGCGAGCCATTTTAGAACTCCCCAGCGCTATTCCTTCATACAGTGTCATATTTCTCCCTATTACCACTCTTAGGCCGTTTTCTTGACTACGCATCGTTAGCGTCTCCCACTAGAACGGATCCAGTGCCTTTACTGATTTCAGTTAGAAGTCATCACATATTCTTTCAACTACCTAAATCGAAGCGTAATGGTTAAAAGTAGGCACGCATCTCCGTACCTCTTCAGTTCGCATGTCTTATTAAGTCTGGCTGAGAGACCTGCCACAATGTCCTTAACGTTTACTGCTCCTTCACATAAAAACTGCAGGCTTGTGGACCAGAAATACCACTTTAATTCTGCCTCCAATACCAAAATCACATAGGGCCCACAAGTTCTTTAGCACACGCACCGCCGGCTTAACAAGTACAGGCACTATTACATGCCATTCATTGTCAGTTACTCACAAAGAGGCAGTTGTAAACTCGCACGATCAGGTAAAATGCCAGTGTTGAATGTTGCAAGTTTGTAGAACCACTGAACCCGGTGCGCCTGGCCCGGTTCATTGGTTCTTAGCATATTTTCCTGCTTCGAAGGGCTGACTGCCGTCGTGGCTACTTCCGTCGCAGCCGTTAGAACCGTGGTCCCATTTTTCGTGTGTGTTATTGGTTAGGAACTTGAGGCTGATGCTGCACGAGCAACCACGGTCTATAAACGTGAGACAGATTCTCGGCTTCGACGTTACTCCGCCCGATTTACTAATTAGCTGCGACTACTTTCCATTGAATGCCTCCATCTTATAAAAATGGCGTGGCTTTTACACCGCTATTATTGTTACTATTTTAACTAACGTAATAATTAAAATGGCTCTGTGTAGCGAGGACGTCAGTCCACAATATTCAGTGGTCGCAACGCCCCGCCACGGTGGTCTAGTGGTTATGGCACTCGGCTGCAGATCCGAAGGTCGCGGGATCGAATCCCGGCCGCGGCGGCTGCATTTCGATGGAGGCGAAATGTTGAGGCCCGTGTGCTGTGCGATTTCAGTGCACGTTAAAGAACCCCAGGTGGTCGAAATTTCCGGAGCCCTCCACTACGGCGTCTCTCATAATCAGAACTGGTTTTGGGACGTTAAACCCCACAAATCATCATCAGTGGTCGCAACGTCGCACGCTATTCTACTTGGTCCAAGTGGGCTCATTTTATCTCTATAGCTGGGCATTTTGACGCAATAAGTAGCTATACAACTTCGCCCTAACAGTAAAACTGCATTTACAGCTGAGCGCAGCAACGCAGAAATAGCTGTGTCTTCTGATATTTAAAGCACATATATATTACTCAGCATACAAAAACATGACAGCGGACGAAATTTTCTACGAAGGTTCAACGTTCCCTTATAAGAGCCTCACTTTCGCTCTCCGTCATGCCTGTATTTTTTCCGGTGATACATATGCTCTCGGGGACAATTGCACACAAGGTGCTTATATTCCCGGGAAAACGGAAAACTACGTCAATTGCTCTTTGCTAGAGCCATCCGGGGATCACGTTTTCTGTTGATCAAAGTTTTTGCTTATGCAAATTTTTTTCATTGCCTCGGTGAACCCACTTCAGCTAGTGCCGTTGGATACTTTTTTGGAAATTTTATATATTATCGTAAGTTCCTCATAGAAGAAATTCAAGCATGTTAAGCTGTGCCAAGACGAACATGTGACCAGATGTGAGCACGGTAATAAACGTGGGCCCGTAAGAAATGCCCCATACCAAGCTTCAGCCGCTACAGACTGGCGCCATTATGAGGAGAATCGATAGTTTATTTGTACAGTAAAGGCTAACATTGCCCCGCCACGGTGGTCTAGTGGCTACGGTACTCGGCTGCTGATCCGAGGGTCGTGGGATCGAATCCCGGCTGCGGCGGCTGCATTTCGATGGAGGCGAAATGTTGAGGCCCGTGTGCGGTGCGATATCAGTGCACGTTAAAGAACCCCAGGTGTTCGAAATTTCCGGAGACCTCCACTACGGCGTCTCTGATAATCAGAACTGGTTTTGGGACCTTAAACCCCACAAATCAATCAAAGGCTAACATTGGAAGACACTTCTACTTCGTAAAGCGCTGCCTACCAGAGGTAGCTTTACTGGACCGCTCCGTATAAAGTTCCTCTATGGCTTATTCTCTAAACGAGTTTGGAGTTTATAGTCAAAAGAAGAGGCGTGCAAGACAGGGACCCAAGGGGAGATTTTTGACTATGGACCCTTGCCAACTTGCTGAACTATCTGTCCTTTTGAGTTTGGAGTCTCTCTGACGTGCGCATTATAGTTGTGTTAGATAGAGCGACAAGGTTACGAACAGATTCCTATAGCCACGAAAAGCAAGACATCACCCAAGTTGAATATTTCAGCAATTGGTCTTGTCATTTCCGTACCACACGTTGAACCATCAAGTCTAGAGTCATTCCTTGTTTCGCGCCGTTTTAGACTCTCTCGTCATATCTTCAAGCTTTGATATTCTCTTCGAATTAGGTTCCTTTGAGAAGCAACATGTACTTTATTTTCTGAACGAAATGTAGTCTTGAAGGAGTGTAGTCAGTCTGTCCAGCGCATTATGTGTGCAAAAACAGCTGTGGTAGACGTAGTATCGATGTCAAACAATATTTTATCCTCCAACTTGTCCTTAACAACATTTTCTGTTTAGATGCAGACGCTACGTTACGAAATAGCTACGTGAGACGGGCCTGTTAGACCGAAGTTACATATTGATAACGCTATATTCGGTGACACGCTGGCCCTATCTAAGAGCGACATACACTATCACAAGGAAAAGCGACGGCAAAAGGAGAAATGAAGAAAACGTGGGTTAAGGTGGAAGAAATGCTCACATTAGGTAATTACAGAGCTTACAAGGATATACAAGCCACTTGTTGCTTGAATGAATAATCAGTTTATCACCATATGCATAATGAATTTTGCTGATAATTTCTGTTTTCTACGAGTGTCGTAACGCATTACCACAGTTCTACGAATGGGGTTAAGAAATGTGGGCTGTCCTACGGCCTTACAGCCAAGTGCAGTTTAACATTGTAAGTTTATTACCTCCAATGCCAACCCGCTAAAACAAACTCCATGGCGAATAATGCACAACAGGAGATCTTGGCAGTTGCAAATGCTGGATTGGGTATGCAACTCTATTTATTAACCAGGGCAGAACCTACCGTCACCTGACACGCGTCTTGTCATTGACAAGATATTTCATTCAAGATTGTAGTCCTTAATTGTAGGTAAAATCATTCTGTCCCTTGGTTAAGTATAAAATTTATGCAGTCTACTTATTTAAATCAGCGGGATAAAGTAAAGGCAAGAGCTCAGGTACGCTAAATTGAATAAATGAAGTAAGCATATAGCGTTAAAC
Source organism: Hyalomma asiaticum (assembly GCA_013339685.2). NCBI lineage: Eukaryota > Metazoa > Arthropoda > Arachnida > Ixodida > Ixodidae > Hyalomma > Hyalomma asiaticum. Next base: position 100,569,477 of record CM023488.1, read on the forward strand.
GAAAGCAATCCTTGCTTTGTCAGATCACTCTTAGGCGTCTGTACACTCGAGAATGATGCGTCGCCTAATAAGCTGCTTTCTGGGACACAGCTTTTTGATGCCACTGCGAATATCATCAATCTTGCGGCGCATGCAAGACAGGATATTCACAGTGCATAGCACTTTAGCGACACTAATCGCGTCCACCTTTATCTTTATGGCGCGACTACTGCAGAGTCTGCTACCGGTGGCATTGCAAATGGTGAGATATAGTCGTTGGCGGTGCTTTCGGGCTAAGAAAACTCATGACTTTCATGCGACATCCAGCGGCGAATGGTCAGCGAAGCTACCTGTTGCATATGTCGATGAGAACACAACTACATCTGGCGTTTATAAACGCGCACCCGGTGGCGGCTGCTATGGGCGGACCGACTGAAAATGGAAACGGTGTCTCAATTTGTGACGCGTACTTCAGATCTCAGGGCAGCGTTTCGTTGAATTCTTGATTAACGAGGAGGTCCGGGCGTAATTTTTCTCAGCTAAGGAGTTATGACAATACAACGTCCCACCTTAATTTCCATTGCAGTTACATTGAAACGCACAACATATACTGAGACAACGTTGTTTCTGAGCGATACTCTCCTGTTTTCTACCTCACAACTCTAACGCCGCAGGGATCTCCACACCTCGCACTGGTGTCTGTGATGTTTTCTCGATACAAGCATGCGTGGCTGTCGTGGATGCATATGCGGCGCGCCACGAACGTCTCAGAAAAAGTAAACCCTACCGCGGTTTGGAGTTTCCAGGAATGGCTCGTGTGAATGCGCTGATGCTATACCAGTCTATACCATGCCTATGTCCGTTGCATTGGTTGCGTCTTCTGCTGAGAGGAATACTGTATGTCGCCTCTGCGTGTCAAAGGACGAAATCTTGATTCCAGTGCCACCAGGTCCCCGCCACGTTTTCCTTATGAAAGCAGGCAGGTGAGCTTATTAGCATAGAGGGTATGTAACTCCCTGTTGAGAAAATGAGAAAAATTGAGCTCGATAAGGTATCCACCACTATCTACCTTCGCAACTTTCTTTTGCGAGAGATAAGACTCTACAGGAGCAGCCCGATCATCGTGTTGTGTTACTTGAAGGGGGGCTGTGTACTAGCTTTCAAAGCGATTTTATATTTCTTTGATTTTTTTGGCACGCAGAAACCCGAAGCATCTAGTTAACAGCACAGAGGATCATGTTATCGCTGGAACTTGGGATAGGATGCGGCGGCACCGACAGCCTGCTGCAGCAATCGCTGATGTCGCAATGAGCACGCCGAACGGCGGCCAAAGCTTCGCCGCAAATATTTAGAGCTGCAGAGGTGACGACTCCAGGCGACCAATGATTGTACGCAAGGCAGGATCACGGCGTTGCTCGTCAGCGACATGGAGCAGTTGGGAGACAGAAAGAACGCAGGTGTCAGTGTCAGTGGCAGACATAGCGTTCGGGTCTTCGACAGGGTATCGAGAGAGGCAGTCCGCATCCTGATGTTGGCGCCCCGACTTGTACGTCACTGTGTAGGCGTATTCTTGTAGTCGAAGTGCCCAGCGACCGATCCGGCCAGTAGGATCCTTCAGCGATGAAAGCCAAAAGAGCGCATGGTGGTCTGTGATTACAGAAAATGGCTTGCCATATAAATATGGCAAAAACTTAGAAACTGCCCAGACAAGAGCTAGGCATTCGCGCTCTGTAATCGAATAGTTGCGCTCTGCACTTGTTAGGAGCCGGCTGGTGTAGGCTATAACACGGTCGTGCACGTGTTGACGTCGTGCTAAGACGGCGCCTATTACGTGACCACTGGCATCGGTTCGGACTTCTGTAGGGGCGGACGGGTCGAAGTGGGCCGATACAGGCGGAGTGGTTAGGAGCGCTATAAGGTGGGAGAACGCCGCAGCTTGCGTGGGTCCCCACGTAAAAGGGGCGTCTTTCTTGAGGAGTGCAGTAAGTGGTTAGGCGATTGCTGCGAAGTTTTTCACGAAGCGTCTAAAATAGGAACAGAGCCCCACAAAACTCCGCACGTCTTTTACAGACTGAGGAACAGGAAAAGCCGTTACTGCACGAATTTTCTCCGGACCTGGTTGCACACTGGTAGCATCAACAAGGTGGCCCAGTACTGTAATCTGTCGACGTCCGAAGTGACACTCCGATGAGTTTAATTGGAGTCCAGCTTTGCGGAATATTTCAAGAACTGCAGCCAAGCGCTCAAGATGTGTGTCAAATGTAGGCGAAAATACAAGGACGTCGTCGAGGTAACAAAGGCATGTGGACCATTTGAAACCTTGGAGCAGGGAGTCCATCATTCGTTCAAATGTGGCGGGAGCATTGCACAAACCGAAGGGCATAACCTTGAATTGGTAGAGCCCATCTGGAGTAACGAATGCGGTCTTTTCTTGGTCTTGCTCATCGACGGGAATCTGGCAATAACCGGATCGAAGGTCTATTGATGAGAAGTACTGGGCACCGTGGAGACAGTCGAGAGCGTTATCGATTCGTGGTAAAGGGTAAACGTCCTTTTTAGCGATCCGGTTTAAATGGCGGTAATCAACGCAGAAACGCCACGTGCCGTCTTTTTTTTAACAAGCACAACGGGCCATGCCCAAGGGCTCGATGAGGGCTCAACAATGCCTTTGGCAAGCATCTTGTTCACCTCCTGCTGTATCACTTGACGCTCCGCTGTGGACATCCGATAGGGTGGGCGGTGAATGGGGACAGCATCACCAGTGTTCATACGGTGCTTAACAAGTGATGTCTGAGGTAGTGATCGAGTATCAGTGTCGAATATGTCGTGGTAGGACACCAAAAGGCTGTATAGGGCGGCTGCCTGTGCAGGTGTGACGTCCGGCGCTATCAATGGGCGAAAGGTTTTATCGGCGCAGATGGCGTCCTTTGGGCGCGCTGGAGGATCTGTGCAGAGGTCAGCAGCAAAGGTGGTTATATGGGCGTCTGTTAACGAACGGATTGTAGCCACAGATATGCCTTGTGGTAGAACTTGTTTTGCCAATCCAAAACTGAAAAGAGGGAGGCGCACGCGTCCACCGGCCAGGTATATAACTGAGTGTGGCACAGTGATGTCGCGCGCCAGGAGGACATCTATAAGAAGTGTGATGACGTAGTCTCCAACAGGCTAGGCTGATGTTGAGGCCAGGTCGACAAACGTAAGGGCTTTAGGGGGTAGGCGAACAAAGGCTGTAGAACAGAGGGCGTTGGGGAATTCTGGGCGAGTATCCGGAAGAGAAGGAAGTTCGAGGCAAAGAGTACCAGCAGAACAGTCGATCAGGGCAGAATGCGTTGAAAGAAACTCCATCCCCAGGATTAGGTCGTGAGGGCAGCTGGTGAGAACTGTAAAAAGTACTGGAATATGATGGCTGGCAATGCCTACTCGAGCAGTACACATTCCAGCGACGGCAACAGTGCCGCCATCGGCGACACGTACGGCCCTAGTAGTGGAAGGCGTGAGAACTTTTCTGAGTCGAGGCAAAGGTTCACGCTCATTATGGACATCTGGGTTCCAGTATCAATTAATGCGGTCAAAGAAATGTCGTCTACGTGCACTTCAACTAAGTTCTTGTTCGTAAGTAGCGTCAATGGAGGATTTGGGCACAATGAAAATGATGCAGCAGTACCTCCAGGCGCTGCATGGTCTAGTTTTCCGTCCGTGGGGCTCCAAAGATGGTCGGCGAGGAATGGCGGCGTGGCTGGGGCGACAGGGAACGCCGAAACTGAGGTGACGGCGAACGAGCATACGAGCGGGTGTCAGGTGCGTCAGATGTGGTGTACACACGACGGGGTGAAAAGCGGGGTGGGAATACATATCGCCGAGGGGACGAAGTCGAGCTCCACTTGGCGACGTCCAGGATGTGCGTAACCAGCTCGGTGGCAACGGAAGCAAATCGGCTTGTCGTCTGGGGTTCTCCATTCATCCGGAATGCGGGATCTTCGTCGAAGGTAGGTGTCGATACGGGGCGTCGCCATCGAGACTGGTGGTCGGAAGTCAGGTCGGGAGACGGAGTAGGCGGACAGCAAACCTAGGTTGGCAATTTCTTGTCGCACTACCGCCTGAATAACTGAAATGGAGGGAGCTACTAGGTCAAGAGTGCCGTCAAGTGGGCGCGGGGGATATTGCGCTGGAGTTGCCGCTGGAGTTGCCGCTTCAAGTTCGCGACGAACAATACGCGTCACACTCTCATGAAAAGGGGGCGCGGAAGCGAGGTCTGCGCAAGAGGATGTAGCAGCTGTGTTAGGCAGACGGGAAAACTGTTGCACGACGCGGCTACTTTTGGCCATCTCAAAACGGCGGCATTCTTTATTAATGGCATCAATAGTGGACACATTGTTGTAGACGAGCAAATTAAACGCATCGTCTGCGATCCCTTTGAGGATGTGACCCACCTTATGAGCCTCGGCCATTGTCTCATCTGCTTTCCGGCAAAGCGCAAGGACTTCCTGAATGTACGCGACATAGGATTCCGTTGACGATTGGACACGGGCGGCAAGCTCTTTACGCGCAACCAGTCTCTGACCTGATGGATTTCCAAAGAGGTAGCGAAGCTTTGCCTTGAAAGCATCCCAGCTGGAGATCTCGGCTTCGTTTGTGTCAAATCAGACACGTGGTGTCCCTCCCAAGTAGAAGATGACGTTTGCGAGCATGGCGGTAGGGTCCCAACCATGGCTTCTGCTGACACGTTCATACATGTTCAGCCAGTCGTCGACGTCAACGCCCTCTTGGGCGGAGAATGTTCCGGGATCCCGCAGATTGGAAGCCGTGACATATGTTGTCGTGGACGCCGCAGGTGTTGATGGCGACGAAGTGTTCTCCTCGGGAGCCATGGCCGAAAAGTGGACGGTGCGGCCGCTACGGAGCTCCGTGGCGAGGACGGGGAACGTTCCACCTCCACCACAATGTTACAGGAACGACGAGTGACGAGGCACTGCGATAGTAGCTCTATAAAGGCTATATATGCAGCAGCGGTAGCAAAGCAGACCGCTCCAGCTCAGAGTCCGAGCCAAGTGCGAGCTTCGTCTTCTTCGTCGATGGTGGCCACGCGCATCGGCCGAGCTCCTAAACTGCAGCATGCATGTAGCAATATGTTCACATTAAATACAAGCAATAAAGAAACGTGTAGGAACGGAGAGCACAGATTTCAAGCTATTCAATCACGCCTCAGCACTGACGCATGCAGTGCGTACGTGAAGGTTTTAATGACGTAAAAGGTATCTGGTTGTCGTGAGGGGTGCTTCAGTGTGCACCGTCACCACACTTGCGAATTCGCGGCGCATGCTTGTTTAATAGCCTGTTCTTACGATTGTTTGTCGCACCATACTGTGAAGAAGTGCAGGCACGCGTACCGCGTAAAGGCAGTTAAAATTCTCTTTGCACTCAAGTTTCCCCATCGAACTAAGCGTATTTCTTCTCCCGTACAATAGCTCTTGTCCATGAAAAGCAGTACGACACGCAAAATTCCAATGATGACACCCTCTCGATCATTTGCGTGCGTATTACGTGATGTTTCGTCCGTTGAAGATCCGGCGCGCATTCCTTCAATCTGGAGGTGCGTTTAAGTGTCACTTGGAAAGCAATTCATATTCATCGGAAGATCGAAACGAGGCTGAACGGCGACATTACGAGTGTCGAGCACACTTCAGAAAGCGCGTAACGCAAAAATCATTTTTTATCGTTTTGTTTATTTGATTGTTTATTTGTTTATTTGACTGTTTATTTTAATCAAATGATTGATTTGTTGGGTATAACATCCCAAAACCAGCTCTGATTAGTAGAGACGCCGTAGTGGAGGTCCGCGGAAATTTCGACCACCGGAGGTTCTTTAACGTGCACTGAAATCGCACAACACACAGGTCTCAACATTATACCTCCATACAAATGCAGCCGCTGCGGCAGCGATTCGCTCGTGCGACCATCGGACCAGCAGCCGAGTGCTATAAGCACTAGACCACCGTGTCGGGGCCAAAATCGTTTACTGGAGCATTGGCTTGCAGTAACGATATTTCTTGCTTCATCCTTCAAATGATCCTGGTATTTAGTTAAACGCATTGCTACGTCGTTTCCAGGATTATAAGGTATTCCCTACATGCATTGCTGCATGCATTGCGGCACGTAGCAGAGGGAGAGCATCGCAGTGGGAAGGCAAAACGCAGCAGAGACGTGCGCATCAGCGGACGCACGAGATCATTGAGCCATTTACCATCGTTAAGTGCGGGGCCTCATGTTTCGGTTCATCGCACATTCATTTGCTTTTCAAGAAAATCACTTACCTATGAGACTAATATGGCATTCTTAATCCTGTCCATATCACGTATGCCAAATAATTTCCTCGTATATATTTTCTATTCTCACAACGAAATTTCATCGTTGGAAATCAGCCCTCGTGTTACGGTCTGCACTTACGCTAGCCCTGTTTTGCGCTGTTTAACATGATGCAGCCGCTGATATATGGCGAGATATCAGAGCTTTCAATTTCTGGCGCCCTGCACAACATGGCGAAGGGAGCTTAACGGAGTGAGAGAGATGACGCTCTGAGCATTTTGAATAATCCCAATTGCCGTTTGGATACCGTTGCGAGGCAAGCGCCGTGTAGGACATTCAACCACTGGACCCGCAGAACTACAAGGGCTGCCGTATCAGTGTGGCTCTGCTAGCGCGTGCAACCAACTGGCTGTTATTACAGCGTAAGCTGTTGTGATAGCACAACAAGGGTCGTTTTTGCACCGTAGTTGTCGGTCGCCGCCGCCGCCGGTGTCCGTAACCGCTATCGCGCAAACTCGAGAAAAAATAACCAGCACCGAGGAGGATTCAAACCACGTCCTCTGCGTAGATTCGAACTTACACCCTCCGCGTGGCAGTCCAGCATTCTACCAGTGAGCCACACATGTTTTTTTTTTTTGTTTCGTGCATGTTATTTATTACAGGGCGCTCAGAAATTCGCAAATTGCATAAGGCACTGGTGCTGTGACCCAGCGACAATAATCACACAAGGGAAAATTGGGACAACTTACTTGTTGCTTGCTTTGTTGTTTTACCCCCGATTTCTATCGGAGTTTCAAGAATCGTTTTCGTTATGGTTGTGTTTATTTCTGCTAAATCATCATCGTTTTCGTCTAAGGCCTCGAACTTTTTGCTTTGGGGGACTTTAAATTCTTCGTCCTTCGCTCTGGTTACCTCTACATTGCATTTTTTTCTAGTAAATAATTTAGTTCTGGTTTTCTTTAGGTTAAGCACAATCTTTGCCCTCACAAATCTGTGATCACTGCATTTTATCTTCCCCACTACTTCTGTGTCTTGAATTACACCTGGTTGGTCGCATATTATAAAGTCAATTTCATTCTTTGCTTCCCCGTTAGGCATTTTCCACGTGTACTTCCTATTCTTTAGTTTCTTGAAAAACGTGTTCATTTTAGGGTGCGACAGCGCAAAGAATGGTGCTAGACAAATTCCATCACTGAATGTTCTCTGTGCAACAGGCGAGTATCATATCGAAGCCAACCGAAGACACTGCTCAGTATCATATGCCAAAACAATTATGTGGTTTTGAGGCAAACTACAGTGGAAGGTCGATTTCATTCTTTGTTTCCCCGTTAGGGCTTTTCCACGTCCACTTCCTATTCTTGTGTTTCTTGAAAAACGTGTTCATTATTCGGAGTCGGTTTCTTTCGGGAAATTGTACTAGCATTTCACCACCGTTATTCCTACGGCCGACGCCGTAGTTGCCAATCGCCTGCTCTCCACTTTGTATTGTTCCTACTTTGGCGTTGAAATCCCCCATGACTACTGTGTATTGTGTCCGTACTTCCTTTATTGTCAATTCGATGTACTCGTAGAATTGTTCTACTTGTTCGCCGTCGTAGCTCGTTGTTGGCGCATATCCCTGGATTATCTTAAGTTTATAGCGCTTATTTAGTTTTATTACGACGCATGCTACCCCTTCCTTAATGCTGTAGAATTCATCTACCTTGCCCGCTATATTTTTGTGAATTAGGAACCCAACGCCATATTCTCTCTTTTCGGGGATCCTCTATAGCAGAGTAGATGTCCATTGTTTAACACTATGTAAGCTTCACCTGCTCTCCTAACTTCGCTAAGGCCGATGACGTCCCAACTAACTCCCTCTAGTTCCTCGAGTAGTTCTGCTAGTCTAGCTTCGCTTGAGAGGGATCGTGCTTTGAAAGTTCCAATGTTTAGTTTCCAGTGGCGGCCTGTCCGGGTCCAGTGATTATTACTGCCCTCTGCTGTTTCACAGAGCTGACCGCCGCCGTGGACAGATGTGCTGCAGCGGCTGGACACTGAGGGCGAGGGTTTAATTGTAGACATCGTGTGGGAGGTGGTGGTCAAGTACTTCACCAGGAAGGCCAATTCCTGTTCTGGTGCAGGAGTGAGTCGTAAAAGGCACTTGAACGACTGAAAGCCTTTCAGGTACCCAACCGTTACCGTCGCCAGGCCCCCCTACCGACGTAATCTCGAGCGTATAACAAACATCCTAAAAAAAGGGGGGGGGGGAGGGTTGGGCGTCGAACCTGCGACCCTTGGAGGTTCTAGATGCGGCGGCCCCTCATCGTTAAACGTACACTCTTTCAAAATCTTTCATGGGCGGTAATTTCTACCGGCGTTAGTATTTCGTGCAGTATTTGGTCTCAAAATGTCCGCGATTATCTTCTTTTGCTTGTTTTCTTGTTTTGCGACATCCAGGACGTCTTGCTTTCTAAAACTGCTCTGACAGTAGGGTCGACGCGCGAGGGAAAATCCTGTTTTAGCGAGTCGTTTTAACTTCTCCGTTATCGCTAATCAGACATGTTTCCGCGTGCCGGATTCCACGCGTAGCCCGAACGTTGTAGTGTGTTTATAGTTTGTATATTAAATGTGTGCAAACGGCCTCATTATCCTTAGGGTATCGTGATGAGCCGCCTCGGACACTGCAAACACAAAAGATCCTGCACGTAGGGGGCGGAAAAGGCGATGTTACCCCATCACGGGGACGCGTGCGTGCACGGTCTTGCGTTCTTTTGTATTCCCCGTGGGGGCACGCCACGAATGGAAGTAGGTGGGGAGGTAACATAAGGATGCGTGAATCAGGTGTCAGTCCTAGCACAAACTCTGCGACAAAGGAACGTAACACAGAAAGGCCGATGTAAACGACGACCAAGGAGGTTTAAAAAGATTACAGCATATCCACGGAGTGAATGATGATGAGTGGGTGAAGCTCGGGAGGTTCATCATAGATCGTGCCGTGTTCCGGGTTATTTGGTTAACGCGCACGCTACGAATCCTCATGGTTCAACTATGCACAAGTGAAATCTCCCACCGGCATTTCATTGCAAGTCAAGATCCAGTGCCTATATATATATATATATATATATATATATATATATATATATATATATTGGGTTGCCGGTGAACGCTTCTCCAACGCGAGCAGTCGGTGTTTCTCAATCAAGAAACTCGCTAGGAGACGCTGCCTGCGCCAACGTTGTCTCTCGCGGGTGAGGGCGCGTTCTCCTTCTTTGCGAGCTGCTACAGCGTTCCTTAAAGGGTCCCTGAAACGTTTTTTTGACATTGCGTCACTGATTAGGCAACACAATTGCGAAATCATTCACACCATAAATAAAGCGAAGCACAATGCGCTAAGGCAGCTATGGGCTTATTTCTGTCGCCTTCCTCCTTACCACTGCTGTTCCTCCTCAACTCGATCTGCTGCGGAGTGCGCGCTAGCGACGACAGCGCCTCCCGCGTCAGCCGCTCTGCCGAGCCTCCCGTAGTGACATAGCGCCCCGATATCCTCACTGAGGTCGCCCGCCTCGGCAGTGCTAGCCCTCTGTAATAGAGCGCCGGCGACTCGTGTGACGCCGCCAGATGCCGCGATGATACCGTTGGCTGAAACGAAGGAGTACGTTGTAGAAGCACGTTGTTCGCAGCTAGGTTTTGAAAATTACGCGCACGTCACTTGGGTCGGGGCCAATCAGCGACCTCCCATTCGATCGCTCGATGGCGGGGGCGTTTGAAAACGCTTTTTGGCGAGCCGCGGCGACCTTTTGCGATACGCGTGTTCAAAACCTTATTGTAAATTACACACTTTACGCACAGCGCTAAAATCTGTCCTGTAATGGTCCTAGTGACCCGCTCTACCGGATCACCATGTTTGCACAAAATCGTCAAAACCGTTTCAGGGTCCCTTTAAAGATGATGATGATGATGATTGTGGTTCGGTTAGGAAAAGACGCTACTTTCTGCAGCCCACGTAGGGAGCACAGCTAAGCGTCCGTCGGGGTGGGGGAAAGGGAGTGAAAGAGATAGAGAGGAGAGAAAGGCCGTAGTGGAGGGCTCCGGAAATTTAGACCACCTGGGGTTCTTTAACGTGCACTGACAACGCACAGTACACGTACGGGCCTCTGGCATTGGCGCTTAGCCGTGCTCCCTTACGGGCTGCAGAAATTAGCGCCTTATTTCTTTTACTCCAAAGCCACTAACTCTGGCATTTTCGCCTCCATCAAAAATGCGACCGCCGCGGCCGGGATCGAACCCGCGTATTTTGGGTGGCAGCCGAGTACCGTAACCACTACACCACCGCGGCGGACTTCCTTAAAGAGCGTTTCATAGCCAACGCGCGCCTTTCGCTCTCTCTCTGTCTCTCTCTCTCTCACACAAGACAGCAGAGGCACGCGCCGGGAGAGAGAGAGAGGCACGCGCCGAGGCGAACGCCGAGGGCGAGCGGGTGCCGGGAGGCACGCAGGTTTCGCCTGAGGACTGACGCCTGACGCGTGACGCGTGACAAGGTAAGACTAAGAGGAGCTTCGCCCCTAAAAAAATGCTGGAGTGGCAACGGGCGCAGAACCTTACCGCAACGGGTGAAGCCGGCGTTTGCCTATGGTTCAGCCCTAAAAGCTTGCCAGAGTGTCCAGATACCAGTATCATTTCAAGAGTTGTTGATAACGACCAGCGCTCCTGGTCGTTATCAGCGGTAACGCCCCAGGGGAATTGAAGCTCGCTCTCGTGTCCGTAAGTATAACGCAGTAAAAATTCTTTGCACCGCGTGATCATTCATTATTGGCCGCTGTCAAAAAGTTCATCATCATTATCATAATCATCATCATCGGCAGCAGCAGCAGCAGCAGGCAGTTTGCGCCCACTGCAGGGCGCAAACTGTAAAAAAGATTGCTTTTTGCAGCGTAAGCTGTTATGAGATCACAAGGGCCGTTTTTGGCGCAGTAGTTGTCCGCCGCCGCCGCCGGTGTCCGTAACCGCTATCGTGGAAATTTTAGAAAAAAAAATATAACCCGGACAGAGGAGGATTCGAACCCACACCCGCTACGTGGCAGTGGAGCAGTCTACCACTGAACTATGGCTTTGCTTGAAAAATCATCATTAAAGGACCTATACAGGTATAAAGCCTGCCGAGGAAACGCGTTAAGAAGTGTAATGTCACGTGGCAGAATAATAATACGCCCCTACACGTCGCGGAAAGTGGATTGCTTAACGAGTTGGAGGAATCATTTGAAAGAGCAGAGGGGTGCATGCTTTCTAGCTCTGCACCTATTACGGAGGCATCATCAACATCGTTATTATGAAAAAATCTTCTTCAACTTTTCCGTCATGATTTATTACGAAGCGCTGCCTCATGAGTTTGGCATGTCGTGCCATGCGTCACGCGGCAGACGACTTGCGCAGCCCCGTCAGCAACCTGACTTGGCTCTTCGATATACCTGATGGCGCTTCCTCGCAAGGTGCGGACCGCTGCTGAAGAAGCGAATCGCAGAGCTAGGCGCGCGGCTGCAGCACGGTAACGTGGGGCACAACACACAGCTGGGCAGAGAGAAGCCCGAACCGCATCTCGCTGTCGAGGCCGAGCCGAGACAGAAAACTTGCACTAGTTTCCTTATGCGTTTACAATGGCCTCTAGGAAGTTCGCTCCTCCAGCTTACCCTGTCACTGGCTTGCGATTCCGCGCCGGCCTGGCTCTTTTTTATTGGTTGTCTTTAATGTGAATATATGCAGTAGATCTAAATGTTTGCTGCGAAGCCTAGGCCGCCCTTCGGCCTACTCAAGGCGACAGCACGTATTGCTACAGCAGGATGTCGGTGACGGTACCGCCGCATCCAATGCCAAGTTCATGCGGTGAACTTGATCCTTCGCGCAGTTCAGCAGCTGATTTGCGTTTCGGCGTCACATAAAAGCAACAAGAAAACAACTATCAGCGCTTGGAAAGCTGGTACACAGCGAGTCTGCAGATAAGTCGATACGACGATATTGCTGCTCCTGCAGAGCCCACCCTCTCGCGAAAGATAGTGACGAAGAGAGATAGCGGTTTATACCTTATCGAGCGTAATTTTTCTCATTTTCTCAAGAAGCAGCTAAGTACCCTAAGGTGTTAAAAAAAATGGGTGAAAATGAGCATTTGGGTGTCATAATGTCATCATGTTTAGAAGGGACTAACAGGTCAATGATGTTGGTAAAGAACAGCGAAATCTCGGTCCTCAGTAGAAAGAGAGCTAAAATCCGCACCTGGCCATGCTAAACGAATAGCCTACACAATACTTGTTCGCTCTGTACTTGAATATAGAATAGCATGTTGGTTCCCCTTAGGTAAACAGAACAGCCAAAAACTAGAGAGCGTTGAAACGAAGGCGGTGAGATTTATTTTTAATAAGTATGGTCGTGATGGCTCTCCTATAGAATTAAGGCAGGCTAACCTTCCCACTATACATAATTGGGGCTGAATACTTAGCCTCAAATTTCTTTTCCTTCTCCTAGATAGTGGGTTGAAAACTAATAGAGATAAGTACGTATGTAAATCGGATACATGCAGTTCGTTAACCAAGAACAATAAACACTGAATTAAATACAGATTAATTAGTGACATAATTGGGTACTCCTTCCTTAGTAGTCCATGAGTGGAACTGTTGCTGAGTGTTGACATTATAGCGAATATCAATATTTAGATATTTTTATGCGATGCTTCCGAATTTCTCACTCCTGTGGATCTTCCTTTAAATTATATTTGCATTAAGAATATGTCATGTAGAAGCGCTGCCATATATACACGGGTGTATATATGGGCGAACTTTTTTTTCTACAGGCTAAGATTTTCCTTGTTAATACTGAGCCTTATTTATTACTTCATTGCTATATGTTTTTATATTATTGGGGCCCTTTTCTGCAACAGTCTCAAATGTGATGCTAGAAGTATGTTTAAGTAAATAAATAAATAAATATTGTGTCATAAGCACTGTCATGCAAATACATATACTCTCGATCTGGCATGCTTTTGTGCGACTTAGCTCGATACCCTAGAAATATTTCAACAAACAATGCTAGCATAACAAAGCCATCTCAGCACGAGTGATACATTGCACGAGGTAGAAACGATGGCTGTGAGCAATAAAAAATTAAGCTACCGCCATTATTATTACATTATTATATCATTTATTATATTACATTATTATATTATTATTATATTTATTTTACATTTTTTCGAAGCACATGGGAAATTATGCTGACATGATTCAATAAACAAGCACCGCAGGAGTCATGGCCGTATTATTGGAGTGCAAGCATAAGGTCAATAATGTTGGAAATATTTATGCGTCTAGACAGTCTAACAGCGTGCTCGAATCTATGGACGTGGTCTCAATTCGCAAAATTATCGTGGGTACAGTGCTGAAGCAATTAAACTACAAATGCTGCATCCGTCCAGCAGGGCTGATATCGTCACCCCTCACTTGCAGCGGCATCAATAAAAAGCTTCTATATTATTCAAATGAAAGCAGCTCTACTTCATATGCGCGTCGCAGGCGTATTATTTCAGCCTCACGATTTGCAAATTTTAATAAGTTCCTTTCGACTTTTATACCAAATAGAACCGTATCTACTAAATATAGAACCGTATCGATCCAATCCATATTAATTTATCCGGCAGCAGTCATTACACTCAATGGCTGAAAGCAGAAGTCAGCATATATATACGGGGGAAAGATCCCCTCAATGCAGAACACCTACTGCAGTTTCATTGGTAAGTAAAACTGTAGCGTATTTTCTGAGTACTCTTTGCAGCTTTCGCCCTTAAAAGTACATTGTTAAATACATGGGTTTGTCGCGTATGCTGCCTACGCTTTTACCCGTTGAATGATGCTCTACAGTGTATGGCGAGCTTTCTCATGACAACGCAGTTTTATCAGCACTGGGAGCCGCAAACACCATCTTTGCGTTCCGGTCCTCTAAGTGCCTCATTACTTACTGCTATTACTGCAATGAGGCGGCGAAAGACAGGTATCCTGGTTTTATCTCGTCCAAGAGGCTTCACGAAGGAATGGATATATGGAGCTTTAAAAAAATTATGTATAATAAGAATGCAATAACTATGGAGAATTTGCTAGTGCGCCTTGACTTCGTTGAATTTTTATTGACACGAGCACACCGATCCATAAGATTATGTTCACGAAAAGTAAGAATGACTGGCGTACCTGGAGAGGCACTCTTTACACGCCTGGCGCGACAATGGAAATGGGAGACGCGGCATGTCTGGTAGGCCGTGCTTTTCTTGTACCTCACGCGCGGACGCTATTGTCGCCTTGTGGTGCTGTGTAATCTGCCGTGTGCCTGTGTAATCTGCCGTGTGCCGTGGAAAATCTGATAGGTGAAAGAACCGCGAAGGCACTCATTCCATTAAACCCCATTCCAGGGCGTTTTTACCTCCTCCCCAAAATACATAAAAAAGATAACCCGGGTCGACCTATCGTTTCTGCAATTGGGACCATCACGGAAAATATTTCTAGCTACGTAGATGGGCTGATCAAGGAAATTCCGCCCACATTTCCTTCGTACATCAAAGACACTAGCCACTTTTTGTCCGAAGTGCTAGAGCTCTCCGTACCAGATGGCAGCCTTCTCGTCACCATGGACGTGAATTCTCTGTACACAAACATCCCACACGCGGACGGCATCAGGGCAGTTGTGCACGCTTATACACATTCTTCACTGGACAAGAAAGTAGACGCGGAAACATTGGAAACTCTTTTAAAACTGGTTTTGGAACTCAATAACTTTGAATTCGATGGCAAACACTTTGTCCAGGTTAGTGGCACATCAATGGGCACGAAAATCGGCCCCGACTATGCAAACATCTTCATTTGCGTACTAGAATCCGAATTTCTTGAGAGCTGCGAACTAAAGCCCCTCCTCTACAAAAGGTTCATCGATGATGTGTTCCTAATTTGGCCTCACGAGGAAGCTGAACTGTTGAAATTCATATCAGGTTATAACAACGTCCATAAAAGTATCTCATTTTCCTCTACATATTCGGCTTCGGAAGTAAATTTCCTAGACACGACAATTACCTTTACTAACAACAAGCTTTTAACAACTGTCTACAAGAAACCGACCGATAGGCACCACTACTTGCACTTCCACAGCAGCCACGCAAAACACTGCAAGACCTCCATTCCATATAGTCAGGCCCTGCGCTTTAAAAGAATATGCTCTAAAGAAGAGGATTTCGCATCCAACTGCGAGCAACTCCGAGTGGACCTGAAGCGCCAAGGCTATCCTTCGTCGCTCGTTGAGGATGCCATAAGAAAAGCCGGGCAACAAGAGCGCGGTGACCTCATTCGAAGAACCACTCATGTCAAACAAAACGCACATGTCAATCTCATACTAACTTATTCATCTCCTGCGCTTAACATTAACTCCATTATGCGGAGACATCACAACATCCTATTACAGAGCGAGAAAATGCGGCAACTCGTTCCAGAACCGCCTCGTGTAGCCTACAGGCGTGCAGCAAATATAATGGACAGAGTAACATCATCCACAAGGACACGCGAAAATAACAAAGGTTGCGCACCCTGTCACAAACCGAGGTGCATGGTCTGCCGTGTGATTAACACAACTGACGTGGCGCAAAGCAGCGCATCTTCCTTTCGCTATAACTCAATTGTGACACACGCAACGTCGTCTACCTTTTAGAATGCACAGTCTGTCGCGTACAATACATTGGACAAACGGAAACTTCCTTCAGAGTTCGTTTTAATAACCATAGGGCCCACGTAAAATCACTGCCGCAACTTCCAATTTCACAACACGCAAATATCATTGCACACCAATTCGACAAATTCAGAGTCACAATCCTGCGATCCGGCTTCCAGACCCATTACGACAGGGAGGCGTG
Source organism: Hyalomma asiaticum (assembly GCA_013339685.2). Taxonomy (NCBI): domain Eukaryota; kingdom Metazoa; phylum Arthropoda; class Arachnida; order Ixodida; family Ixodidae; genus Hyalomma; species Hyalomma asiaticum. The sequence continues at coordinate 100,585,663 of CM023488.1, forward strand.
TGAATCATACCTAATACACAAGTTCAACACTATGTCTGGCGGGCTTAACGAGACCGTCGGCAAATTAACATTCCTTAAAAATTATTATGTATATATATATATATATATATATATATATAGGTATGCTTTGAGTATGTATGTATGTAGGTGTGTTTAGATACGTCTGTGTATTAGTGCATGTTTTCATACATATACGTATGTATAATTGCTGTGTAAGATACTCGCAATGGTATTCTGTTTCTCCTGTTACTGTATATTTCTATTGCGCGCTTTCATCCGTATTGGCTGTTCAGCTGAGCCCGCTTTGTTTGTATTTGTGACTGTGCACCTTACTGTCATCGTCTTGCAAATGTTTCTGTGCTCCACCTCACACAGGCGTCCACGCGCCCACCGCCCCCTCCCCTTCCTTTTATTTCTTTCGTTCTTTTTCTACTCCTTTTTCTCCTTCTTTCTTTTATCTCACCACGTATCTCCTTTATCTTCTAACTTCCCAAGGCAGTTTTCCTGTTGCTACAGGCCGCCACAGCTCTCAGTTTTTCTACATCTGGCTTTCTTTAGCCCTCCATGCGCCGCGCTTCTTGGAGCTGCGTGTTGTCCCCTGAGGAGAGGGCTGAGATGATGGCTACATGCACGGCTCCCGTGACTCAAAGCGGCGGCGCCGAAACCGCTCCTTCTCCACCTTCCTTCATTTAACTTCTACTTCGGCCGCCACCACTCTTCCATACACCGCCCCCTCCCCTTCCTTTCGTCTTTTTCCCCCTTTCAACTTCATCCATGCTCCCTCCCTTTCTTTTCCCCGTTACTGTCATGTAGGCTCTGTGCGTACCATTTGTAGTAGAAGCTTGAGAAACGCCGGTCTCGCTGCCGAAACGTCGTAATAAATGTTATGTTTTTTTCAACGTGACCCTTTGATTCTATATATATATATATATATATATATATATATATATATATATATAGACACTCCAGGATCATGGCAGGCAGTGACTCACCCTGACGGGTCTACATTCATCTCCCATTTGCACGGGGTGGTGCCTGTGGTATTAATTTTATAAGAAAATTAATAATTTGGTTCAGGCGTTAGAAACCATATAGCGTGCCTTGCAGCGGAGAAGGGTGGCCGTAACATTAAGGCGTTCACAAGGAGCATAAAAAGGAGGCAAAGCTCAGAGATAGTATTTCAGTTACTATAAAGCGAAAGGAATCATTATTACGCGTCCGTGTGCTGGAGTTACGTTCTGGCGCGAACTGCGGGTACAGTTAAGGTGGATATTCACTCTGCATAACTGCAGTCCTTAGATATTGTTTAGGATACTGTACTAAAGCGTAATCGCCACTGGATAATGGCTGACAGTAAGACATCACGATAGTTAAAGAGGCCCTCCAACAGGCTTCCTGGAGCTGTTCTTTTTTTTATTTTAAGGACGCCTAGACAGGTGGCTGCGCATACTTCTCGCACAGGTTGAACCACCAGTATCAACTGATCCAATATTTCATTTGCCCAACGAAACCAGCACATCGCTGGCCGCCACGTCAACGCGTGGTGGTGGTCCCCAGAAGACGTGGTCTGTCGGCATTGACGACGTACGCCGCAATATTTTGATTGGACAAAACCGAGATTACGAGTGGGCGCGGCATCCCCTTGGAAAACGTGCTGATAGTTGTGTTGCTTTTGCCTTGCGTGGTGTTTTTTTATAAGATTAGAACAGCAGATAAACTGACGATTTAGAGTACAGCATGGCCTGACTTCCCGTTCTTTGTTTCTACGGCAGTGGCGTCACTGTCGGCAAGAGCAATGGCAGCAGCTGCACAACGCACGCGTGATGGATGGAAGAAAGAAAAAATGCTGAGTGTTTGACTGGCCCAGCCGTGGCCGTACTGTACGCGAACGCAACCCGCGCATCATCATCATCATTTTCATCATCATCTGCAGATTACATCCCGTGTTTTATTTGTTTAAGAGGTGCTCTCCAAACGTTCCGGAGACGTCACTGGAAGGGACGCGTGTGTGCGTGGCCTTGCCTTCTTTTGTGTTCCCCGCGTTGACACGTCACGAATGGAAGAAGGTGGGGAGACAACATAAGGACGCGTGAACCAGGTGCCAGTCCTAGCTCAACACTAACATTCAGCGACAAAGCAACGTAACCCTGAGCCGCAGATATAACCCTGAGCCACACAACGGCTCTGCTCGAGCGTTTATATCAATGGATCATATTGCAGATTGAATAACCGCCTAAACGATTAATTACCAAGAATAAAGAAATGCTACAAAATCGATTTTATCCCCACGTCTTTCTTCTTGACAGATTCCAGGAGTTCTCAGCTACTCAAGATGAAGGTGTCTGCCATTTTTCTGTTTACTGCAATTTTTGCCGGTAAGAATTTTTTTTTCAAACCTGGTCGCACTTCAGGATGCTGAACGAAGCCGTCTGCAAATCAGCGTTAAAATACTAACTAGCCAGAGGAACCGGTGAATACGCACAGAGTTATAGCTTGGCATACCCGAGTTTTTTTCTATGTTGAAGGGGATTGCCTGGCGGTACTCTGACGATGAAATGTCACGTGTGTCATATTCTTATGCGTCTGTAAAAATTAGGGTAATTTTGGCGAGCCACCTGGAGCTTCATGCAGCCATATTCAGATTTTTATTGAGCTGAGTATGAAACTCGAGCACAGCATCCTATGAGCGGCGGGCTCTCTAAACGCTGTGCCCTGGACTTTGTTCCCCGGTACTTTCTTAGTTCGCGTCCATGAAACGTTAATTGAACAGATGTGACTAACAGCTTCTATCGTCAGCTGCGAATTGCGCATGTGATTTCGGCTACGTATACCGCGCTTATAGTCCCGTTTCGCCTACACAGTGGTGTTGTCACTGCAGCAATTATCTGTCCGCTTTTGGCATTTTCGCGTTGTCAGTGTGCGCAGGCTAATGGACTGCACACATTAACTAAGGGGACGTCATGGTAAATTGCACAAGGCAATCGAGTATTGATGGATTGATCAGTGATTAGCGTTATTGTAAGTTGGGCAGTTTGCCTTTGTAAAGCTCATGGCTGACATGCATGTAAAAAAAATGTCTGTGCGAATTCGCAGTAATGATATCTTTTGTTCTCTACGCACTTGCAGCTCTCCTGGTCGTTAGCAGCGGAAACACGCCAGCGGGATTGGAAGCTCGCCATCGTGTCCGTAAGTATAACAAACTACGAAATATTTGCACTGCGCGCTCATTTATTATTGGCCGCTATCAAAAAGTTGACGTAATCCACATGAGAGGAATTGGAAGTAGCAGATATGTCGAGAACGGCTTGTATACATGTCAGTAGTAGCTTTTATTTCCTGACTTATTTGCAGTGCTTTGAGATATTTCAAGGTCCATGGAATTGTATCCAAGCTAAGACTACGACTAGAAGAGGATCGCGAAGTTGGCGGCTAGATAGGTAGATAGAGAGATTAGTATCAGCCAAATAGTTGATCATTTCAAAGATGAAATGAATCCTTGCAACGCAAGGTCCATCGCCTTACCCCATAATTTCGGGTCAAACCTGAGCAGTGAAGGTGATTGTGAGAAAAAAACGACAGATGCCCGTGATAACGGCGCTGTCTATACTTTATTACAGGTCGTGCCAGTGGTTGCCCTATATTGTATGACTGCTACAATAACTGCAAAGCTGAAGGCAAAAAAGGAGGAATATGCTCTGGGCCCTTGGATTCGCTATGTTTGTGCGTCTAAGAAATGCCTTTCGCAAACATGTGGAATAAACATGGCATGAGCTTCCTGTGAAGCAGTAGTCTCATGGTGACAAACTTCAGTGATGGTGTGTCCTCGGTACACTTCTTCACAATTGGGATAATCAGTGAAGCTGCGATAATAGGATTGTAGAAGACACAGGGACACTGATGTCCATCAGGAGTGGCTTACCGATGGCACCGACCAAGATGGCATGGTGACCAGCGCGTACCTCAGGGTTTGTATTTAAATTCATCGTCCTGATTTTTTTTACAGTATAATGACGTAAGCGATAGAATGCACGATCTAATTCAACAGACATGGGCTACAAGAAGGACAACGACGTTTTAGCGTCAAACTCGGACCGCGCCCTCCGCTGTGCTCGGCTAGTTAGTGAATATCTAGCGACAGCTACGTGTACTGCCTGGTCATAATGCGCCGGATAAAAGAACAATGAGAGATGTAACGCAGGAGCAACTAATTCGGACAAGTTCCATTTTCAGGAGGGTCACAATAGGACGTCTGCGGCCCCTTTGTGGCGAGGTGCACCGCAGGTAGATTTTAACATCAATGTGTTTAATACCGAGGTACACCAAGAAATCTGTGACGTACTTCCGTAACGGACATAGATGTCTGAAAAAGAAGCACGCATTTCAGATTGAAAAAGTACCACCCACTGGGATTCAAACCCATAACCAGCCAGGGTGCGGCGGTAGGAGCTGGAAGCGCTACCGACCACTCCACCAACAGTTTCTTTTCTTTATTACCTTCTTGAAAATGTACAGAAAACAAAATACACACCCGCACACATTAGTTACACAATTATGTGACTATGTTAAAGCTTTTTCATATCTTTCGGAACACCTACGACAGTAACCCAGTGTGGTGGCTAAGGCTGGGCTCTACAAATCTCCCTAATTTGCCCGCGAGCATTTTACATGAACATCTGCATTCCGCACCTGTATTCTTGTTGTCAACAAAGCATGAAGACCCAGGACCATGCACATATCATATGGATCTTCCACTGGTAAAAAAGTTATGCCAAAAGCATATAGTGGCAATTTTCTTTAAAGTGCGCTGAAGCACATCCCAGCAAAATTCCGCGTCCCTGTCATCTACAAAAGCATGTTGTATATCCTTTGCTTTATTACATAAAGGGCAATTAGTTGTCCAAGGTACAAACAAGTCTTTTTCCTGAAGCCATGTTTTTACAGGTTGACTGTCTGTACGTAGCTTGAAAAGGAAAGTTTTTGCAGCTGGACTTATTGGCATTTTCGTGACCCTTTTCTAGTATTGAGTCCTGGGCATCCACGATATGGAAAACGGTACAAAGGAGTCGGGAGGAAAACTTCAATTAGATCCTCATAAAATCTCTTTGTCATAACGCCAATTAAGTACTCTAAGGAAAATCTCACTTTCAACACTCTGTATGAAAGTAAGCCCTCCCGTAAAAATCGAGTTACGTACCCTCCAAATTACCAGACGTAGAAATTATGAAATCTCGGATTGTTCTCCTTAGCCTAGTATGTATGACTGTTTGTAAAAAGGGATCCTGCACATTCCTAAGCAACATAAACCTAGAAACAACCTGACGTAAAAATAAATGAAGAAGTCCAACACATCCGCGTTTAACAGAAATGAACTGGTTGGTTCGACTGATTTTCTCACAAGTCGATGCCCAAACAAAAACTGCAATGACACCACGTATCTTCTGGATACTAGAAGGAGACGCACATACGGCATTCATAACATGCCATACAAGTGACAGCAGAAAACACATTAC
>CM023488.1:100591272-100627843 GCA_013339685.2 Hyalomma asiaticum
CAGTGAACAGCTGAAAAGAAACTGAAGGCTGCAAAGTATTTGCGGCGTCCGGGATACTATTAGAACAGGTAATAGCACAGATCTAGTAGCAGTCCACGCTGCAATGGCATAAAAGTTCGCACTAATACGAATGGGCAAAGTACCTAGTCCGGATTATAAGAGCACATTTTTGAAGGATTGTAGGCAGTGTGTGTCAAGAAAAATGGTAGCCTTGTACAGGCATTGTTTTGTGGTGCTGAGCGTACCGGAAACTTGGAAGAATTTAAACACAACTGTAGAATCGTTCTTCCAGCGCAAAATGAAAAAGAAAATTGATAAATGTTTCTGTCTCTAGATCATGAATATTATTGATAAATGCACTTCTTTCCATTCTTACGCCATCCACGTCCATACTACATTTACGACTAAAACGCAGATAAACTTTTTTGCAAATTTGTCGGTAGCTGTACAGTTTATTTCTCGTTATGCCCTTCTCCAATTTATTTTCCACTTAACGTAGAACTTCCTTGCAGCTACAAAATAAAAAATAAAGTTTTTCAGATAAATATATCTTTCTTTAAATGCTACCTAATGTGGACTAAATTTTGGTTATTTACGCCTGTAGAGGAAACCAACGGGCAGGTAAAAAGTCATAAGCACATTTTAAAGCGAAAATGCTACCTTCCTCCTAAAGGGAAAATTATCTCCTTACCTGATTACAGCAGAGAATGGTTCTTGAGAATGTGTTGTCGGACTGAGTGTTTAGGTTTCCTAAAATCTTGGCATGCTAAAAACGGTGCTGAAAAAGTTTGTTTCCCTAGGTCTTACAGGGACAGTGTGCATTGGACAGATCGTCCTTAAAACTTTTAGGGAAATCGCAGATAGTCGAGCGTCACGTTTGGAACAGCTGGTGTAGAATGACCCATATTAACACACGCACGCATATATATATATATATATATCTATATATATACGCGCAGTCTCTGAAGCCATCGCCTCCTCCAATAAATTGGAAGATGGCTTGTTGGAGAGTTCAGCCTAAACAGTAGATGGCGTGAACTACTCTTTAGTTACTGATACACAAGCCCTTCATGAACCACAAAAACATATATATATACAAGGTTTGGTGGTTCCAAAAGGACCTGTGAGGGCTTGTGTTCAATTAATGCAAAGTTGTCCACAACATCTCCCGTTTAGGCTGAGCTCTCGAACGAGCCATCTTCCCCTTTTGTTGGAGGAGGCGATGCCCTTTGAGAAGACGCGGATGGTGAAGATGTAGATACATAAGACAGCGGGAACGTATTCGATTACACACAATTCGTAATACCCGTAGAGTGCCGCGTAACAAGCCAATGTCAGGGAAACGGATACGATGAGTGTTAGCAGAGGACAAATCGGCCGCCGCGCCTTATTTGGGCAGCTCTAGCACGACTGTTGACGCGCTGGCAAGAAAGACGCACCATGACTGCATGTTAACTGCATCAGCAAGCAGACTCGACGATCCGTCACAACATAAGTTTGATCCTTTCCTTCTAGAGTCGACGATTTCGTGAAAATAGACGGCGAGGCATACAACTCAAGCGACACCGGGTGATGCTTAATGTGGCAAAAGGTCCAGTCACCGCCACAATCCGTGGCGTTCTGTTGCTAAATGAACTTCATCCGTACCGTCAGAACCAACATTTTCCCGAACGGCACTGTTGCAGATTTCATGAGGTTCGAAAGGCATGCGTGGTCTTGCACCTGATGGGAAAGTTGAATCAGACATTGATGTGCTTGCGTTATGATGAAAGAATAACTTAGCTTTCTTGAACACTTCAGTAAATGCATGAGGGCAGTATGTGTTGAAGCCATCGCTGTTGTGGCCTCTATGCCCATCATAACTTTAAACACGGAGTTCCGTGCACCAGTGCTGTGGCGACACTCAGTACTACCCGCTACTGCGGCAAATACATCGCCCAGGCTCCTTACGTACCTAGAAGTGCTCTCCAGGTCATGCCTGAATTCGAGTTCATGCAATGTTCTTTAGCGTGCAGAGAAAATTTTGAGACATCATTGTTATGCCATCGCGGAGCTGGAATACAACTCTCCACATCACCACAAATGATCGGTTATCAAGCATTTTGCACTTCCTGTGATTTTGTGTAAGTGCAATGTCGGGATGTACACGTCCGGTGCAGTTTATGACTTCATCGGGTGAAAACGGTGCAGGGCGCAAGTCCGCGCCTGCTCTCTCTATGGTAGCAGATGCTCTACAGTCGGGTCGATCCTTCTCTGGACTGCCATTTTGGATCGCGCAGCGCGGCCCCTATAGTCCTGGGTTATTGCGAATCACCCCAGCGTTCAGCCATAACGCGCGTCATTTACCAGAGGCAGACCATACCATTTGTTTCGCTCAGCGGAAATAACTAGTTAATGCAAGCATGTTGACTCCGTGCACACGTGCCAGAGCATGGAGGCCATCATTTATGCGCGGCGTGGGGTTCAAATGACTCATGTATCTCAGCCTAAACGTACAGGAAGCTATGGGTTATTGTTCCGAACACCCGGCACGTGTGCTTTATGAGTTTTTGTCATCCTAGGCCAGTTCCCGTCATTACAATGTGGTTTGCATTTTACCGCTTTGGTTGCCTGCTCATTTCCTTGCAGATCGTATTGCTATTCAGATCACGAACTATTCAAAGCGCCATGTCCTGCCAAGTTATTCAAGAACACAACATAACATAGCCGTTCTTAAATCGAGTACTTGCGAACTGGCGCCGTTTTCGAGGCAATAAGTCTCTTATGAAGTGTTTTCTTATGTTTAGCTTCATGAGTTGGATGTTCAGCAACACTGGTGTCTAGGATCATCTGCGTACTAGACGAAATGCCATGAGTGCTAGTAAATGCCCGCAGCCTTCTTTTTACCTTGACTTTGACCGCCATTTTGACCGCCATTTACCTTGACTCGCGACTGTTTATTGCGTTTCGCACCTTAAGAACACCTGAATGTCATCGCCATGCCTAGTCCTTTGCCTTACCCAGCTGCATTTCTGGTATCTTGAAGTTTACTGTGTGGTTCTAAGTGTCCGTCCGTTGCATTCCGGGCAGATGTCCTCCTTAGCGCATGCTCCTTTCTTTATTTTAATGTCAACTGGACTAAAGGCTAACCCTGTTTGCTTTGTGATCCATTGTAATGTCTTCCCCTATCTCAGTTTATCACGTTTGGTTGCTTTTCTTCGTCAGTCCGCACAAGTGTTTCTGCTATCCCCACATCTTAATGTGTTTTGGATATGACTGCATTCTCTTCACTGAACAGCAACCTAGCTTCTATAACCCATATATTAATACGTAATTAAAGAAAGCTCATGAAAACAACCACAATATAAAATCGCAAAGTTTATTATGCACAGAATCATTTTCTCATTAATTTGTACAAACGTGTAATGCGGAAACACCTCGGTTATGGAGCCATATTTCATCATCCTGCCACTCTCACTGCTCTGCACATGCGGGGCTGAGTAGGTTACGTCGTCGGTAGCATGTTGTAGGTGCCTGTAAGACCGACCCGGTAGAAATCCTGTAGATATTGACTCAAATTAGTACTCATTTCATTTACAGCAGGTACATTTATCTGGCAGGTTCCTTCTCCGGCGGATACTCCATAAATCATACGTGCAGCCTTCTCTTTCACAAGAGACATTGGGTGAAAGCACCCTTCTGCATACCAGTCAGAGGTCTGGCTGAGGACGCCTCTTCTTGAAAATGCAACGCCTCCTGCTGCAGAGCACGTGGCATGGTAGTGGCATCTCGCATGCACTGATATGTCGTGTTGAGAATCCTGCCACTTTTGCGCACTTAAAATGTGCCTTCTCTAATTGCAACACAAATTTTGATGGCCACCATTTTGCGCAGCTGTATTGAAGTCTTGTGTCGATGTCGCTTGTGCCTGGCTTTTCCATCCTTTAGGGATGCCGACCCACCGCATATCCAAAACAAGCATATATACAACAAAGGGTTACGCACTCTTAGCGGCATTTGCACACAGTAACATATAGAAAATATAAGCAATTTCATGCACCGATAAATAACTAAATCATTTCGGTATCTTAAATGGAACAAAATAATGTACTTGTTTCACTATACTCACCCCTCCATACCACGTGTGAGTGCAAGCAGCGTGCTGCGGAATGTTTTAATTCGCTTTCCTCGCTGACCAACTAACCACAGCCATTGATGCGAAAGTTGTTAATATATGCATTACTGTCCCAGATGTTAATATCGAACACCATATGCGTAGCAATCTTTCAGTCAACAGGCAATGTTTATCGCATGATCAAAAAATTGCAAAAATGCATGCCACGCTTAGTAAACTCGCCGCACAGCATGAGGTCAAGAAAAAGGATTGAGGAATGCAAATTCCGCAAGCTCCTTGTCAGCCATATTTCTAAGCTCTCAGCCGGTGTTCCCGTGTGTATCTATACCGCAATATGCACGGTGGTTATGATGATGCACAGGGCTTGTGAGGTGTCGAAAATTGAGGAGATGGCTCACAGCGTTTTTTATTGAGCCGCGTACGCAGACGCCATACAAAACGAATAGGCGACACGTAACATGCACATCGTCTCACGGTTGTGCTGCTACGTCCGCGAAATTGAGGGCTCTCAGAGCTCTGACGGTGGTTCAGTCGCTCTCAGGTCACTGAATGACGGGGCAGTGAAGCAGGGGTCATACACCTCAGGGAAAGACAGAGCGAACAACCACTCGGTAAGCGGTGGCGGGCTCGCAGCCATGTTGAAGCCCTCGTTCATCGCAGGCTGCGTCTTGAGGCGCTTACTGTGCAGAAGACAGAAGCCTACTGGAGCGAACATTCGGCTTAGATGCCAGCTGTGTTGCTGCGGTATGTTGCAGCAGCGATCCAACCGGTCACTTGCGCGAGACCTCTTCCTTTGTTCCTCTTGTTCACCTGACAATTTGTGGCTCACACCCAATGTGGGGGATTGGCCAACAACTGCGTGGTAAACAAATCTAAAACTGAGGAATGCGGTAATTTACAAGGTGTAAAGGCGAGTCACTGCAGCACAAGCCCTCCTTTTTACTCTTCCTGCGATCGGCCGCTGCGTCACTTGCTCCTGCTGCTTGGACATATCGCGTACACTTCTACAACGGTCACGAGAAGAACGCCGCCTTTAAAGAACGAGGCTTTTGCTACTTTTCTGGGATGTGCATTGGCCTTAGAAAGTCAAGTAGATTCCATAAAAGAAGGTTAATTTTCAAATAGGAGACACTCTAGAAACTAAATTTGTGCTCTTATTCTTTATCACAGAATATAAGCTGAGAATACGAGTAAGACTCCGCAAACGTATGCTCAGAAATATTTCATAACTGCTTACTCTGACGTTCACACACACACTGCACATTTCTGTGTATGAATATATAGGAATGTTAATCTTTGCAAAGTACTTGCGCTGCCACAACTGGGATGCCACATGTGGAGTGGCAAACGTACTTTAGTGTGCGATCTGCTTCCAGGGAACCTTCTCTTTCAGGGAGTATTCGTTTAGGATGCATTCCTTTGCGCATCTATCAAACTAAGTAATTTTTCGTTACTTAGTGTCACGTCATCGTTCAGTTTGTTTGTGTGTTTGTTTGTTTGTTTGAGTGAATGAGTGAGTGAGTGAGTAGAGGAACAATGGTGAAATTTGTTTTGGGGAGAGCGCCTTCAGCCCATTTGAAGCAAACTAGTTACTCTACGGGCTCAAGTGCGCACGTCGCACACACGTGAGTGCGCACGCAGACTGGTCCTTAGCGTTATAAAAAGTTACAGGGCAAACGTTTTAAAGCACACCACCATATACACGCTTTCAGAATGTAGATATAAATGCACTCGTAATAAGGAAAGAAAAGACTCGCTTAAAACAAAAACGCCATGCCTATGGCTGTTGATTTCAACGGGGCCCATTTTATTGGAGCCCATTTAGCGGCCACTGACGTTCGTTCGGATTGTAGTCGACGCTTTATTTTACATCTGTTCGGCACAGGATGTACCAATTTGCATGAAACTTACACAGCTGCAAAAGCATCCGCACTAAAGGAAAATAAAAAGACACATTTCGAGTTGCAACTGCACGTTCAAGAAAATTACAGAATGCCAGTAATAAATCCATTCCGAATATCATTAGTACCACTCGACTTCCTATATATTCGCCGGAAAACGTAAGGGCTGCCATGTCCTCAGGCATAGGCAAGCAGTACAGTTCTTCTCAAGCAGGGTATGCTCTCCCAGTACTGTAGTATTCCACTTTGTCTGCCAGCACTATAAGAGCATAGCTTGGTGATCTGCATCGAGTATTTACCTGCGCGTTTGTTGTTCTTAACAGACACCAGGACATACCCACTTTCAACATGAAGCTGTCCTCAGTTCTCGCATTGATAGCAATCCTGACGGGTGAGTACATTGCTTTACACATCTGCTAATACAAGATCCGCGGCACCTAGCGCTTTGCTGAGCATCTTTAAATGTTTCAAATTATTTTGAAGGAGGGATTAAATTTTTTTTGTGAAATTTTGTTATTAACCGTAAATCTTGGCTAAAGTATATAATTGAGGTATGTTCTAGCAGTATTTGTCACAAAGAGAGCCACATGATCCTAATTGTTCGAGCCCTTCATTCTTATTGACACGAAAAGTGAAAAGCAAGCACCAGCATGGTGGATGTGCGACAAGTAGCCAGTTCGTGATATTTCATAAGTGGGGCGAAATCTTCACGATATCTCGTATTGGGATCCATCCCTGGTTTGTGCATTCATGATCTTATTCAAAAGGTGTTCTGGTGGATGTGTACTTATCTTTCACACACTATCGTTTATCGTAGACTTGCTAAAAGAGTAGAGCACCCTTCCTTTCTTGTATACATCTCCATCATTATGGAACAGTTGCTTGGTTCACAGCAAAGGCATCCCACTTTTAAATGCAATTACTCCCCTGCGGTGGCTGGCTGATCACGCTGCCTAGTACGTTTCCCAACGTACCGCGTGTATGAATCCCCAAGCATTGCTTTGAAATGCAGATAATATGAAGCAGTGTTACTAGCAGGATTACTCAATCGTCCATGGAGCGAATTTTCTGATGAAATTTTTCGTGGTTCTGTACGACAATTCTTGAATAAGAAATGCCTACATTGGTTGAAGAACTCCTACATATTTCGCACTATTTATTTTCAGTTTTCGTCGTTGCTAACCCTGATACTGTGGCCGCACAACCGGAACATCATGCTCGTTTCCGTAAGTAACGGCATAACACGAAATCCGCCAAAATTAATGCCTATAGATATCTATTCTTTTATTACCTTTAAGTCAAAATATGCAGAACTGCTGGACCAGGCAAGACTCACCTAAGTGAATAATTAATCGAAGTGTTGTTTAGGCATCTCAGCCACGGCCCTTGCAAAATCATTGTATGACAAATAGGGCCATGATCAACGATCTTTCTCAGGGGTTTATCACTTTTGTGGTTCACCGTCTAGCGCTGGTATATGTAACATCTGAAGTAGTGCACACGTTCCTTCATGTAAAGTATCACCGGTTTTCGGATATCTGAGTCATCTGCCTGCTTGTCTGTGCCTAGGCACGGCAAATTCTGTGCAACCTTAGTGATGCGAGCAATAGGAAACAGTTCGTTTCTTAAAGAAGTGTGCACTCACATCCTCTCCAGCCTTACAGAGCAGTCAGTGTACTCCTTTCGAAGACCTGTGGGTCTGACAAGAAAATGCAGTTAAAGAAGCCCAGGTCGTATGCACCTAAGCTGCATTCGCGTTATTTGAGTGGAAGCCTAGCACCGTAACCACCACACCACCGCGGAGCACACTATCGCGTGCTACTCTGAGACATCTGGACATCGATCGCTACCACGTAGCCGATCTGCTCTACCGCACTCTCCCGCTGCCTTTGCAAGCACGATCGAGCGCTCCATGTTCTGAATTACCGCTTTTTGTGGCGCTTGTTGTACAATCGGCACTTTCTCCTGCAGTTTTCTTTATACCCCGGCCACGTGGTGAAAAGATCCGGAGCCATCCACTAAGCCGTTCATTTCTGTCCCTTTCCCCTAACCCCCTGATGCTAAGTTACACTCCCGACACGGGCACCAGCAAATGGCATTCATTCATCAACCTAGCCACGATCATCATCGTCAATCATCCCACGACGCCGCATTATACAGACGAGGGATAATGCAACAGATTCCCGTGTACTGTGCGTTGTCGGTGCACGTTAAAGAACCACAGGTTGTCTAGTTTCCAGAGCCTTCCACTTCGGCTTTTCCCTACTCTCCATCTCTTTCACAGTGCACATGTACAGCGACGGAACGCTTATATGCATGCGCCACGCTCCCCTCGCTTTGAGCCTCTTTTATCTCCACGGCGCTATGCTGGCAATTTTAACTCGCGTTTTTTTTTAACACGATATTGTTGGATGCCGGGGTCCACCAAGAAATCTGTTATGTACTGCAGTAACAGAAGTAGTTGCCTGAAAAAATAAACACGGTTTTCATATTGATAAGGTACCACCCACTAGCATACGCACCCATAAGCAGCCGCGGTGTAACGATAGGAGCTAGAAGCGCTACCGCTACCGACCTTGCGCTCAGCCCAATGCTACCTCGTAGTGTTGGGCTGAGCCTGTTGGGCTGTTGGGCTGAGTGTTGGGCTACCGCTGAAAGGGGTCGCCGCACCGACATCATCCTGAAAAGCACAGCTACCTTTTCTCTGTGCCCTAGGCTGCGAGAACTGCACTTTCTCTACAGTTAGGTTTGGCGCCCCTTCTCTCTTTTTGCGCTGCTTGCCTCCACTCTCTGAGTTGCTAGTGGGCGACATTGTTTTCCCTGCCTCCAGGAACCATAACGCTTACAAGCAGAACGCCTTGTGAACCTCTAGTACCATGATCGCCTTTTTCTTCTTCTGATCAGTTCCTGAGCGAGAACCTCACATTTCTCTTTCACTATGCCTTGAAAAAGACGGGTCCGACGGTCTACACTATCGGCAATAACGAGACGACCGCGAAGTCGCGTCTGCTTTTTTCGTTTATATATATATATAAATATATATATATATATATATATATCTGAAGTGTTCTTCCTGGCTATCGGCATAAATATCTATCAGAAAGGCACGGTAAAATACATAGGACTTTTTCTGATGTTTCGGCCAGAGACCAGCCTTGTTCAAAGAATTGTTGAGGCCCGTGTACTTTCCGATCACAGTGCGTGTCAGTGAACCACAGGTAGTCGGAATTAGCGACGCCCTCCACTGGTGGTTTTGGAACGTTAAACCGCTGTAGTCAATCAATCAGCCTAGGAAATTCATTCTTTCTTGTTTCAAACACAGTTGTTTCTTTCAAATTAGCAAGCCATAGACCCCTATCATATATATATATATATATATATATATATATATATATATATATATATATATATATATATATATATATATATATATAGTGAAGCAGGGGTAATAACGCCGGTTTATTAAGCCTTGAGCTACGAAGAATGGCTGACCCCAAGGCGCAGATTGGACAGAAAATGGCAACCCACCACAGAGAAAGATGAAGAGACTGAGAATATGATGAGTATGTACAGATGAAGTAGAAGTACCTAATGATTGCCCATACTAATTTCCCGCGCGCGCGAGCGGCCATCCTGGCCGCATCTTAAGGTGATGGAGAGCGCTGGGTGAAAGGCTTCATAGGGAAACGTGGACGGTCAGGTGGAACGACAACAGGTGCGACGCGGTAGTTGACGGGAGAGGTCTGTGCCAAGACGGTGTAAGGGCCGATGAACCGGAACTGAAACTTGTCACATAAGCCAGGGGTGCGAACTGGTGTCCAGAGCAGCACTTCAACACACACACACATATATATATATATATATATATATATATATATATACATATATATATATATAGCGAGATAGAGGGAATGGAAGAAAAGTGCATGCGCAGGAAAACAACTTATTCACATATTTAGGCACTATTTCGACAAGAGCCCTCTTCGTCATGGTAAAGATGTTTCTATATTCTCTCTCTCTGTATATATATATGAGGATGCGCCCGCTGTGTGCATCCTCATCGCAGAAGGCTATATATATATATATACATATATATATAGCATCCTGCGATGAGGATGCGCACAGTGGGCGCAGAACTAGATGGTGCACGCGTTATGGGTTTAGACATCTGATACGCAAGATCCCATGCCCTAGGCAGCTATGTCTGCCTTGTCTTCTTGTGCATGCTAATGCTGCCATCCACTATTTCAGGTCGTGGAACTGTGGGAAGCTCCTGCCCTGACCTTAAGACGTGTGCCGAGATCTGCCCAAAGGAAGGCAGACAGTCAGCCGTGTGCCTACCACCTAATAATTCTCCTTGTTTTTGCCACTAAGGCCAGCAGATGTTTCTGACGCATCTCAATAAACACGGTTCGGTATCCCTCATAAAGTAATCGCTGATTATTGGTGATGCACTGTTAGAGCTTTGGCGAAGAAATAGTTGTAGGCATTCGCTAGTTAGGCAGTGACAAGCACAAAGGAGGTATAGGACATAGAGATGTGATTTCCGCTACACGGAATATAGGAGGTGGTCGCCTATCAGCATGGAGTCCGCAGTCCATGGCCGCTTAGTAGCTGCGCCAAGCAGCGTCTACCACGGTCCAGCAGAGCATCTGGGCTGCCACAAGAAAGCAACCCTGGGAACGCGTGGAACACCACACGCGCACTTTGTTGTCTAGTGTTTATCCATGTTGTCGGCAATCCCCACACTCTACCACACTCCTCTTGGCGGCGGTGACGGCACCGACCTGCAACGGCCCGCACATTGAGCGACACCCCTACCAGCGGTAGAAGCTGGAGAGCTAGAGCACAGAGAGGTGGTGAACGAGGCGAGCTAGCGCAGCACCATACACGAGGCCTTGAAGGATTGCGCGGTCCTCAACATCTGAATAATTCGTACAAAC
The DNA here is from genome assembly GCA_013339685.2 of Hyalomma asiaticum. Classification (NCBI taxonomy): domain Eukaryota; kingdom Metazoa; phylum Arthropoda; class Arachnida; order Ixodida; family Ixodidae; genus Hyalomma; species Hyalomma asiaticum. The sequence goes on from CM023488.1 coordinate 100,602,231, forward strand.
CTGCGGCTCATAAACCGAATCGTGGCGATGAAGAAAAGAAAGGAGGTCGCTATCACCAACCCTGATCGGAGTAGTGCACCCTTCAGGCAGCCGGTTGGTGCAGCCGCACACTCATGGGCCCTATCGCGGTGACGCCGGCCTGCAGTACAGACGCGCCGCACTCTGGGGGGTAGGTCATCGCCAGAGACAATTGTCGCATGGTGGCCAAAGGTATCATCTCTGTGGCCATCGCCGAACAGCCGCATTCTTCGTACGTCCTCCGGCAAGCCGTTCAGCGTTTAGCTCCGTGTTCCTGCATAACCGTGTTCGTCTTCGCCATCTCTTCATGATCCGTACCCTCTCAAGCACAGCCACCTTTCTTCCCATATTCAAGGGTTCACGTACAACTCTTCTTCACCGTGATGTTCCTCTACCTTGTGGATGTAATCGAACAACACCGCCAACCCGTAAGCACGGCGGTTGGCACGTTGCCTCCCTGAGTCACCGTTACGGAATCGTGGTCTCCCTCTTAGTCATAACACTCTCTGTCAAGCACGTCATCCATGTCTTAATGGTCACCGCCGCTGTCATCACCAGAGCGCATTCGTCAATACTCCTGGCGCCTTTCTCCTTGGCCATGGTGGCTCCGTTAGCCTTCCGAGTTTCGGTCTCTTCTGCATTACGAACAATGGAAAGCCGACGCAGCCACTGGCTTTTGCTCGATGGTTGGCCGCTATAACTCAGCACCTACCATGTCATGGAGGCCATTTAGCCCAGGTCACGCAGAGCCTATGACTTACGGAAAGAGTCAGTCGGGTTCTCCAAGGGTCACGGTCCACCCGGTATGCATCTGGGGACCCATTGTGGGAGATGGCTGTGTAAAGACCCGTTCCCTTTGGTCCATGCCAGCCGAGCAGCCGTGCCCAGAAGATTCCTCCAGGGTCCAGCCGAGCTTCAGGCTGCCACAAACCGCCAGCCTGCGCCAAATGGCTCGCACCACACACGCACACTTCATCATCGTCTTGTCTTTAACCAAGCTGTCGGCAATCGCCACACTCTCCGCCCCCCCCCCCCCCCTCGTCGGTGACAATGGCGCCTGCCCGGGTGATAAAGAAAAAAAAACTACTTATCTCTAACGCCAATACAAAGGAACTGAATAGGTTGACTAGAGTAATAAGACTTCAGACTTAGGAATTCATGTTAATAGTACCATGCGTAGTATGTGACAAGAATACTAAACTTATTGCAAATGAGTTTTGCGGAAACCCGCAAGGTGGAGTACCGTTTATGAAAGAGAAAATTAGCATCCAGCAATTAAGCGGCACAATGTTACAAGAAAATCCATACGGATTTCACAGAAATGAACGCTTCTTAGTTGCCCAAAAATTCGCTCTGGCCCGGTTTTCGAACCCGGGACCAACGCCTTGTCCGGGGCGCTCGCGCTGCCAATTGAGATAACCAGGAGGCTAGCGATTGACAGTGCGAGGACGAATTTAACAACAACTCGAAGTACATGAGCGTGAATATATGGCAAACGAGTTCTGCGGAAACCCGCAAGTTGGAGTAAGGTTTATGAAAGGAAAAATTGGCATCCACCTGTTGAGCAGCAGAAAACTACAAGAAAATCGCGGACCAGGATAACGCACTAATCTACAAGAAAACCCCAGACCAGGACATATTTTCGGCAGCTAGGAAGCTTTCGTTTCTGTAAAATCTATCTAGCCCAGGTGGTGGTGCGCATCACCAGCAGGAAATGGTGTGTCCGTGAACGACGACTACATGTACTTACTAAAATCCTATCGCTTGAGCAATCTCATCACCACACCAAGTCCAATAACAGCAACGTCTGCTACAATGATTGACCACGCGCTGACGAATTCCGAGAAAAATATTAGCGCTGGAGTGTATGACAAACCTATCACAGGTCATTTGCCCATATTCGTCTCTGTTGATCGCCTCAAGGATAAAACACCTGACGGGCTGAAATTTGTAACGAAAATCGACTACGTGGCTATCAGAAATATTCTTCTTGGATCTAATTTTGATGAACTATCAATATTGAATTTTCCAACTTTATCTCTTCTCAAAAACGCTATCAAAATTAGCAGCACAAAAGTTTCGGTTCATTCACGGGAAACACCACTGCGTCCCTGGATGAATAAAGAATCTTGGAGGTTATAAGGAGCAAGGATTACTGGCACGACAAATGGAAACGGCATAAGCATAACAAAATCCCTTCCGTGGAATACTTCCTAGCGCACTCACCTGTCTAAAGCAGTAGGCCCTATAATAAAATCTTTCTTCCACGGACACATGCGTTGCTCGTGTACGTGGCCGACCGTCACACCTGAAAATTCAAGGCAAGTATCAGTTCGAGTAGTAGTATCTGAAGTAACATCCACAAAAATATTCACATTCATCTAACACGAGGTGCATTTTTCTTTCGAGGCTGAACATACTGGCTATCAAAGGCCTGCTTGTTCAGGGGACCCTCTGAGATTTACGAATGTTTTGAACTGGTCCAAGTATGCCGCCCACATCGTTTCTAAAATCTGTGCTAGTACACAGTAAAAAAAGATTCAATATAGGTAAAGAGTTAAGGAAATCTGCAGGTAAGAGAGGTGTAAAAGGGGTAATACATGGACAGTAAATGAGGCAGAAAATTTAGCTCATAGCTCGCAACATTGTTCAATATACATGCCTTAGATCGAAATTACAAAAATCATTAATGTTTCGCAAAAGTCAAAGCATTCATAGGTGGAGCCCTCTCTTAGACCACTGCACACACTGTATTGGCGATTATTCATGTTGTATATAAATATCACTTATTAAAGAAACCCGGCCGCGGCAGCTGTATTGCGATGGAGTTTAAATGTCGGAGTCCGTGCACGGTGCAATATCAGCGCATGCTAAGATGGTCACTTACATCGGTCACTTAGATCACTTACATCATTGCACACATTGCAGACACCAGGAGATATGCGGCCACCATCCTTGTTACGGTCATCACTCTTTCAACACACCTGAAAATACATTGCCGTATTTTAAACATGCGCGTATATATTGTACTGCTCTAAGACACATTTATCTTCACAGGAGCACTAGGTAAAATTAACACTTCCTCGTCTAGGAGTAGGCAGCGTCGAATATCTCTAAAACTATACGAAAGCAGAAGGTTAGAGAAGCTTACAGAGATTCCTAAGCCTCCTCTATTAATGTACAGAAAGTCATCTGTATAATTACAGACAGCATTGTTCCCAAGACCTCGCACACACCGAATACTGTTTCACCATGTGGCCTGCAGTATCAAATAGTGGCCTGCACCACATGCGCTTTCCAACAGCAGTACCCCCCTTCGTGGTGCATAGCAATTTCATTCTTGATGGCCCACATGCCTCGCGAGCACTCGATGTCTAAAGGGCTGACACATTAAATTACCATTGAAAATCCATAAGAACTTTCTGTCATCCGACGTAAGGATTCAATTTTAGCTCCTGTGGATAAGCAGCGTCAACAGGAGAGCCAAAACAACTCCATTTTAGAAGAACAAGGCATCTGAAATACCTCTGAAATACTATGAGTAATCTTTTATAGATGCTTTCGAGTATTTCTGCTTGCGTGTCGGCATTCATTTGGGAAAAAAGAAAACATTAGCGAAGCTTGCGTTAGTGGCAGCAGGACAGTGAAGCTGGTGGGCACTTGGCTGGCCTGTGTCCGTTTGCGGCACACCTGCACTTCTTCGTAGCGGGAGGCTTCGGCGAGCACCTTGCGAAGCACTGCGAGGTTCAGCCAAAGCTTCTCAGCTTCGCACTCTGCTCATCACAAAGTTGGCGTCGAAACAAAGACTGTGTCAGGCGCAGCCAGCGGCGCCTCAACTTGACGCCGCTCCACCCATTTACTACCCTACACTATGAATGCCTGAGCTATTCTAGGTGCTCTTTAGACGCCACCAGAGGACGCATGGTCTCATGGCGTGAAGCTGTGCACAAACCCATCGCTACGCGAGGCACTGTCCACTGGACAAATGGAGGCACACTATTCTTACGCGATAGCATTAATAGCTTGTTTCGCGAAATTCTGGTGTAGGTGTCGTTCGTTCTGAGCGAAAAATTAGTGTGGTCCGTGAGGGGCACATTCGAGTTAGATACGACAAATAAGGAAGTGAGAAAAAGGCCTACGGTTCGAGTGGGAAGTGCGCAACCCAGGATTTAAACCTGCTACCCAACGCTCCGGGGCGCGATGCGCTAGGTGCTCGACGGGCCCGTATATTTCGGCCGTAGCCCTAACAGCGAGTTATTTATATACGCCATTTACCGTTCCTGTTACGCTCATCTCGAGGGTGCTTCAGCATGGCGGAGGCTTGACTATAACCCACGAGATGGCGCAAAGGGCCCATTGCGCCGCACGACGCAATGTTCCGTCGCGCCGCATGCTTGTATATTTCGCAGGAAGGCGCTCAGACTTTGGCTTACTGAGTAGTCGCCTTTGCTCGTCCCTGTGCTCGCAAGCGTGTAGACGTTCGCTCACGACACTGTGCTGTAGACACCTTCATGATGGATTCTGTGCTGTGCACAAGCGCCAGGCGAACTGCGGGGCTTCTCCATCAGCGAATTTTGATGGCGCATTTGCACTTAGTACTTTGGCGATTACATTGCAGTAATCCTTAATCTCACCTTTACGAGTAAAACGTACTATATCAAGTGACTCGTGCTTTCTGCGAATGGTGTCATTACAATCCCGCGGCTAGGCGACTGAAGACCAGGAAAGCGAGAGTGCGATGAGAATGAGCTCAGACATTGCTATCTCGTTAACCTCTTAAGGTGGAGCTACGGGTCCCAAAATATTTTGTCTTCCTCCTCTTCTTCTGCTTTTGCCTGCAACATATTCGTCTTCCAGCCGTACTTTGGCTATGGTATTGCTGTGCGGGAGGCATTAAGGCAGGAGAACACACAAGCGTGCTTGCGAAGGCGGCGCATTGGACATTGCGTAGACGAATATGATCACTCTTGGGGACCAGAACCAGTGGCCATGATTCTTCTCGCAGATATGTAAACACCGAGATACTTGTATGCGGACACGTTCTCCAGTCCGATGCCGTTAATTCTGTATCCTGAGGACACTGAGGCATTAGTGCTTCGCGACAATGTGATGTACTTGCATTTACTGATGTTGAGCGTCATTAACCACTTATTTCACCATTCAGATACTTTGTCTAGGTCAGATTGAAGGACAAGTGTATCATTGATTATTTATTTCGCGATAGATAACGCAGTCGTCTGTGAAAAGCTTTATACTAGAGTTAATGTTACCTGGAAGATCATGGAAGAGCTGACATGTTTCAAGGGGGAACGGAATACGTTTAAGGGTCAATCACGTAAAGGCGCGCTCTTAAGTAGTTTGAAGATGAAGCTATTTCGACTACTGAACGGTCAAAATAGGCCTACGTGACAGCGGGAGTGTTTCGGCACTCAGATGTCCGGAGATGTCGCGATGTTGCACGACATTCTATCCTCAAAGCGCCATTTACGAAATTGTACTCGTATGCAGCGGCATAAGGACTTCTTCCGTTGGCGAGTCTTCTGCAGAGGCATAACTAACGCTACTCAGAAGACCGCCTAGTTGATAAGCTGCTATTGGTTAAGCAGAATTAATACAACAACCTTCTTAGCGTAGTGCATGTTGCTTTGAAACAACTGTATACATTTTCCTCAATGCACCACTGTTACTGAGTGGTTGGTGGGAGATGCCTGTCTTCCACCTTTGAGTGTTCTGGGATATTATTCGCTAAATTCTCCTCCACTTGATATATGTCTTTGCTCTGGGTACACAAGTGCGAAAATAAAATGTTTTTCTGTGCATGGATGTATTTCGTTAAGTGTATTGTGGAATAATTTTTCTTCATTTCCCAAAAGTGTCGCCGGAATATGCTGTGACATCAAAGAAAAATGTATTTCTGTATTGCTATTTTAAACTTCCAGAATATGTATTCCGATATCGGTATTCCGGAATGCATTTATGAGTGTCCCGAGAACTGGCAGTACTAAGCTGTAGTGCGCCAGACAGCACACGTCTTTGCTATTCTTCTAAAGGAACACTAATGAAATAGTGTCCGTTTTGCCCACGTCAACCACGAGTCATGTTTGCGTCATGTTTGCCATCAAAGATGGGCATATCAAGCAAAATATATCAAGAAAATACCAAGCAAAAATCAAGCAAACATATCAAGAAAATATCAAGACTTTGCTTCAATCTACCATGCCAAGCAGTTGATTCACTTAGTCGGGGCTTCTTACCTTGTTCTGTGGTCGCAAATTGCGTCCTTGAGCAGCAGTGTGTCTGGAGCTACACGCCAAAAATAAAGAAAACAGCGCACTCTCTATCTATGAAAAGCTTCAAATCTACCTTGAAGATGCAGATTTTTAGTGATAGTTCATGGCCCCATCTCTTATATATCAACGAATAAATATCAGCTAAATAAATGGAGACCGTATATGTCTGTCAATATCAAGGAATTGATACGTTTCCAATAACTTACGTGATGTTTTTAGAGTGCTTCACATGACAGGTGAATCTATACATCTTGTCATGTGGTATAGGTTCTACATAATATGCGAAACCTGTGCGACATTATGCAGGAAAAGGTCCCCTAACTAACTGACTGAGCGCGTAGACAAGAAGCCGTTCCACCACTTTAGTCGTGAGGAACTGACAAATGCTTGTCTGTAGGTGCTGGGCTCTTGAGTTACAGAAACTCTGTCGTTCTGTTTTTAAAAATCTCTTAGTTGGTCTTTTCTGCCTTTTAGATTAAACTGTATATTAGAAAAAGGCACGACGGAAAGCCGTCTCCCCTACAAAGAACGTGTTTTCTAGCAGTTCAAAGGCCACAAACGTCAGCGCCAACAATGAAACTTTCCAATGAAATTCTGTGCGCTGCTGTAATACCATTTAGGTTGTTGCAGATGTGTGCGTCATCGAGAAAAATATATCGTCGAGGCAGTAGGCCTAGGCATTGTACTCGCGTGATGCAGCAATACCATAATAATAATAACAGCAACAATAATAATTTGCTCGAATATTTGATATCCGCAGAAAGTTTAAGCCGTGGATTGGGTGACGATGTGTCGGCAGTAAAGTCTTTACCCCGAACAGCCCCCTTTCTTCGTGTGTACTGGGGGGCGATAACGCAGCGCAAGAGCAACCAGAATCTAATTTAATGCTGCAATTATGTGGAGCTCAAGTCTTTTGAGTGCGGTAACTGCTTCGTGGCGTACTGTTAAATATGCGCCATGGAGTTCCGACTCACCAGTCTATCCTCTCCGTCTACGTAGCACATGACACGCCGTAGTAGGCGGCTGCGAGGTTCCTGACAAGGAACATTTATCCTGCGTTATGCTGTGTACTGCGAGTGTTGCGCTCTGGTATTACCTGCGCTCGCTCTGCGTTGCGGCCTTCACCGGAAGGCACGTATCCCAGGACATTGGCACGCCGACTTTCAAGTTCTTTCTGGGTACGTCAATATTTGTAACTGCTCATTGAAATGCAAACAACGCAGCCACAAGAACGTGTAATTTTCCTGATGTATCAGTTCGCCGTGTCGTCTGAACGGGCTCTTTCAGAGACCGCTTTTGTTCTATCACACGAATGCTTGTGCCAAAGCCTTCTCAGAAAGTGTTCGGCTGTTACATTTTTTTCATGTATGACCGCTCCAAAGCTAGCGAATCGATCTAGCGTACGCTATATTGGCTTCATGCAAGCTGCAGCATTTAGCCGAGTTAGTAGTGAAAAATATCACGACATCCAGTTGGATTGAGTCACTCGTACCTGTATTTCCTTCTTTTTTCCTTCCCGGTGCTGTTTCTTTGCATCTTTCTAAGAGCGCTAAACACGGCGGTAGAAATAACAGGACATTCATAGGTTTGTGCACGTCTGCATTTAGAATGTCTCTGACATTAAAGTATTAGAGAAGCGTCGGTTGTTGACATAGCTTTATTTATTCACCCGTGACAGCTACCTTTTTCGAAGCGGTATTCAATATATTTTCGCGAACTATTTGCTCCTGCATTGTCGGCAGCAACACACCTTAAAACTGGAAAGGCGTGTCCGCGGTCTCTTTAGACAATCATACAACCATTAGGCAGCGTGAGGTTGTGCTATGGCCCCGCCACGGTGGTCTAGTGGCTATGGTACTCGGCTGCAGATCCGAGGGTCGCGGGATCGAATCCCGGCTGCGGCGGCTGCATTTCGATGGAGGCGAAATGTTGAGGCCCGTGTACTGTGCGATGTCAGTGCACGTTAAAGAACCCCAGGTGGTCGAAATTTCCGGAGCCCTCCACTACGGCGTCTCTCATAATCAGAACTGGTTTTGGGACGTTAAACCCCACAAATCAATCAATCGAGGTTGTGCTATGTCCAAGGGCACTCCTTAAGAAACACTGGAATAGCGCTCTTTGTCCAGTGCGAATATTATGTAGCGTTAGCCATTTACATATCTATGCATAATTCAATGGACATAAAATATAAAATGAACATGTAAACTCGCGCGATATTCCAAGCGCGTTCTTTAATTTTGCCAAAGTCGTTGCTCGAAAAGTTGGTTTGTGTTGCTAGAGAAATCTATGCGGCTCAGCTAAAAGCATGTTGAGAATAAAAGGTGATTCGCCTAAGGAAACCTGCTCATACTGCTGGAGATGTTCTCCCGTGGTTACAGTGACCCGCTGCAGATCCGATTAACCGGGGGTTTGGTCCCGGTCGCGTAATCTCATATCCGTCTATACGGAAGGCTAAAAGGCCATGAACACATAAATAGCATAGGGTTGAGGAACTGGAGAAGTGCGGCTTCGCATACGAGGAGCTCTTATTTCTGATATAATCAAGTCTTGGGTACGGCCTGATCCGCAGAAAATAGCTGGGATCATGGACTTTCCTCAATCTAACGACAAGAACCCAGTACGCAGATTTCTTGGACTCTGAGCTTATTACAGACGCTTCATCAAGTACTTTTCACAGACTGCCGAGGGCCTGACGTACCTCAGGAAAGCCGACCTCGACTTAAAATGGGAAAGTATGCAAGTCGGCGGGACCTTTAAAGTCGTGAGTGACTATAACACCTTCTGATGGCTATCTAACTTGAAAGATACTTCAGGACGCCTCGCACAATGGAGTCTCAGAATTCAATAATATTTTATCACCGTCGTCTGCAAGACTGAACAGAAGCACTCTAACGCCGACTACTTCTGTCGCGACCCTTCGACCCTCCGCCGCAGGATAACTAGCAAGATTACTCACTCCTTCCTGGGACCCATAAATGCGGACGGCTTCGCGGAGCGACAATGAACTGACCCACAGCGGTAGAGCCTTATGAGTACCTCGAAGGTAACACCATCGTCGTGACTAAGTTGTTGAGGAGAGGTCTGACTTTGTTGTTCCGGCCTTGTCCTGAAGAATAACTCGGCAGTCCGAGCCGACCATCTTCACGTAGTGCCTTCGGTGCTACGCCTGGAGGTTCTTGAAGCTTTACACGTCGACCCGACGGCTGAACACCTTGCTTTCTCCCGTACGCTCGCGAAGATAGAAGAGAAGCACTACGGGCCTCGCCTCACTGTGGACGTCGCCTATTATTTAAGGGCATGATGTGATTGCCAGCGACGCAGAACGCCGTCGTATAGACAAGTCTGACATCTACAGCCCATCGAGCCATCTCGCTCACTATTTCATCAAGTCGGTATTGAGTTACTGGGGCCATTCGGACGTCGACTTCCGGCAACGAGTGGATCGTCGTAGCGACTGACTGACTGTCTCATCCGCCACGCTGAAACAAGGACCCTACGCCGAGGTAAGTCACCTAGGTAAGGAGGTGGGTGCAGCGCTGCAGTAGTGTATAATAAGTGGGGTGGAAAGGGAGGTGAGGGTAAGAAGGAGAGGTGGGAGACTGAGGAAGAGGGAAAGAGGACGGGATAGGGCAAAACGTTTTATACGCATGTCTACCATGTTAAATAAAGGAGGTGGGAAAAGTGAGCGAGGATTACAATAGGGGAAGGAGGAAAAAAAGGTCACCAACTCCGTTGTGACCCTAGTGACCTTAGTAAAGTATGTTACTTTGCAACTCTACTGTGACACGCCCAAAATGTTATTATTATTATGCTTTCTGTGTGCCTTTAAATAGCTTCTGCGGAAGCAAGGAAAAATTTACACCTTGTGTGAACTGCTCGGTTCCGGCCCCGCACCCAGCCCGCGCACCATTCAATACACTGCAATACTACAATCCCCATCACCAAGAAGAATTCCTGGATCAGGTACTGCTATCACGCTAACAATGACCTCGCTCTTAGTATTCGGACACCACGCGTTATAGTTTACAGCGAGAATGACGCCCTAAAGGCCTGCTGGTTTTACCCCCTGTTAATATATCCACAGGCTCCCATCACCCTATTGACACACCCCCTATTGTCACTTTCCTGTGACGCGCAGCGCAGACCACGCTAAACTTGCACGTCGCTTCGAGAATGGTAGCGACCATCCTGCAAAGTATGCATGCCTACCGCACTCATCCAGGTCCCTTGTTGAATTTCAGTAATAATACCATACCACGTTGTGGACTAGCATATAAAAGCGGACGCATTTCGCTGATCGTAAGTTTTTAGCGTCGATCGACAACTGTTCACGCTACTATCATCTTGCAGTGTGATTTGCTTTACGGGGCCTCGAGTTGTGCTGCTTCCTCCATTGCCATGACCACGTGACTACGTGACAATATTCCTCTTTCGTTATGGAGAGATCGCCACATATTGAGGTCTTGTGCGCTCGCAAGCCCACAACTGCGTAGTGGGAGTTCCGTGCAACTGCAGCCGCTGTGAATTAAGAAATAGCGAAGTTGACGCAGGCGACGTTGGCCTAACAAGTTGGCTTACCTTTCATGGTTTTTCTAAGTTACGTAACCTCTCAATCCTCGTGCTCCTCGTCACGGTGGTCTAGTAACTGTGGCACTTGGCTGCTGATACGAAGGTCGCAAGAATAGAATCCCGGCCGCGGCGGTTGTGTTTCGATGGAAGCGAGAGGCTGACGCCCATGTACTCTGCAATGTCAGTGCATCTTAAGGAACCGCGAGTGGTCGAAATTTGCGGAGCCCACCACTAAGGAGCCTCTCATAATTATTTTGTGGTTTTGGGACGCACAAATGTGGTTATAGCAGCACAAATCAATAAATCTGACGTTCTTATGCATATGTTTGTTAGAAAACGTATGATTACATCAACGATATAGTTTCCGTGACTTCTTAGTGTCGGGGTTATCTCTACATACTTGAACCTTAGGACACAATCGTCCCCTTCCATTATTATATTGTAGTACATAATATCTGTTATCGATACTATTTATTCAAATATGTAGGTTGGTAGGAGCTCCACACACGCAAACGTGCACAGGTTTGTGAGTTTTTTTAATATATCAAGATCTTGCACCTTGTCCGGGAGATTCTTCAGCGGCAATTAGTGTTCCCCATTAACCGAACAAAGAAGTTATGGCAACTGCAAGGATCTGGACAGTCGGGGCAAGTCTGAAAAGATATTTTCACAACTGTTATATGATACGCCTATTAATAATTATTTATTCAAAAAACTTGTTAACTTGTTAATAAATGTCAATACAATGTGAATTTTAATGTGTATTTAAACTCATAAGCCTCTTTGTTAATTCTCGAACGTTCCTCTGTTCTGTTATTGATTTTAACGACGAAGCTTGTCACAATATAAATTAAATGATCTATTAAAGACCTAGTTTTGGTTTTTCACCTGTTGGTGATTGACATGCCTACTTTGAGTTCATCCCTTGACCCAGAACTTCTCTTTTGTTTTAATTGAGCGAAAATGGTGAAGTTGACGGGACAAGGGGAGATCAGATATGCCGCGAGATGAGACGCCGGAAGCAGACCAGAGTGTTCGTAGATTATGATCGCCTAGCTCATTCTACAGTGTAGGTGTGTCTTGGCAGGCTATGTAAAAGCTCCTAAATTATCAGGCAGCTATTTCGGAGAAAATGTGCCCTCGGGCAGGAAAAAACGACGACCACGGCGGTCGAGGTTCCGAGCAGTATGAACGGGCGTAGATGACATTTTGTTGCTGGCCTGTCATGTTCTCTGCTGCCATGTTCTCTGCGAATACACCATGCTGAAGTTCCTTGAAAGCGCCATTTATCGAGGTGGGATTGCATTTGACGAAGGCGATGCTTGCAAGAGGCCAAGCTCTTGGCTCAGGCCTTGATGGCGGCGCTCAAGCCGCACAAAGGCGTCTCGACAGATAGGTATCTTGTCGGGCGGGATGCAAGGGTATTCAATGAGGCGACGGTGCCCTCACCTGGACCATTACCTCGGTACACAAAGCTCAACGGTTACATTGCGATAACAGCTCTAGTTTAGCTTACTCGAAGAGAAGACGGCGGCAAGATGTCAACCAGGAAATATCCCCTTCACGTCTCTTAATTAAATGCGCGGATTCTGGAGCGCTGCTGTTGTCACTTCAATAGGCGCCAGGGTACATTTGTGCATTAATGGCGGCTCAGCCTGAAAATGCATGTTTCGTAGTGGTTTGGACACAACACGCCAGAGCACAAGTCCATTAAGTACAATTTCATCTGCGCCGCAGCGATGTTCGGTCTGGAGGAAGGGCAGTGCATCTTCCCTCCTTATGCACAATTACGCTTTCACGCCGTTAAGGATAGGGATCGAGTTCTTGACACTATGAGCAAATTAAAGATGCAAAGCACCTGTAGACATTCTACGGGTCCTTTGGCAGTGAGGCTCCTGAGCTCCGTGGGTCGGGTCAGCATCACTTCAATTATGATTCTCAATGGAAGATAGTAGCCGCAATGGCGAAGACATGCCCAGTTGCCCAACCCTCGATTCAAGCGCCATTCCTTCTAGAAATATATTCGTCGGGGCATAAATGTCATATGTTCAGTACTTACTTTCATATAGTTGTGTTCCCAGCTTTTGTTTTCTGCAATCTAATGGCGGCTAGTGCTGGCAAACTCCTACGAACTAACGGCTAGTGCTACACAACTGTAGGCTACTGTTCGGCGTGCTTGCCAGTAGTCACTTATGATCTGTAGCTGCTAGATGCCATTGTGAAGCCTGTACTAATTTCTTTCCTGGCAGTGTCTCAGTCGTAGTATCAACTGGCGCTGCATAAAACCACCTCACTGCGAAATTTCGGTAGATAGGTGGCAGGCGACCACTGATTGTTGCACTAAGTGCTGCGTTTTATGCGAGAAAGATGGCTGGAGCGTGCAATTAATGGCTTGTGATGTGGAAGTGCACAGCAGTGCTAGCTTACGGGCGTGTAGCATTGGCTAGATGACTGCAATTTTGATCAATGTTGGCTGCGACTGTCCAGCACTGTGTAACGTTGCTTAGTGTGGGTTATTGAGTCGGAATGCTTAGTGGTGTTTGCGAATTGCGAGCTAGGACTGCATAGCATTCGCTACTCAGAGAGAGGGAGAGAACAACTTTATTTAAAAAAAGTAAACCCCCGTCCGGGTCCACTAATGCAAAAAAAGGCCTAGCCCTCAGACAGGCGTAGAAGTTTTAAATGTCTGAGTAGTGCCTTCATGATGTCTGGGGAGGAGTCCGCCAGCCACTCCTCCAGGGTCGCAGGTCTTAGTGTGGTTGGTATGTCTTTGAGGCTCTCGCCCATAGCTGCACGATCACCCGGACAATTCCACAGAACGTGGGCGTTATCGGGGAATCCACCGCATGCGACGCGTGGATACCTGGTCACTCAGGGATAAGAGGGAATCAAGTGGCACACGCCATGTCCCGTGTAAGTCTCCCGGGCCCTCCCCTGTGGTGGCCGGATTCACTGAATCGAACCGAACTACTTGCTCTGGCGCGTTTAGATAGGCGCGCACAATTAGACGAGATACGTCACAACCGCAGGGTTTATCGCGATCCTCCTCACTTCATGACGAGACGCGAGGCAGCCCTGGTGAGGCGTGCCCAAACTCACTCTTTGATGACGCCTCACATTGAGCACTACGTACAAGGCAAGGACGGGTCTCCTTCCTCGGTACTCATAAGTATGTGCGTAGTAGAGCTTCCAACTATTATGGCGGACGTAAAGATGACCGCAGAAAGCCCATCGTCGGTTCGAGAGGGAGGCTTTGTCTACCTATATAAACAATATTCTGCAAACGATGCAATAGTATGATTCGTAAAAGCCACATATACACCCTTTGCGTCTCATACCAATATCCTCGCTCACAAATTTCCCGTGTTGCATATGAAGCTTCAGTACTCACATGTCTCCAGCAATGAGTCCTATAAGATCTTTCGTTCACGGATATATTCGCTGCTGTTATATGTGGCTTACAGTAACAGCTGTAAAATGAAGGTGAACATCAGTGCGAAAACTGTTATCTGAGGTATCATCCACGAAATGATTTAAGAGTCTAAATAGCGTCACTTTTATCTTAGGTCAGTAAACATGCTGGTAATAAAACCCCTGCTTACGCAGAGGACCACCAAATCTTTCCGCGAAATTTCTAACGCGAAAGTGTTTTATGCCAGCGTCCACCAAGAAATCAGTGATGTGCTTCCGAAATGCAAGGCGATTTCTGAAAAAATGAATATCAATATACAAAGAAACAGATCCACCCGCTCGGACTCTAACCCACATTCTCCCGGGATCCGAAGGGAAGTGCTGGGAGCTTTGCCGATACGCCACCACAGCATTGCTTCTATAGGGGGGACCAGATGGGTCTCATATCCTCGCTACAACGCTTCACAAGTTGCATCTAATTGTCGTCCGGTTAAAGCAAAACTACAGCTAACTGTAGTGTTTACCAAGCTAAGTTACTCTTAAATTAACGTCCATTCCACTATACTGCCCTCTTGGTAAGTTTAGGTTCGCTGCGGTGGTACCGCCATTTAAGAACGATCGATAGACCGAAGGACATTTTCGTGTTAATTCGCTCCCGCATTCAGCGCTTCTGTAGTCCTCGAGCCTCGTCCGCCGCTGAAGTTAGGCGCGTGGCACCGTCATGACGGTGCGTTCCTCGCGCGTAGACCGCGTGTATCTTGTTGCGATACGCACTGATCGATGAACGCAAGAAAGGCCGTGGGCAACCAAATGATCGGCCTTTCGCAGCAGTGGGCTGTGTGTTTGTTCATAAAACAATCGGCTGACAACCCGTTCGGTTTCGCTTGCAAGGTGTCACCATTTGCGGACGCTCTTTGCTTACGTCAGATTTCCGCAAGGCTCTGACGCTTGCTGTCCAGGTCTCGGGAGTAATGTGAATCGTTCGAGAACTTTCCCTCTTGTACAACTGTCGAGGATCCCTGTGCCGTGTCGAAGTGCCGCCGATGCCTACATGTAACAATCTTCCCGTGTTCACAGAACCCAACCCATCTAATGCCGCTAGGCTCACCAAACCGCCGTTTCTGCATTCCCGAATTTCGCGAAGAATTTCCGCTTTCGTGTTATGCCGATTCCTATGGCAGAGGCATCAATCACATTTTTAGGGGCGAAGTTCTTTAAGGTTTGGGTCTGTCCGTCCGTTGTTCCTAGTAGCGCGTTACCTACAATGAAATGAATGATTCTACGTGTGGGAGGCGCGCCCTCGGCGCGTGCCTCCCGGCGCGCGAGCTCTCTCACTCTTCCATCTGCTGTCTTGTGAGAGAGAGCGAAAGGCGCGCGTTGACTATGGAAACGCTCTTCCTTCGATGAACGCGCTACCAGCTCGCAAAGAAGGAGAACGCGTCCTCACCTGCGAGAGAAAAGCTTGACGCAGGCAGCGTCTTCGAGCGAGTTTCTTGAATGAAAAATACCGACTGCACGTGCTGGAAAACCGTTCACCGGCCACCCATATATATATATATATATATATATATATATATATATATATATATATATATATATATATATATATAGGCACTGGATCTTGACTTGCATAGAAGTTCCGGTGGGAGATTTCACTTGTGCGTAGTTGAACCATAAGGATTCGTAGCGTGCGCGTGAACTAAATTAATCCGGAACTCGGCACGATCTACGATGAACGTCCGGAGCTTCACCCACTCATCGTCATTCACTCCGTGGATATGCTGTGAATTTTTTAAGCTGCTTCCAACCATGCTGGTCGCATCGGTCCTCAGGTATGTGGTAGTAGGCAGTAGAAAAGCAAACGCAATAGAGGTAAACATTAAAATGTTGTATATATAAGGGTAGTATGAAAGAGCAGATGAGTGCGCATGAAACCAGGTAGAAAATTCAGCTAAATGTAGTTTACAGTGTTATTCAATATACCCACATCTTGTTCAAATTACAAAAAAAAAACAATCTTTTTGGGAAAAATCTCTTCCGAGATATTCATAGATATCGCAGACAACAAGGAGGTACACAGAGCAGCGAAAAAGAAGAGAACGACGTGCCGTGCCGCCATATGGCTTGCCGCCCAGCTACCTCGAATAAACCCTTCTACACGCCCCGTAACAATATATATATATATATATATATATATATATATATATATATATATATATATATATATATATATATATATATATATATATATAAACTTGTCAAAATGTACTTCTTTTATTTCTCTGGTTATGTATGTTTTATTAGTTCATATTTATGAGTTATTCTTTTCGCTCATTTCTTGTACTCTTATGTTTTTTCTTACTTTGAATCGCATGCGCGTTTAACAAAATGTATCGGTTTCTTGTTCCTTCTGATCTGCTTTGATTGTATATGCGTAGAACTATTCTTTTGCTCCTTTTTTTTCATTGTTAGCCAATAGTTAATATGTTTGTGAAGCTATGTGCGTACTTTTATCCATTTCATTCTGTATAACATGTATTCACTATGTGTGATCATATATTTTTTGTAATGCCCCCCTTACTCAATGCCTCCAACGAGGCCTGTAAGGAATATTTAAATAAAAAAATAAATAAAAATATATAGTGTGTGTTTTGTGTAAAATTCGTGCGTATCTCTTCCACTGGCCTAAATAAGTATGTTCGTGGTTTAGACCTATCAAACCACTGTTTTGAGAGGAGTGGACCTCCTACTGCAGGAAGGATGCCGTCATTATTCCGGCATCTTTGTTTCATGTACAGTCGGCCTCTGTTCAACATAAAATATTTCACCATCTGCTTCTGACATGTCTGCGGACGAGTGCCTTCGTTAGGCGAGCTACACTGAAAATTTCGCGGGGACATCCCTGCGAAATTACATGATGGGATTACATGATGGGATCCAAATTCAACAGTGGTCATACAGAAGGCCGCAACGCGTCGTCAGCAATGACGCACACACTAGGCACGCATCTAGTTCAAGCCAGCGAAACGACAGAGGTGTTTGAGGGAAGCACTGTTTGTGGCGGCGCCGTGAGGATCCACTGAAATGCTAACTTTTCAGAACTATCTATACAGCTTGATGGCAAATACGCCCATGAGAATTTTCGCTTAAATCAGTGCTTTCAACGACAGTACGAGCTCATTAGTGGCATTACCCAATTAGGACGCCCACAAAAAGAGGTACTATCCAAACACCTACCGTGATGCGTCAACATAACTTTATGCGGTGCCTTCATCATTTTCCTACATGCCTCTTGGCCGGGTGTTCTGACTTGATTTTTGCCAAAATAAATTACTCATAAAACTGTAGCTGCAGATTGACAGAACCTACATGATCGGGTAAACAGAAAGACAAACCTGTTTGAGCGGACGGCATCGCTTGTTTAGGCGGGCCAGCAGATCCTGTCATCTACACTACCGCGTGACTGCTTTTCCATCTCGCCTCTTGTCTATCGTACAAGGACATATCTGGAAGCTCCCTTCATGCTTGAAGCGTGGCATTTATGTTATTTCCGCATGTGGTATTTGTCTAAAAAAGCATGTACCATAGTCTCGGGATAATCCAAATTGTCCTTTCAGCTATGGAACTGGTTTTCGTTTTTCTTTTTTTTTCTCGCGTATTTTGCGTACGTGAATAAAATATATAAATTTTCCTTCGGCTGCGCTAAGCATATGTTCCTAGCAAAACGTTCCTGAAGTTCAAAAAGGCAGCGTGTGGCAAACCTCTTTGTTAGGTTTATAAAAGAGTGACTGCATCCTGCAGGAGATTACATCAATAGTCTGGAATTTATGGCTTTATTAAGAGTAAAGTGTTTGCTACAAAGAAATAACGATATGTTTTTTTTTAATTTGTTATTGCTTACAAATGGAATGTGTAGATATTTGGAACGCTTACTTCCTTGCACAAAGGGCACAAATTATAAAGCACACAGCCAGCTTCTTCGTTGTAGTCATCCTGCTTCCTGCATTTCGAGAAAAAGTTTATTTTTGTTAATTCGAGTGAGTTTATATGAAATTAGATTCCATAGTAATGTTCTAGTGTTGGTAGCCACTTTATGCATTGCGGTACGGCTGAAGGCCTATGCAAGATACAGCACCATAGTTCTTGATTTGGACTAATGAAGAACAAAGTCTAAATGGCGTTAGATTATGGGTGTGTCTTGCCATGTTGTGGTAGCCCTGCGATTTAGAGGAGGCTAATGGGCCGTATTATCCGCAGGTACTACGATCCTGGCGTTTCCGACAGCCGCCGTGTTTTGTGGCTTATTTTCCATGTATTTAACAACAGCAATCTGAAGCAGAGACGCGTAATCCCCTGGGCACGAGAGAAAGTTGTGTATAGCTACATGAAAGGACGTTTTCATGCAAAACAGCGGGTGGAGATCCTTGCACGACACGTTATACAACATTGACAGCTAGTCTGGCAGGACTGTTGACATCACTGTTTCCTACTGACAACACCGTTCTGTAACAGCGATCTTACCACAAAAGTTTAACACTAGAACAGCATTTTTGTGGTTTTGGCGAATGCTTTCTTCAGTTCATTCTTGAGGAACTGCTGTCGTCGTCATTCAGGGAACTTATTTCGAAAAGCGTCGCTTTCTTCTACCTTTGTGGTGACGTGCTTCTATAAACACGTGCGCATATACCCGGCTTGCAGGAAAAGCTTGAGTCATAGAAGATACCTAACCGCTGAAACACCTACTGTTGCATGT
Source organism: Hyalomma asiaticum (assembly GCA_013339685.2). NCBI lineage: Eukaryota > Metazoa > Arthropoda > Arachnida > Ixodida > Ixodidae > Hyalomma > Hyalomma asiaticum. The sequence goes on from CM023488.1 coordinate 100,621,272, forward strand.
ACTCACAGACGGTGCCGCAGCACAGACGTTATGGATATATGTCGCCTCGAATCATTTTATCTGCTTTCCTTTCTATCAATTGTGGCCAGGCTAGCCGCTTCCGTCCCCGGAGAAACTAAGCGTACGTATATTTGCGGATATCCTTATCAGTACGAAACTACCATAAATCTTTGTGTTTTTGTTCGTCTGCGATATCTTCCGCTTTCGGAATAAAGCGTCGGCTGAGCCCTCATATCCCAGTAAAATTGATGTGTGGGGTTGAACTGGGTGCAATCCTTAGAGGTCCGGTTGAATAAGCAAGTCGATTCGACCCCGCATACTTGGCCGGATATATGACGGGAAGAATGCGCGGTTCTTTTTATCGTGGAATACTAGGCCTTTATATTAACAAGAAATATTTAGAACTCTGGATAAGGAACAGGTAAGTGTAAGGGTTAATAGGGAATAGCTCAGTAACCTCAGATTTGCGGATTACATTGCCTTGCTAAGGAGCTTGGGAGATGAATTACAAGCACGATTGCTCACCTAAACGGGAAAAGTAGAAGAGTGGGCCTGAGAATTAATATGCAGAAAAACAAAGTAATGTTCAATAGCCCTGGGCGAGCACAGCGATTTGAGATAGCTGGCGAGGCATTGGAAGTAGTGAGTGAATATATCCACTTTGGCCAGGTAGTGACCTGCAATTCGAATCATGAGGCTGAGATAATTAGTAGGATTAGAATGAGGTGGAGTGCATTCGGCAAGCATTTACACATAATGAATGGTAGCTTACCATCGTCTCTGCAGAGGAAAGAGTATAACAGCTGCATCTTACCGGTACTCAACTACGGGGCAGAACCTTGGAGTCTAAGAGGGTTAAGCTTAAATAGAGGACAACGCAGGTAACTATGGAACGGTAAATGGTAGGTGTAACTTAAGGGAGAAGAAGAGAGCGGAGTGGTTTGGAACAAACATGTGCTAAGGACATATCAATAGAAATTAAGAAGAAATGGCAGTGGGCATGCCATTAGATGGACCGCTCACGACCACGACAGAGTTTGCACACTTAGCTTGAGCAGTTTCGCTGCTGAAACTTTGCTGAGTGGGCGCTGTGTATTATCTTTAGCGTCCCATGAGCAGCGCCATTCACTCCCCCTACCCCATGTAGCCTGTACCGAAAAGGACACAACTGCGTCACATCAGCATTGGGTTAAATCGCTCATTCTTGTTTGCTACGATGTATAATTCTTTTCTGTTACCACACGGCTCAAGATTTGCTGATCACGAGGCACAAATGCTCCCACCAACTCCAGGCAGTACATAAAGCCTATGGTGGAGCGGTGAGGCTTCGTCCTCGCGTACAGACGTGGAAGTGGCGCGTTGTCCTTCCTCAGTAACAAGGGGGGAAGAAAAGGGCGGCTTCCTCAGGACATCACATAAGCCTACTTACCTGCTTACCTACTATCCATGTATTTTTCGATCCGAAGCAGCTTATGGCGGTGTTCAAACCGGTAGCGGTGGTGTACAGCATGACCACCCTTACTGCGTATGCGCAAACCCTCTCCACACACCTCCTCTCCACTCTACCTCTTCACGTTAGCCTCTCCACAGATGTCCTCTCCCAACGGTGCGCGTTGACTATGGAAACGCTCCTTCTTCGACGAACGATTTACCACCTTGCAAGGAACGAGCACACGCCCTCGCCTGCCTAGTCCAACCAATGAAAAAGCGGTGTGCACCCCTCGTGCTGCTCCGCATCGCCTCGTAAACCCCTTTAGCGGAAGATGGTGTGAATTTCTTTATTGAATGCTGTAGGGGAATATGCCAGAGAGGCCTGCGTACTGCGCGTTCTCAGTATGCATTTCAGAACCCCAGGTGGTAAAATTTCCTGAGCCCTCCCCTACGGCTTTTCTCTCGTTCGTATCTCTTTCAGTCCCTTTCCCCTACCCCCACGGACGCTTAGAAGTGCTCCCAACATGGGTTGCAAAAATTAGCGTTGTTTCCTTATCCGAGCCACAATCGATCATCACGAATGCTTGAGTAACGTCTAAAGTATTACGAAGTGCTCTCTCTGTCACAAAACAGAAGTAAGCTGGTTTGTAGAGGTTTGCGTAAAAAGCAATTAATCTGCAACTGATCCTTAGTTGCACCCAGTGAGCGTGTACACTGGAAGCCATGGCTTCCAGTGTACACGCCTGCCTCTTGAAACATGCCTCTTCAAATGGGCAGCAAACTGCATGCCATTTCAGAAAGTTTTCAATGGCTCACGTGCAAAAGTGTCCGTTTACGTGGCAGCACGTCTAATAACAAAGTCAGCCAATTATTCGTGGGAAACTGCCTCGCCTTGCTTGCTCTTGCACGAAACGTTGAAAGCAAATCCCGGCCGCGGCGGCTGCATTTCGTATAATGCGAAGTGTTCAGGCCCGTGTACTGTGCGATGTCAGTGCACCTTAAAGAACCTCAGGTGGTCTAAATTTTCAGAGGTCTCCGCTACGGCGTCTCTCATAACCAGATAATTTTTGGGACGTTAATTTAAACCCCAGAAGTCAATCAATCATTCACGAGAGCGAATGACTAATTATAGAGACGGGTCATGTATCGAAATTATCACTCTTCAGAAATGAATGCTCTACACTGCGGAAGATACATATTCATTGGCCTTCACTAATTTCTGTACGCCTCCAATAGTTGTACACTGTAACGTCTTTCTGTAGCCTTCACTAATTTCTGTACGTCTCCAATAGTGGTACACTGTAACGGTGCCCCACTGCTTACCCGGAAGAGGCGTGTTCTGTCTAAGCTCATGCCGTCGTATTTCCTATCGATGTGAAAGTGCTAAATGCTAGAGCGAATTCTCGGTGCACGTTAATTAACCACGGGTGGTGTAAATTTTGTGAGCAATCCACTACCTCGTGTCTACTTTTCGTATCCTGGTTTTGGCACGTAAAACCAGGACCATTATGGCTGGCTGATATATACGTGGAACAGCGTAGCCTCAGATTTGTTACCTACAAAGCAGCTGAAAACTAACTCTGCAGCCAGAGTGGTTGCCATAAGAGAAGCCCTCTTTAAGGGTCAGCTAGCTCTTCTGCATACAGGCACGCATACAGTGCATCTACGGTTCTTACTGCAATCTCTAGGGGGCAGCACCACAAGAATTAATGTCAGCGCACAACGGACTGGACGGCCGCAGCATCGCTCAAGGAAGGAACGACCGAGTGGCAGGAGCACCATAGCGGAACTTTTGTACCAATCGAGCATGTTATTAACGATTCAGACGAGGGAGCGACAGCGACACATCTTCGGCCTTCCAAGCTCCTTAGCAGGTCACAAGCTCGGCACGGACGCTGCATACACAAGAGCTCATACTCGTAGATATACCTCGTATGCCATATTCATACTGCGCTAGTCTATGGTGCGGCGAAAATCCCACTGTGAACCAAATAAGCTGGGAACGAACGGCTAGGGCAGGACACATCAATTGACCCCTTTTAGTGGTAGCGGAATTCGGCACTGGCAATCACTTCTCGCAAGCAAGGAAAAGGGAAGGCGTTGGCGCTACTGGACCAAGGCCGGTGAGCCGCAAAGACAGTCAAATCCTTGACACAGGCTCCCACACAGAGCTGCCGCACCCTCACTTAATAAAGTAAGTTTTAAACGTACGTTTTTCTTTGTCCTCCTCTAACTTAGCCGCTTACCTTTATGAGAAGTGGATAACAGAAGATGTTTTTGAAGGCTCCCAGATTTATGAATGCTGCGGATGTTCAACAATGGCGTAAATAGTCCAAGCCAGCTAAAGCACTAGAACTGCCGCACATCAGCTCGTTATCAATATATACCCTACACGAACATCACAGGGTCATCTTCGTCACTTTGCAGAATTATCAAAGGCTAATATTCTGCCACGTGATTAGAATAATATTTTTTATTGTCTTTGCGAGACTGGTGATTTGTTACTTCACAGAGAGAATTGACCAATCAGGGAGGTTCAACACTTAGGTGTGTCCCGCCTTCATTCGTACGGCAGAGGCTTTGTGCCCACGGGCTACCTATGTCTTTCAACATTTAAACTGATGACATACCACCGTTATGGCACGCGAGGGTCCATTGTAGACTGGCATTTGCTCGCACGCTTATATATATATTTCTTCGACATTAAGCGGTCAAATGTGATCTGTTTCAGAGGACAAAGGCACATGCACTTTAGATTTCTTTGAATTTCTGGGAAAAGGTGACACGGTAGCTAAGCGGTAAGATGTTGGCTTTTTAAGCTCGAGTTCGCGAGATGATATCCTTGGAAGCGGCAGTGTTTAGGTGGAGTGAAATAGAGACACCTGTGTAGTCCTAGTAGCGCATTAAAGAACCACGGGTGGTGACAATTACTTTGCAGCTGTATGCAGGTCACGTGCCTGCTAAAATGATGGATGTTTTGTGGCGTAAAACGCCGCGAATTTTGTCCACCGCGGTGACGGTGACCGGTGGCGGCGTAAGGAACGCGGGTTCGATCCCGACCGCGGCGGCTCAATTTTCGATGGAGCAGAAAATGCCAGAGATCTGCGTACTGTGCGTTGTCAGTGCACGTTAAAGAACCCCAGGTGGTCAAAATTTCCGGAGCGCTCTACTACAGCGTTCCTTTCCTTTCTATATTTTTCAGTCCCTTTCGACTACTCCCCCAGACGCTTAGCTGTGATCCCAACATGGGCTTCAGAAATTGGCGTCCTTGCTTTAACGAAATCATAATTATCGTCTGCAACAACAACATAATCAAAGGTTTTATGTCTGAAAATCAGATGCGACTTTAAGAGACACCATGCTGGATACCTCCTGAAACTTGGACTATCGGGTCTCCTTTATCGTGCGATGACGTCACACATTGCACGGGCCTGAAAATTTCGCCTACGATTCCTTTCTGGGAATAACGAAAAGAATTAGCTGTAATCTTCTGCCTAGTAAAGCCTAAAAAATGGGAACATGAGAAGCCCGATTGATGTTCCCTCTCTTAATTCTCAGTTTTTTAAATGCTGAACATTTCTTCACAAGCCTAATTCACTTAGACTATGTCTATCTATCTATCTATCTATCTATCTATCTATCTATCTATCTATCTATCTATCTATCTATCTATCTATCTATCTATCTATCTATCTATCTATCTCTGTTTAACAAATCATTCATCCTCCTACGTGTCTGTGTTCTCCTGCCGGCGTCGTTCGCCTCGTATACTGAGACGTTTGGGACGTACAATGTAAATGCATGACGAACACAAAAGCAATAAGTTCATACACTTGTCATGTGCAGTACGATTCACGACACTGCCTTAACGCGTAGGTTTGTGCATCTCAGTCAGTGGCAGGCCTGTCTGAGATGCAGAAAACTACGCGTTAAGCATCAGCCCACGCGGCAAGCGTCAGCCCACGCACGGACGGCTGGGTTAAAGAGCTCCGCTGGTAATGCAAGGAACTGCTCGAAATTTATAGATAACAAGCCCACAGACACGCATGCATCTTGCCAAGCGGTAGGAGGGCATCAAGCAAGGGCACTCCAGGTGCCAAGCATGCAGGTTGCCACTGCGCTATGATGGTTCCTCCTACGTGGTATGCAGAGTAAATAAAGAAAATTCAAAGCGGTGTGATGATGGTGCTTGTGTAAAATCATTATTCGTGTTTTTTATACATTCCAAGGGCGGTGTAGGAAGCAGTCACTCGCTAAGCATTTAATGAATAGGCACGCCTACTGGAGATAATGCAAGAGAGCATTTTCAATTTGCATATGCGAAATGCATATGCGAAATACGGAACAATCAAGAAAGCACATTAGATCATTGTGTAATGCAGCTGTGATTTCTGTGGTGAAATTTCGAAGGAGTATGCGCGAAGGCCTTGACGTGATGTACTCAAAGCAGTTACGCGAGCTAGCTCGAATGTACACTCTTAATTCACTTCCAGCGCTGACGAAAGAAAAAAAATAAGTAAGCGTGGACGCAACTGGTAGGCACAACGCTGGCATCCGGAATTCTCCGCACAGCTTGATCGTGGTTATTGGGCCATGTACAAATATATACGTATCTGTTCCTTATGGCAGTAAAATACTGCTGAAAAAAACTTGCGTTCTGCCGGTCTGTTGTCCTCTCTCCCATCTTTCCTTTTCTTTTCTTAGCGCTGGATGTGCATTACAAGTATATGCGAAGAACACTTCTGCAGTGTGGTTACGCGCCCGGATGCGCAGAGAAGAAAGTGGTTATATATTTATGCGGGTTTCTTAATTTAGATTGTCGTTTGAAGTTTTTGGCCACTGCAATACCTGGACATGTCTGTATGTCTCATTCGTCACCAGACTCATTTGTTTTGAGAAGTGGTTCTCGTCGAATGATCTTAGAGGTTGCTGTGTGGCAGCATGCTCACTATAGAAAATGTAAATGGCATTAAATACAAATGGCGTTATACCTAGTCGTATGACGGAAATTATAGCATGGGACACGTCTGTTGTTAAATAATCTGCAAGCTTCAAGTGCTCTGGTAACTTCGCTAAAGACAATGATGTCCCAACTTAAGCCTTCGAACTCCTCGAGTAGCTCCGTTAGCCTAGCTTCGCTC
>CM023488.1:100627943-100686079 GCA_013339685.2 Hyalomma asiaticum
CCTGGTGCAGACGAGTCCTGCCACGGTGCGTGTAGCGACTGAGCAAGGCGCCTTCAGCGGCGCCCACGCTGAAGACTCCACGTGTTCGAGCCAGGGCCACCAACGCTTCCGGGAACAACAGATTCTCCACGGTGCGGTTCAAACTCAAGCGCGAGCTTCTAAGGTCGCCGGATTAGAGCCAGGGTCACCAGTGCTTCTGGGAACAGTTGACTGCTTCACGCTGAGCTGGAACTCGAGCGAAAACTTGTGTCGCCAGACTGGGGCAAAACCCAGTGCAGTCTGCCTTCGTAGCGTTCTCCGGAAACCTCGCGCCCGGTAACTTCGTTTTTCTCCTCTTCCTTTCTTTTTTCCACCCGGCGTCCCCGCGCGCTCACTTCTCGTCCTTCTCTTCCTTTGTCCTGGCTTTACATGTACACTGGCGTTCCAAATCACTTCCTTATCTTCTTTTTCGGTTGCCATTCTTTGTGTTAATTGTAATAACTTTCTCTTCTTCTTGATTCTTACTAGTCACTCCTGACACCTGCTAACATAGCTGATATCCATATTATTTGATGCACAGAATACTCACTCAAATTATTTCTTCTCCAAAACCTACAATATTTGAGCAAAACGGAGCACAAGCTTGCCGACGAACACAACATTTGCACCGTGTTCCCATGCACATTATCGTTATCTATGCTTTGTTGAAGATGGTATTGCCTACTCCATATCATATTCTTCTTCGTAACGGCACACTGAAGCATTTGAATGAGCAATGAGGTCTGCGTAACACTTATAAGCAAGTTACACTTTTGTGGTAACAGCAAGGGCGCACGATCCGTGCTAGTACAACACTGCATAAACCCTTGTCAGCACACTATGGAGTGATCGGTGCTCGCGAAAGTCCATTAGGCTGGTATAACGCGCGTTGATGTCTCTCGAGAAAACTGCGGACATCTAGCTTTCCTACGAGTCGCTCTGCGTCGCCGAGCTCATCACAGGATGAGCATATGACAGTCATGCACACTCAATGATAAAGGCTAAAGCAAGGACGTTGTTTCAATAACAAAGTGATCAGGAAATACATGCTACATGTAATGACTTGCACGGGTTGCATATACCTGTGCAATTGTCGTTACTGCTCACATCGTCAAAATTTACATTACAGTATTTGAATCATTTGTTTCCTTCTACATTACATTCGAGATTATCAGCCCAGGAAGATTTAACCTCAAATAAACGGAGCATTACCAAACATTGCTAATGGTTCTTTTATGATGCTGCCATGGTGGAAGTGTTCAAAGCTTACATCTTGTTCTTGAATGCTTTGTCTGTTTTCATCGAAGGCGCTCAATACCACTGAGGACCTGTGGCTTTTCTGGGAAACCACGAGCAATGTATTTACTGTGAACTTTGGGAATATCGAAATCAAAGCGACGGAAAAGTGCGATCGCAACACAATGATATCCATTTCCGACCAAGAGTACAACTTCACAAGGACAACGCTGACGACAGGAGAAGTGTAAGTCAGCCCGTTTCCATTATTTTTCATCCCTTGCCGGGTATATAATGCTAAACTACCACATCGGTGTCGCCCCACATCCTTCCTTGAGCTTTTTTCTACCTATTTACTATTCACCTTGCTACTGTATAACAGTAACCTCTGAATTAAAAGCACCCATACCTTCACAGAGGACGCAACACAGTGACAGTGTCCTCTGGTGCTTCCTTTTCCTTGTCCTTTTCTTCTGCGTCTTCCGATTTCTTCTTTATCAGCTTCCTCTTCATCGTGGTATCCTTCTGCTGCGCGCCGTCGTCTAATTTGATGAATTATATTTCTACGTCCATGATGAAAAACAGTAGAATAAACTCAAGAGGCTTGTGGTTTTGGTATTCCTCCCTGCCACTGTTTCACAACAACGATCCATGGACACAGTTCCTGAAGTAGTGTCTCAAGTATACCTCATCGACTAATCTTAGACTTATCTGTGTCCGTTTTTTTTCTTCTGTCCTATTCACGTTTTGTCCAGTGTGACACTGTGTGTGTACAGTGTGTACAGTGTGTACAGTGTGTAAAATGGAATGTAAATCGAGTCCTTTCGCCAACATTGGTTTACTTTGTAAACTCTTTTCTAACAATTTACTTTCTTTTATTTTTACAGATATGGGCAGGCTACGGCTCCAGTACTGTAAGTGTCGTCCTTCTTTGGTGTCATTACAGTGCACTCAAATATCTCAGAGAACATGTGCATAAGCTACGCCTGTGAGATGAACACTGTAGCGTTACCGTGATAGGTCTGTATACGATATTGTGTGGACATAGTGCTGTCTTCTCATTCAGACTTCTGTCTGAGGTGGCTGCGAAAAGCTAGTGAGTTCGCCTGGTAACTGTATAACCCAATAAAGACTTAGTCACTATAGGCCAGACAAAGGAGAGCAGAATGTCGCCTCTCCTATCTGCTAATGGGCCGTTTATAAATCACATTCGCATTTTCCAACACATCCACGCCTACACTGTCACGTACTTCTGCACATTCAGATTAAATTGCTCAGCAATCCATGCTGCAATCACATTACATGAAAATCCCAGAGGCGCATGTACTGTGCTTTGTCAGTACGCATTAAAAAACTCCAAGTGGTCAAAATTTCCGGAACCCTCCACTAAGGCCTTTCCCTCCTTTCTACCTATTTCAGTCCCTTTCACTTACCCCTGCGGACGCTTAGCCGTGCTCCTGACATAGGCTGCTGAAATTAGCGTCACTTCCTCAACCACACCACAACCAATTGGTCACAGACCGGCTGCGTCGGCGGTCCCTCCCTTGTACTGCGCTGCTCTCACGCAGACTGCTGCCGGAGTGTGTGGCGGCGGTTCTCAGTCCTTGCCAGCGCAGGTGTAGGTGCCCAGAAAAAAGAAGGTACGCTGCATAGAGGCCCACGAAGAGAAGGCGACGGGCTTTCCGTATTTTTTTACGCGACGCCAGAACATGAGAGTAATCATGAGTTTTACTCGTGTCAGCTTTGCAGGATTGATGTGTCAATAAAGTACTGTGAGTCACGGAAAGTGTGGAATAGGCTTGCATCTACTCGGTAACACAATCCTTCATTTCAAAATTCTTCGATAGTTTTTAAAGGCAACGTTTTTCGCGTTTCAGTTCAAACGGTACCTACATTGGCGTATTTGAGCCGGATACAAAGCCCCCTAAATCAATGACCATTTATTCTACAGATGGTAAGTAACTACACGCAGTTTTTTCAGCAGTGAAGCAATTTAACGCGGTGGACTGCAGCCTCTGCTTTCTCAATCTAACGATAATCACCGGCTCTCATAGAAAGACCCCAGGAGCTTCATTTAACTAGCTAGTCCTAGTTGTGTATGCGAAAAGTGTCACTTGCGCATAAGGGATTTTCTTTGATGCACATGGACATAACACCCCGCCATGAGCCGTTCTTACAATAAACCACTTACTCGTATATAACCCCTTTCCCATGCGGTGTTCGAATCAGGTAATTAGAATATCTGGCGCAAGCAGGCAAGTCCGCAAATAACGTGATTTTTCCTATAGACCCTCAAGAATTGTTTCATACTATCGCCAAGAATGATGTTATTCATGTCCTAATTTTCACTGAAAAAATAGATTGATACCGTTCAGAACGCTCGCGCGGTCTCCGTATATAATTTTGCGGAAATAAGTGTTCTTACCTTTTCGCCTAGCATTTATTGAGTGTTCGGATGTAAAGAGGGCGAGGGAGACCAACCAATTCGCGAGGCATTTCTAAACAGGAAGGACGTCCATGCAAGTGTCAGCTTTTCATCAGCCGCTTTTACAGAAAAAGGATATAAGCTTCCTACATGGGGGCATCCGTGAGGCAACCCTCCGTGGAGCAGCACGCTATAGTCAGTCCTTTCATGTTTATTGTACGTGTTCTCCTTGCCTGTCACGGCTTTCCAATCAAAACAAAAATCGTTCTAGATGGGCGAATTCCGCAGCCCGCATGCCCTTTTACGTCCCTAGATCAAGCTGTGAGTTCGCATGACAAGGCGCAAAATAGCTCAAGGTGTTATTCCTTCGTGGTGCTGAATTGTGCGCGATCGTGGGAGCTAAAAGCAGAAATCGCTTGTTTTAACCTGGAGTGAAAAGAGTTCGTCCTCGGCGGTGGTCTAGCGGTTGTGGTGCCTGACTACGGTTCTAAAGGAACGGGGTTCAAACCCAGCAACAGCGGTCGCATTTTCGATGGGATTGCAAATGCTATATCCTCCTGACTTCCGAGTTGGATTTGAGTTAACAGATTTTCCTGAAACTTTCAAAATGTGATGTGCAGATAGCAAAGATAAAAAGTGATGCTTATTATCTCGGTAATATCACTGGTTTCAGTATGGCGTGATGTCCAATATATTGGACACTGGAACTTTATCAGTTAAATTATGAAGTAGTGGGCTTGCATCCACACGAAGCTCCTTTACTGAAGAAAATTGTTACAAATTCTGAAAGAACCGTTTATTATTCAAATTACGTAAATATGAATAAAATACAAACAAAAGTTGGTCCTAATTTGCTATCCTCAAAATATATTTATGAGAAGTTAGCATTGTGGGCCAATTCGAAACATTTTCTTTCCATCGCTAAGCAAAAAAAAAAATAGCTGGCACTTTGCACAGAAGATTTTCGTCTTCACACTGCATCCTTTGAACGTCTAGACTGGGAATAAAAGGGAATTCTAATACACGAGAATATCTCAGCAATTTAATATTTGCAGACGACATTGTGCTCTTTAGAAATGACGGAGGTGAACTTCAAATAATGATTGGTGACCTAAACCGGGAAAGTATTAAAATGGAATTGAATTAAACGAAATGGATTAGGGCACAGACGGGAGTAGCTGATATTATTATATAAATTAAACGAAAGAAGTGGACCTGGGTAGAACATGTCATGAGGAGGAAAGATAACACCAGGACAGTAAGAACAACGGAATGGGCACCAAGAGAGGGAAAACGCAACAGAGGCAGGCAAAAGGTTAGATGGAGCAATGAAATTAAAAAGTTTGCGGGCATGAAGTGGAACCAGCTCGCTCAGGATAGGGTGGATTGGAAATCGTTGGGAGAGGCTTTCGTCCTGCAGTGGACCTAAATTAAGCTGATGATGATGATGGTGATGACGACGATGACTGCATCCTTGAAGCTGGCAGCGGAACAGCGGAACGCCATAACAGAAAAGCCAAGCGAGCAAAAATGAACGCCACATGACACTGATATGAAGGGGCTTGCAATGCAGCGCACATCGCGTCAGTGTATTCGAAAAGACGGTTTTGAGTGCCAGTGTCCAACATGTTGGACACGCATAATCAACTCATTGCCAGTGAAAAGCAGGCGTCCGCGCAACTTAAATTTTCCATTCAACATGCTCCTGTATCACTACCTTACTAGTTAATCATACATATCACGCTAAAACGGGCAGGAAAATACTATAAACAGCACTTGCTTCTCCAGCAGTCGCCGTAGAACGCTGCCCCGCTGAACGCCGCCACGTTCTCGTGTTTATTTTTGGCGCCGCTGGCACAGCTTTGAAAAAAACTTCATAGATGGCGCTAGTAGGTGTCCAAAATATTGGACAACTTGTTTTTAAGGCGAAAAATATGCTGAGATCTTCATAGTAACGGAGTATTTGATGTCCAATATATTGGACAAATCGCCATAGCTGGCACTCAGGAGGATATGCCAGTGTACTGTGCGACGTCAGTGCATGTTCATAAAACCCAAGCTGATGATGATGATTGTGGTTCGGTTAGGAAAAAACGCTAATTTCTGCAGCCCATGTAGGGAGCACGGCTAAGCATCCGTGGGGTTGAGGGAAAGGGAGTGAAAGACATAGAGAGGAGAGAAAGGCCGTAGCGGAGGTCTTCGGAAGTTTATATCACCTGGGGTTCTTCAACGTGCACTGACAACGCACAGTACACGGGCCTCTTGCATTTTCGACTCCATCAAACCCAAGCTGTCAAGATTTCTGGAGCACTCCACTACTGCGTTCCTGTCCTTTCTACTTTTTCATTCCCTTTCGCCCACCTGCAATAGATGCGGAGCCGTGCTCCCAACAAGGCCTACAGGGAACAGCCGCGTTTCCTTCAACGAGCCACAATTGCTAAAGAGTAGCATCTAATTACTAAAGAGCAGAAATTGCTATAGAAATATGTCCATTTCGGACGAAGCCACATGACGAAGGGAACCGTTGCCAGCCATCATTGATTGTACAGCCATCAATGATTCATGGCTGTACAATCATTGATGGCCGTAGAATTCAAAACACTGAGGCGAAATACATTTGATATATATTGCAAACACCACAGAAGAATGCGGACATCCTTGCAGATAGACTGCTGGACTTCAATACGATTAGAAGCCGAGTTATTAACAATAATTTGTGTTATGCACTGGCTGTAAGTCATGCGTAATCCTTTAAGCATAACAGATCCCATAACATATCCTAAAATTGCCATTAGGACGTCGGCGACGAGCCTTAGCAAAAGCATTTCCCAGGTCTAGCTGTGACATTGTTCTTGACTTTGCATGATGTCAGAACAATCTAACAGACTTCGTGCTGCGTGTAAATTTGTTGAATGGTGCTTCCTTTAAATCCACACGTGTGGTGCGGGCCTGCTACTTACTTAATAATTTGCACTAGGATTGCTAGTACTTTCATCAAAATTTAATAGTCCAAGTTACTAGGCATGTATAATGATATAATGTTACTTGGTGCAATTTCCTTTATCACTTCCATGGGAATTTGTATGGTAAGATCAAATTCTGAGAGCCCCGTGCCTCTCGAACACGCAGTCAGAGTGCGAGCAAGCACAGGAATACCCCGCTTCTTTATCGGTATTGCAACCGCCACAGATATGTTCCAGATGTGACGTCCCCGGAACGATCGCTATTTGCAGCGTCGCTATCAGTACGCATGAGATGAATAGTTTTTACCTGAATGTTTCTACTCTAGCAATTGCCACCAACTGTTGTCAAGCAGCTTTTGAAAGCTAAATACCTAATGTATCCTTCTGAATCTGGCTTTCCAGATAGGAAAACGCCAGTCCTATTCATGACACTCCAATACAGAGATGAGTCTACCCCTGCATGCAGTATTTTTCGTGTACCCTGCAGACAACAGTATTCCCAAAGGTGAGCAAGATGTTCTCACGTAAACAGAAATTTGTCTTTTTGGACGGAACGATGTTGCACTTCTAGCACGGGACGCCTGCCAAGGAACTTTTAAATGCGAAGTATTTCTTGCTCGCCGTTAAGTGTATGGCGTTTCACATCATCATCATTAGTTCTTGTCTCTAAGAGTGCACGTCCATTTTTTGCAATCAATGCCTAATGTCCGGCGTTCGCACGGTCGCTTCTTTCCTCTCTTGCCCTCATGCCTTCAGCCCACTATTACACTGTCAGATCTGCGTCTGCTGGCCACGTGTTCCACGTGCAAGCAGAAGAAAAGCCTAAGACACTATGCGTTGATTTGTCCGATACACTGCGTCTCGCAAAGAATTTCATTTGTGCATAGATTCGCGCCACTAGAACATGCATTCTTTCATGGCACGAAGCTGTGCACAAACGCACAGTATATTATAGCATTGGGGTGGGGTGGCGTCAAGCCGAGGCCACGTGTGCTGCGTCAGCCACCATCTGTGCTTCGACATGAACGTCTTCACGATGAGCTTAGCGAGAGACTTTCGGGAGTGTTTGCTGGGCCTCGCAGTGCTTTTCGAGTCGTTTTTCGGAGCCTCGGACTACGAATAAGTGCGAGTGTGCCCGAAGCAAATCCAGACCAGCCCTACCTTACCTGTAGCCTAGCTTAGCTGTAGCCCTAACTTAGCTAGGTTACCCTAGCTTAGCTGAAGCCATTGCAGCTGAACGGCTAAAGCTGAATGGCTAAAGCATTGTAGCTGAACTCTCCCCGTAGCAGACAGCGATAATAAGAAAGAAACGTCCTGAGTATTCCGTATATCCCCTCATTTTCACATACGATTGAGAAAGTCGGAAGTAGATTCGGGGTAACGTCAATTTTATGGCTGGGTACATTTTGTGCGGCCGTGCGTAGAAAAAATGAGCAGCCGCAAGGATAAAATGGAATACATGTTTGTCTGGTCAAGCATGCTTCTAACACCTGTCCTTACTGGCTGTCTCATGGGTGTGGTTTATAACATTCCAGCCAGCTACGGCCGATTGTGGGTAGAACAAATGGCGCGTTGTATTAAGCAGGCATTAATTAACATACAAGCTCATTATCAGGTGTAACATCTTCTAATCTATAGTTGCACTGCTGGGACTGTAACTGCGTGCCCAAGTTAGACGAACGCGCGATTCTGTACTGGCATAAGAGCGAAGAAACGCGTTTAATAATCAAGGACTGGCACATCAATAGTAGTGGAAGCACGTGCTCGAGAAAAGGTCTTAGCAGTAGTATTCTCTCGCGTAGACCAGCAGGTGTACCCATTTGACAGATGGTGCTACCATTCCAGAGCATGCGCAGATAAGTTGCGCGTTCACATTGTCCGCGGCGTTCACGGGGGCACCAATTTTCCTCAGATTTCCTCGTTATCCTATAGACTTGAGCATGCTATGCCGGGCTCTCTAAAAAGCTCCCTGTCATTATATGCAGGCTCTCTCTCCGTTCTTCGCAAGGTCACTGAACTTACCTAAGTAACCAGGACGTTCTATCCCACGACGATGTCTGGTTATACATACAAAACATACTAGTGACTTTTTTTCCTGCTTATCGCCTTCCTTTCTGCTTGGGCACCTTCTTTGTAGCTTGAGCACCTTGTTCATTGCTTGACAACTCTTGAGTTGGTACTCTTGCCACTGAAGCTTTTCTTCCAAGCACAGTTACCCAACGATGTGCACAAGCAAGGAAAAATGAAGAAAATAAGGGCGCGCCTGAGAGCAAACGCGATTTTTTTCATATTTTGTGTATTTTACACATCCTATGCTAATCATAATAGAGCTAAGATTATATCTTTCATGTTTAGAAAAATTACACATTGCGGTTGCAGGTGTCAACTAGTACGGTACTCATAGGCATCATTCACATAAGCTTCCTCCTGGAGGTTCCTATTACCATTTTTCACTGCCCAGGAGCACATTTCGCCAAACGAGTGTGCTTGCCCGACATCACCGCTGCTCTCCTGCATCGGGTTATAAATGGCGCGCCGAGTGCTTGCGAGAATACATCGTGCCTTTGGCAGAAATTTAAGGCGGAATGGGTGCGCTAAGGGTGCGCGCATGTTGGCGGCTCGAGAGTTCACTGCCGATTTTTATGCGTGAGCATTCATATCCCGTCCGTCACCTCGGGAGATAATGTGAGAGGCCGGCGAAGGGAACGAACACCACACAAGGAAGAAACACCAACCGCAAGCCTGAGTGGAAGTTGTAGAATCGTCGCGAAGGCGGCGGCCACTGACTAAACAAAAGAACAAATCAAAAGAGCTCGCCCCGAGCGAGCTCTTTTCTATTGGTATTGTATTGTATATTGTAGGTCAAGCACGTGCCATAACTGAAACTCATGCCTTGGGAAGCAGGGTTCTCATTTTTACTTTCGACGTTCTTTCACCTTCCCTTCCTAAGATGCTGAACCGAAGCCCCTTAATGCTGTGGATCCCTCTCCCTTCTAAGCAAACTTCGAGGCGGGTTACGGTGGCACGCGGGGTTAAATTTTTTCACGTCCAGTGGCTACTGAAGACGTATAGTCAAGCGTAAAAGTATGCAGGATCCAAAACTTCTGAAAACCCTATATTACGGCTGAGCCTTGCAACATAGCCTCCAATTGAATTAGTGTGCAGAGCTTTTGCGATGTACATGATGTAATACTTAATTCGAGGCTATCTTCAGAGGTTAAGTGATAATATAGATTTTTCTAATATTTAGCGTCCCGTAAGCTTTTGCTGTTGACTGCACTGCTGTTCCTACGGTGATCGAGAGTGCTAGGGAGGAGCGAGTACGGTGGAGTAGGAAAGCAAGAGGCTGCAGGCCGAGAGTGAGTCCTCACTCCAATGCCTCCGTGAAGCCTCAAGCACCAGCTGAACAGCAGTGGTAAGAGCAAGGCGCTTCGCACAGGACACTCGTCGCGAAGGTGCTATGCGGCTCGCGATCATGCCAGTGTAGAACGTGTCACACGCGACAATGCTTCTGGCACGCGCTTACTGGCTGTGTAACTGTAATTATCTTCACTTCTTTCTGGTTACATTATTTCATAGATGAGCAGTAAAGCTTTGATCCGCATTAGGCTTAACACAAACCCACTCCTTACACAATTTGAAGTGCAGATAACAATGTTTTTTGAGAACACGAGGAAAAGAAAAAGCAGAAATATCCTACTAACGTGTTCCAAGCCGCAAGCACCTAGTGGTCATGCATGTGCGAGGTGTGTGTTTGGTTGGTAAGCCACACCTCACATCGCCAGAAGAGTGGTGGTGAGCGTCGCATCACTTTGAGGCGCTTAAAAGCCGTTGTATTTTTCCTCCTAAAACCGTAAGGTAGCTTGGTTAGGAGTAACTGCTCAGAAATCTACGTCAGGCCAGAATTCTGGACGCCACTTTACAAAGTGCCGGCCAAAATTCTGGCTATCACATGGATGGCTATCAAATGCGCTTGGCCACTGCTGTGTTTGTGGCCGCAGGCTGGGCCTACAGGAGACCCAGCATGTGGGTGAAACAGGAGACAACCCGGTGCTCTGGTTTCCTTCGCCTGACACCGCGAGTCCCGGGACGAGTCGTGACAGTCCGTTGTCGTGTACGGCCGCCGCCGGTACATGTCGTCTGGGAATTTATTCCAGAGAGCCCAACGACCTCCGTGTCGACCTTGTGGGTAGTAGCCGCTGCGGCCGCTGAGGCCCGGCTGTGGCGCCACTCCCATTCCAGTTCGCGCATAGAGCCAGCGCGCCAAACGATGATCAGTACTGTGCCGGAAATGATACTGCGCCGCGTTTAGCTTCAGTGTTTTCCCAACTGCGATACGCCGCTAGGATCGACATAGACGTGATTCACATAGAAGTGAATGTTAACGCACCTGTAAGGTGTTTTTCTAGTGTTGTACATGCATCTCCTGCCCTTGTCAACGCCTCGTCTCCTGTTGTTTGAGCGCCTGCGCCGATCAACTTTTCACAAGTGTATCCTATTTCTTATTTCAGATGGCACAAGGTGCGAAATGTACCTGAAGAACAGCGATGTTGATCAAGGCCCTTCACAGAGCTGCCAGAATTTCTTCAAACAACGTTGCAATGCGACAAAGATATATAAGCCATACAGCAAGAGCTGCAAAGATGTACAGGTCGTAGTTATTGACGAAGGGGACACATCATATGAAGCCTCTTCATAATCAGTTTCGAAAGCTCTGCTTTCTATTGCTCACTCTAAAATATGATACAGTGTTTTTATAACATTCCATGTTACTATTACCGAAAGGCTGAATAAAATATTCTTCAGAAATATAGCGTGCGTTTCTAAAGCTGTGTACCAGGGTATTTCTGCTCTCCCTTCTGCCCTTTTATACCACTTGAGCGCGAACAATGAAATGCACTACACATGATTTCTGAATCGCCTCTTCCTTCAGATTTAGTCTGCGTATTCACCACTGTTAAGCTCTATCCGTGCTACTCGCATGCATAAAGCTTAAATGTGGTGAAGCTCTGTCCGTGCGAATAACACGGATAACACGTGCTCTATCCATGTCCTCGCTTTGTTCCACTGTTCTTCTTGCAAAACGAATTCGCGCCAACTAGCCTAAGTATCTCTCCTTGTTGGTTTCCATTTCTAAACACACCATCTAGCCCCAACATACACTTCCACCCACTATGGCTGAGCCTGAGTGAATGAACTCAATGAGCTCGCCGACCTATGATGGGACCACAAACACACGTGTCAGCAATGACCGACGTCACCCGGAATGAAATGCGAGAGGCGGTGCAGCCACCCACACCACTCGCGTGCCCGTCTTAGCATATGTCGGCACTCCGTGCGCCTGCACCTCTAGGTACGGGTACTGTCGTATCGAAAGCCGACCACGCTACCCAGTGGCTCTCGAATGCGTCTTCGCACCCACCATGCACCTCAAGATTCTCAAACGCAGCGACGTATCTGCCATCTAGCTTAAGGCCGTCACGGTAAGCCAAGCGCATGGCTCACGTCACATAACTGTCCACGATGCTACCGCTTCAGCGAAGCGGGTCACGTGCACCGCGACTACGCGTAGGGCCACTTACGTCTGCGTGGTTTCCCCATTGATGCGCATTGTCAACGCTACGGTGACCACACACACGGCATCAAAGCATATCTGATGAGTCAACTGATGCCTTAGACCGTTGGCCGCCGCCAGTAGCGACCACTATCCCCTCGCCGGTCAGCGTCACTTTGCTTGACTTCGTCCTCTCACGCGCCTTTCAGAAACCAATCGCCGAGTCCGTACAGGGGCAATTACAAACGGCGACATCCGGGGGTGAAGTCGCGATCCCACGATGTTTCGAAGAACCTCCCTCAGCGCAACGACTCAACGACGGTCTTTCAGCTTTCTCACTGCCGGCCCACACCGCTAAAATTGTTTTGTCGACATAGCTGTATTCCATGAAAACTACGCTGCCACTGTTGTCGTCGACATCGGTGCCGATTACTCGTTGTGAGCGGCGCAATGGCGTCTAAATTGACGAGCGTCACTACACCCTCTCATGTGTCCAAGCGGCGCACAGGCGGTGGTTATCTGGTGTTGGCAGATGGAACGCGCACGTCGCGAATTAAAATCCCAGAGTCGACGCGTCTAGGGTTATTATTCTTATTACCTATCGGTTATCCTGGGAATGGACTTTTGTCTGGAATACGGCGCAGTTACTGTTATCATTCGAGGCCCCGGTCTGCCCTGAAATTGACAGCACTCCATTACTGAATGAAGCGCTGCGTGTTTCCACGGGCTCGGTCACTCTGTCTCCGAGAAACAGGCCCTTTGCGACCGTGGAATGGGGAGAGGATATCAGCTATGCTGTGAACGAAGAAGCTATTTTGCCGCTCCTCCTTGCGCGACAAATCTGCGTAGCCCGAGCGATCATTCAACCTAAGAGCAAAGCAGTCCACGTACTGAAGAATTTGACCGATAAATATCGTCATATTACGCAGCGTACCGCCTTTGCATACTTTGCAGCATACCGACGTACATGATCCGTCAACGTTAGCTGCTCTTTCATCGTCCGACCATTCTGACAAACAGCTTAAAATAATTTTTAATGTGAACCCGACGTTACGATGAGCTCAATGAGATTTCCTCCTACATGTACTAGAAGAGTTTCGATATTGATTTGCTGCGACGCGAAGGTGATTAAAACGTCACTTTCTAAGCACCGAGTCATCACAGGCCCTGCCGAAAGATCTGCAAGTCAACACACCTCTAGGTTATCCAAAACGAAAAACGACGCTACTCTTACCAAGTACAGAACATGCTTAAAGGTGATGTCATGCAGCCTTAGACCAGTTCGTGGGCTTCGCTAGCTGTATTGTTAAATATAAAAGATGGAACTTTGCGTTTTTGCATGGACTATCGGATGTTGAATAATATCACCAAAAAGATCTTTATGCGCTGCCTCACACAGATGACTCCTTGGATCGCGTGCTCGGTATTTCCATAGATATACGCAGTGCCACTAGCCAATCGCAGTTGACACACGTGATCGCGAGAAAACTGCATTTATTCCTCCTGGCGGTCTGTACGAGTTTAAGGTCTTCCTCTTGGCTGATGCTCACTGGCAGCTACCTTTCAAAAATGATGGACATGGTTCTGTCAGTGCTTATTTGACGATCCTGCGATCCTGTCTTGTTTACGTAGACGACATAGTTGTATTTTCGGACACGCTTAAATAGCGCGTACAGTCCCTAATAGCACCCCTGGAAGCCCTTCGAATAGCTCGCCTTTCTCGAACACCTGAGCAGCGTCACTTAGCATATGACGAACTGAAATGTGAGGAATTCCCAACGGCCACAAATAAGCGCAATATACGCATATCCTTGGGAACATACGCGGGCTACAGACGCTTTGAAAAAAAGTTTTCGAAAAGCACTGCAATCGTCAATGACCTCAACAACCATTGCATTTTGTTCGGTTGTGGCGCGCGTCAGCGCAACTCATACAACACCCTCTGCAACAACCTTCAGGCTACACTTGCACTCGGCAACATCGATGTGGGCGCTGGCCCGGAGTTTCTCAAGGATGCCAGCCTTGCCTGTCTTGGGCCTGTGTACTTGCAGTGGCAACGCGGTGTAGGGTGAGCGATATTCCCTGGGTGCGTCTGATGTTGTCGGGGGCCAAGAAACACTATTCTGCAACTTCAAAGCAATGTTTAGCCGTTGTGAGGGTCATTACAAAGGCTCGACCACACATGTACGGCCTCCCGTTCAGAGCACTCAACGACTACCATGCCCTTTGCGGTATCGTGTATCTCAAATACCTCTCAGAGTGCCTGGCATGGTGTGGTCTTCGGGTGTAAGAAATTGATGAGGCCATTGTTTAAAACTGAGGCCGCAAACACTCCGACGCTGACTGTCTTTCATGCGCATCTATCAGAAGTTCCAACACCAGCCTTGGGGAGGACGACATCCTTCTTTGTGCACTGCAAACAGATTTCGCTCAGCTACAGCGTGATGACATGGAGCGTAGACCTCACACCGACTGCTTAGGAGGGCGCATTTTGCTTCATTAATAAAGTTGGTTCGTTAGGTTGAATGAAATTCAAGGTGACCGATCTTCAGATGGCGATTACCTAAGTAAATACCTTGTAGACGACTGGCAGTAACCTGATCGGCGATATGTTTTCAAATCCTTCATGTCACCTTTCTTATGGATTAAGATGATGTTCGCATTCTTCCAAGATTTCGGTACACTGGCGGTCATTTAGCTTTGCGTGTGTAGGTTTGCCTGTTTTACTAGTATAATTTGCCCACCATCCTAAAAGAGATCTGCTGTTAACTGACCCTCTCCAAGTGCTCGCCCCCTTGCATTTCTTTCAAAGCATTCCTTACTTCTACCATCGCTGTTGGGATGTCTACCTCTTCTGAATGTATCATGCGTTAACATCATCATCGTCATAATTATCATCATCACCATCCTCTTCACACCCACTGCAGCACAAAAGCCTCTCCCATCAATCTCCAATTATTCCGGCACTGTGCTAACCGTGACGAATTTGTCCACGCGAACTTTGCGGGTCAGATGGAAAGAACTTTGTCATTTCGTTGCAGCTCGCTAGCAAGCCCGACTAACCTTATGCCACCCCCTTCCACGTTTGCTTTCTCTAAGAATCCTCTCTGTTACCCCCAATGACCAATCGTTATTTTGCCTTCACATTACATGCGCTGCCCACACCCATTCCTTCTTCTTAATCTCTACTAATATGTCTTTAACACGCGTTTGTGCGCTGACCCACTCTTCTCTCTTCACAACCGTTAACATTACTGCTATCATTTTCCGTTCTATCGCTCGGTGAGCCGTCCTCTACTTAAGCTATACGCTTTTAGTTAGCCTTGCGAGATTAGGTTTTAGATTAGATTAGGATTAGGCGTTAAACATTACCAGTGTCAGATTCCAATGGCGGCCAGTCCGGATTCAGTGATTTTAGCATCTTTTGCTAAGTCAAACGCCTGACCACCACCGTGGTTAGTTGCTTCGCGGTCGTTGGGGACTTAGCGACGAGGTTTAATTGGCAAAATCATGGGAGGTCGTCACTGCTGCTACACCAGGGTGGCCAGTCCTGCTCTGGTCAAGGAGTGCGTTACCGGCAATGGTCCCCGAGATCAGGCTACACCCCAACGCTCCTCCTGCGATTCCATCAACGCGCTGATTCATTTTTAATCTGGTGGCCGGCCCCGCGATTCTAACCACGGTCCTTCTGTAAGCTAGGCGTATGCTTTACCTCTACGTCACCACTGCAAGTCGATGTGCTAGCGGGTTTGAACAGCTCTGACTTTATAGCTGCCTGCAGGTGGTATAGCATGAGCTCCGCATAACTTGCTGTTAGGCGGAGTGAAAATTTGCGGGCCAGATACGAAGAACTTTGCTATTTCGTTGCAGCTCGCTAGCAAGCCCTTGTCTTGGTTAAACGCCAGGAATCGTCTCTAAAGTTCAAAGTTTACTCGTGTAGCGAACAGACCGTCTCGTCAATAAGATTACTAACGTTAAGACGCTGCACCCATGTGCGCGGAGAACTAAAATATGGGGATGGGCCTTTCCTGAGTTGGCTTGCACTTTGCAGTATCCCCAAACCTTCACGCGAAATCCTGTCCTTGACATAACTTCGTAATTTTGAAATAACATAAACGATCATTTCTAACTAAGGAATACGTATTGTAATGTGGTTCCGATTGTTTTTCTTTGATTCTTATCACTTGTTTTCTTCAATTATGCTATGTGCGCTATGTATTACTGCAAACATTTAGTTTGCTTGAATGTGTGAGCAAGACAATATTCCAGAGCTATCGCAAGAATGACCGAGAGGTAAAAAATGAAACTGGCGTAGTTTTTTTTTGTGCAAAATTACTGCTCATTGGCACTACAAGGCTCCATCTTCGGCTGACCTTCTTACCTTCTTTAAAGCTGCAAAGCGCTACGACTACGGTTATCTACGTCGAGAAACTTCCCCGATAAAGCCGGGAAACCTGGTAGCAAATTGCAGTGACCAATTCTTCTGTCGAAGATGTTGAACATGAATGCGTGAGTGAAGGAAACCATGCCTAAAGGGCTAGAGAAATGCCTCGTAGCGGAATTCCAGCAAGTCCTTTTGGATGTAGCAACCTTCTTTCAACAACATGGAACGAGAAAAGCGGATCTTCTTTCGAATAGGCGTGAAAAACCACCAAAAACAACACGAAAGACGAGATGCCGCCGGTGAATCCGAACTAACTCACTCGAACTTCCACACTGTGTTATACGGAAATGCAATTCCAAATAACGAGGACGAAACATCAACCTATAGAAGTTGATGAATGCGAAAAAATTGCATCGCTAAGTGTAATGTAAATATGCAGTGCATTGTAATGAAAATCTGCACTGCAGTAAAGCACGTATCGAAATTTCCCGTTGTGTGTGTGTGTGTGTGCGTGTGTGTGTGCGCGTGTGTCGATAGCTGTAAAAAATCTACGGGAAATATTCGTGGAACACTCAATATACTAATCGCACGGCGGATGGCTGCGTCCATGGGACAGGAACCTACTCTGACGAAGACAACCCAACGTATCTAGGCATTAGTACAAGATTTATCACTTCTATCATATTTTCCAGCTGCGCATTCCTCCAGATCTACTGCACCACCTGCTTTCTTATACATATATAGGCCTATTCATCACAGGATCCAAGGCCGCGTCCCCCCTTCAAGTGTTTATATACCAAAAGAAAATCTTCAGAACCACCTTCGACGGCAGCTCTAAAGCTTCTATGAGAATTAGTGTATATACAATGTCGAAGACTCTTAAGCTGCTTTCAACCATCTTAGCCGTCTTCTGTTCTTGTATGATATACTTTGACATGGTATCCTCCGCGACACTGGCAGATGATGGCGATGGCTTGGACATCAGAAAGGTATGGTTAGGCACTCCCGCTGCCTTGTCCGTCTTGTTAATGATACTGTGCAGTAGTATATAACAGAGGAGGCTAGAGCGGTGTTCACGTTTCCTCCTGTGTGAGTGCATGATAAGGAATCGTAGCTGTAGAGAAGTGTCGGCCTAAATTTCCGTGCCTGGCGCCAAAAGCGATATTGCTTCCTTGTATGCTTGTATGCGGTCATTTTTCCCAATGACTAATGATTTTTTCAGACGCGCAACGTGCTAAACATTATGCTATCTCGTTGCTTGTCCAGTCATTCAAGATCAGGTATTGAGTTACGATGCCGATGCGCTTTGCCATATGGAATCATATCATGCCGCTTGCACGGCACAGGTTGGACATGCCAACGCTATTCACCTCGATCATCTCCCCACTGTCCACGTCGTGCTCTCCTCCTGCAAGCCACGTCTGCGACTCATCCTTCAGATATGATCGCTGTCCTCCTCACATAGGCTCGCGGTTCAAGAGTCCGTGCTACAGCCACATAGGGGCGACGCATTCCGACCACGTGGCGCTACATTCCCTTCGAGCGATGGCCAAATAAAATTCGTTCCTTGTTTAAAATGCCTCTAAATAGGCTACCGGGGATGCACCAGTAGCGGCGAGTCCTAAAACAAAGTTTCAGAACTATTCCATGCCGCTGGTGTTATTTGCTACTATAAATGCCAACGCTAAGAATTTTAAGGACAAGCGGAACTTTGGGATACAGGCGTTGAATGTTGAGGATTTTCAAGGGGTAGCTGTTACAACACACGACGCTAGTTATTCGTACTTCCTAGCAATGTCCTTTATTCAAACGTCACCGCGGAAGCAGGCGCACAACCATATAGTGTGTGGCGCGAACCTCACGTGCCGAGCGAAGCAGCGCTTCGTTGTCGTGATTATGAGCAGATTGAACAGCTCGGGAGGACCGCGCCCTCGCATTGTGCACCGTAAAGGTTGAGTCAATGGAGCCAGAGAGTCTATTGAAATTCTACCCTAAAGTTCTTCATGTGGCGTTACGTCCTCTGTATCGCACGGTGTAGTACGCAGAGAATCCCGACATTGCACTGAGCAAAGATGCCCCTGTTCCGTCGACCGTGTACGCCAAGATCACGCGCTTTCGTTGTGCATCACTGACGATGTCACGTATCCATTTCTTCCTCGGCCGGAACGTTCGACTTTGTTGCCCGGAACGTTCGAATTTGCCATTGCTCCTGACGTTCGCATCGTTGCATTATCACGACTGCATCACCTTGCGGTCATGAACTTGGATGTCGCGATGATGCAGCCGATCTTTGTCCTCAATTGATGTTCAAGCGATACTTCCGCCACCGGCATTCTTTCCTGTAGTGGATCGTGACCATCACAAAACAGAAACCTCCTGATCCTTGTCTGCGGCTCGGTTCCTTCGCTTTTCTTCAAAATTTCTTTCGGCGTTCAAACAGCTCTCCCTGCTAAACCGATTGATCGCGGATGATAGCGAGCGGTTGTGAAATGCTGTACTTGGGTCGGATCCAAGAAATCCCGGATATTAAAGCCTATCATCTCAGGCCCATTATCCGTCATCAATGTGTGCGGTACGCCGATCCTCTCAAGCGCATCTCTCAGAGCTTACACCGTGGTTTCTGTTGCTGTTGCTTGCATTGTAAGTGCTTCTATCCACTTCGTTTCCGAGTCAGCTACCGCCAATGCCATATTTCCTTGAATGGGACCTCGATAATGGGCAAGTAAGCCACTCTATTTTCGTCCACATGCATCACCGCCGCTTGTACGCAGGCAGGGAATCTACGCACCAAACGCTCTATTTCACCATCCACACCTGGAAACGAGATCACGGGGATCGTGCAATGATCTTCAGTGCCGCGATGTCAGGGTGTGTCTTGTGGAGCAGGTCCAAAGTGTGAGAGTGGAGAGCTGCAGGTACCACACGCGATGTCCGCAGTGTGCTATACATCCACAGTAAGTGAGCTCATCCTTGCTGATGAAGCACGGCCCGAATCGAATTTACTCTTCAGACCGATACTTCTACTGCACTTTCCTAATAGAATGTTAAATCTGCTGCAGCGTCGGTTGTTCTACGAAATCTGCCACATCGAATCTAGCGGCATATGCACCTCGCCCACCATATGAAAGCGGTGGACTTTTACCGAAGAAACAAGGATTGTCTACCAAAGAAGGAAGAAGAAACATAGCAACAAAAGGGAAAGATGAAAGAACTCGTTGCCAGTGTTATAGTGCGAGCCAGGGCCCCCCCGCTCTGAAGCTTAGTGTCTTACCCACTGGGCTACATAACCGCGCTTGCGAGCTCTTAACATAAGTAAACCATACGAGCGGCTTTGAATAGCTGTTGAATAAAGAAGACAAGGAAAAGAGGAGGAAAGGAAAAAATAAACACAGAAACGACAAAACTTGTTGCCGATGCTGCTGTTCGAAGAAGGGCCCATACCATACCAAAACAAGTATCTTAACTACTAGGCTACATACGCATGTTTGCGAGATGTATCACTCACATTTCTTTGACGTTGCTTCGGTTCTTCACTCTTTTGGAGTCCTTACTTTGCTTTACAATGTGTCACAGCAGTCATCTTCACCGGATTCTATAGTGTGGAATTCTCCTTGTACTGTAGCACTCATAATAACTTTCCTTTCAAATCCTTCCAATGAGTTGCAACGATACAAAAAGCACATGGTGTCTCTTTAGCAAAAGTTTCCGGGTAGTGGCCGCGCGTTATATGCGTGTAGTGCAGATGTGATATTTATAGTGGATATATAACATATCACAATAATACCACTCAAGTGTGCGGTTTTCTGTGTTTTATTTCTTCTCCCGATTTAGGTATTGAATACAACAGAAGAACTTTGGTTGTATTGGCAAACATCGAAAAATGGTTTTACAGCGGCTCTTAAGGATTTTGAGATCCTCGAGACAATGAAGTGCATCCGACACACTATGATCAACATATCAAAGGAAAAGTACTACTACGAAGAGAAGTCGGACATGCTGGGTGAAATGTGAGTCACTTGTCTAATCTGCCTATAGGACAAATTGTGTTTATAAGGAAGCTTCCCAGAGGAACAGCGTAATACCTTGGATGGCGAAATTTGTGCTGCACAATGAACGATGTTGTTAAAGGCTACTGAGAATGAGAATAAATAAAATGGGGGTAACAACCTTCCATGTCTTCATTGCCTGTTTAGCGAAACCAACATTCTCCTTTAAAGAGGCTCGTGAAGAGATCTCGAACAACGTTAGAAAAATGTGCTAGTCAGGAGAGCAGGTTCCCGTAAAAACGTGCGACAAATACTATTGCACTGCACGCCCCAGCCAATTCGAAATTTGATCTCAAACACAGATGTAGACAACCCTCGGGGCACTCACGAAATAGCTCGAGTCGAAAATAGCACTGGCTGACTCCACGATTTTTGGAAACGTCACCTGGTAAACTTGATTTGTTTGTTCTGAAATCAACAAATGAAAGGTGGGTATTTCTCATAAAAACAACTAAAAAAGGTCCGACGATAGAGTCGGCGCCCCAGTGACGTCATTTTCTCAAATAAGAGCAAAGGCTATGTAGATGTCCTTAAAAGTAGACTGCAAATTTCCTGCTGCATGTCTACTGTGTTTGGCTCACATTTTTATAGGAGCCTCCATGGCGCATCGTACTCGTTGGCCTTCGGACTAGGGTTTTCGCACTAATTGGAAGGGTGTTGCAGGGTCTCTTTAGATGTTCACTAAAATTGTTTTCTTAACTTTGTATTGACAACGCAAATCGGATTTACACTGAACACTCGACGTAATGAGCTCATTTTAAATGCAGGGATGAGCACCTCGACCTTTAGTTTTTGATCTGCCAGCTACTGAATAGGTAACACATGTTCTTATTGCTAGCGTACTCTCTTTCATTTGTGCACATTCTAATTTGGGCCTTCAATTTACAGGTTAGTTGCAACTACCTAGTAGGACGCACTGTACCCTCAACCACAATAAGGCGTAATCACTATCATGCTTATCAGAAATATTATGACGAAATCACATTGAACGATAGATAGCCCGATCAAGACACTTTCCCTTCATTAGCGAAACAGCTTGGCGATATGGAATTGATGCGTATTACCATAAGCACGGGGCGCGTTTAGTATTGAGCGACACTGCTGATCGGGTTTTACTTAACAATGCTTCGCTATTTTTCAGAAATGGCCAGGCTATGCTACCTGCACAGTAAGCATGTTTTTATTTATTTCATCATTTCTCTTTATTTCTGCCTAACGATACTGAGCAGTAAAAAAGAATGAAACGTATCACGAAAGATGTGGCCGACGTTCGAGTAACTTTCCTTTGCCTGACATATCGAACAAATCATTGCAGCTTGAAATGCGTGACACGCGCCTAACTGCTATGACTCATGCGGCCGCGGTAAATGGGGCGTCGGTTGAATTGAGAGAATGCGTTCACATAGTAGAATTTGACGGTGCGTGGTTTGCCCGGCAGTTAGGCAGCCATTTGACGGATCTGAGACGAAAATCTTAGATGAAGGCTCGCGCAGGCAAATCGTCACGATAGTGAAAAATGAAAGTGCATCTTATAGCTGAACTTGACCAAACAACCAAACGACGACCACTCATAAAGCAAGTCTTTTGAGGTTTCCTTCAACGCAATTAAAGGAGAGCTTGTTGTTCCCTTACGTCTTAGAAACGGCGTTGGCTGCTAGCGTTTTTGTGGACTTCTATAGTTTGGCAAACCTTTCGTGGGCTTTCACCACACAATTTCAGAAACGCATGCTATCAAGCTCGCCACAAACACTCCTCAACATGTGGATTGCTTAAGACTCTCATATTCAATGCAGGTGCATCTCTCTGTCTGTCTGTTGTGCTCATCTACCTCGCCTTTACTGATTTTGATTATTCATGTGATGGTTCAATAACTCTTCATTTGCTAAAACATATCCACTTCTGCCAAATACACTTCACACAGCTTTAACGTTGGTGTTTTAACAGCGGAGCAATTTGTAGGCTCGCAGTTTCTTTTGATAGTGTCTGTCACGCAAGATGGGAAAGCCAAGAAGAAGAAAAATGAAGGAAAGAAGCAAGCAAATGAAAACGGATTCAAAGAAACAAAGGTATCGGAATAAGCAGAAGAGAAAAGCCATCGGCCGTACCATGCTGAATATGCCAGTTCTTGTCCGATGACCGAAGCTAAGCTGGCATTGGGCTGCGCCAGTACATGGAAGGGAGACCATCTAGAAACGGCCAGTGCTCATGGCAGCTTCGCCCGCCGCGGTGGTGTAGTGGCTACGGTGCTCAGCTGCCCATCCAAAAAACGTTGGTACGGTCTCGGCCGCGGCGGTCGCATTTTCGATGGAGGCGAAAATGCCAGAGGCCCGTGTACTGTGTGTTGTCAGTAAACGTTAAAGAACACGAAGTGGTCTAAATTTCCGGAGCCCTATGCTATGTCTTCTCACTCCCTGCTATCTCTTTCAGTCCCTTTCCTCAACCGCCACGGTCACTAGGCCGTGCTGCCTACATGGGCTGCAGGAATTAGCACCCTTTCCTTAAGCGAACCACAATGATCAATCGGATGCTTTTCGCTCTATGCACTGCCCACACCGCAGGCATCAGCCCACTAGTACACAGCATAGTGACTGTGTCACGCCGGCCCAGGCTCGTTCTCCCCATGGATACGACGCGGTAAGGGTAAGCAAGTAGCCGAAGTCATGCTTCCCCGGAAGGGCACTGCTATGATCGCGCATCCGCAAGCTACAAGTGCGTGGTCCGCGTCCCGCAGGCTTTGAACAAAAGTGCGTTGTTGAGCGCTTCACAGCGAGCGGCCTTCTAACTTGTTGCCGACTGGGTTGACAGCGTAATGCCTGGGAGCCCGTACATAACACGTATAGTGTGTGCGTGCGTGTGTGTGCGCGTGTGTGTAGCGACGCTGTGCTGATGAATTTTTGTAGCATTTTTCATCAGAGCTATTTCTTTTATTTTTTCTGTTTCGTTTCTCGTAACAAACCCCATCGTGGGAGCCGACCACGAAACATGAAATCGCTAGGTGCTGGTGCCACCAAAAGGATTGCGCTCAATAATGCCAGTGCCCTACAATGATGCGCGTACGGAAAAAAGTGAGGCATCAGCGCACCTGTGGAGGCACTTAAGATGTGGCTCTGTATGTATCTATTCATGCACTAAATCTATGAGATTTTTCCTAGGACAGCTGAAGCGCTAATGAGACTACGAGATGAATCGACACCGCAGGTCGTGAAGAAACGTCGCAGAGGTCTTTAGGAGTTACCTGCACGTACCTGCAGTAACGGTAGTTCTCTATTTTTTTTTTTGTGAGCCATAAGCCAGGTATCATTCTAAAACGCTGTTGCGTACGAGTAACTGAATGCTACGCATTGGTCTCCTCCGGGGTGTGTGCTGCGTGCTTCGACTCTACCTTGGCTCAATATATCGAACATCGGTATGACAAATTTCTCAGTATACTGGACTTCACATTTCAGACAGGTTTCTCTGTGGCCACTTATTATTCGCTCGTTATACAGAAATACTGCTCTAAATAGGTGTTGATGCAAAAAAGCTTCCAAGGAAAAAAGCTACGTCGTACAAGAAGCCTTCGGAGGTTTACTCGCAAAAACTGCAGACTAGATTACGGCGTGTACTGATGAGCACAGCAACAGGAAAAATAACAGGATTTATGATGATTATACCACAGAGTGGCAGCTCTCACCAAAACGTAGCCATATCCGCCATGGAGAGTTCTTCCAATACATCAAACTTACACATCGTTAGCAGCTCACGTGCACAAAGTATATCCAAGAATAATATTACACTACCTGCGAAGAAATCTTGTGGCCTTTCTTGTTTTTATTCCCCTCCAAGCCAATGTTACAAATACGCTATGAGTACATGGTACTTCGACTTCTTCCTTTGCACAACGAAGGTAGACACACTTGGACGACTTCACTTCCAAATTTAGCAGAACTGTACGCAGTGGCCACTTCAGTACCGTATTATTGGTGCGCACTCACCACTTCTTTTGGTTCTTGTAAAGAGACCGCCAGCAGAACTTTCTCAAACACACGAACTCAAATTTCTGCATCTATGACCACAGGCAAAATGCTCAAGCATTTTGCAGAAGGTAAACATGTCTCTTGTTGGAACAATCTGCCACCTAATTCAGCTTATCGTGGCAAGCATCCTTTTCCCAAATCAAACTAAACCATGCGCAATCCCAGCATACAAAAGAAATTGAACAGAAGGTCTACGAACACACGTATGAAAGTTTACCAAAAAAATCACCTTTGTTTCGGTAATTTTCATTGCAGGGAAGATGAATACTACGTGGGAGTATTTGTAAATGATACAAATCCCCCAAAATCTATGGTTGTGTATGCAAACAACGATTATGGAGACGATACAACTTACTATGACGACAGCACCAACGTCGAAAGCAGAGGCGACGTCACCAGCGACGGTACGAGCAATGGCATAGGCGAGGGCAACAGCGATGACTCCGATCTGGGTGAGTTCAGAGAGCGAAAAAAGTCACAGTTTCATCAGAAGGGCAGAGCAATGAGCGCGATAACAATGAATTGTATATTATACAAATTAATACCAGCACCTTTAGGAGCAATTTCAATTGTAGTGAACGTGGGCTTCTAGGTAAACATGCCTATTAAGCAATCATACTTAAGCGTGACCAGACTTGCAAGAAGGGAATGTGCACAAAGTATCTCCAAGAGTAAAATTACAGTACCTGCGAAGAAATCTTGTGTGCGAAGAAATCGCAATCTGTACAAGACCGTGCCGTACGTTTCATTTTCTCGGATTATTTTTACTCTTTCAGCTCCTCCAAACTCAAATCCCAGGCCAACCTTCCGAGCTTTGTATCACGCCGTTAAGTCGCCCATCTTTCTCTCTTCCATAAATTTTATAAATCACCTCAAACAGATCTCATTCTCCCTGCGCGTCGTCACTCAATCCGGACAAACCACTAAAGGGCCATATACCCTCCTCAAGCTTGCACAGTCTTGCATGCCTCTTCGCTTTGCACCCAGATATAAAAGGACTGGAATGACCTTCCCACCAAAGCAGTGATGCAATGTAACCAAGTCATCTTCAAGCACATCACTGAAGAGCTGTTTTACTAGATAAGCCCACCCCTCATGTAAAACCCCTCCACTCAGGGGCCTTTGAGGCATTAGTAATAAGTAAATAAAATAAAGGAATAGTCAAGACGTGCTGCTCGCAGAAGAGTGGTACCGATGCGAGACGGCGCCCGTGGGCAGGCCATCTTAGGTTATTTAAGGCCGAGCAGCAGGGATAACGGTGCGGCAGAACTGCGAGCTAAGTTACCTTACTCTGATTTCTTGTCACACGCGCTCCACACCGCGCGCCCGCGCTAAGCAGCGCAAACTGCGCTGTAGAGAAACTTTGCCTAGCACAGCGGCATCAAGCGAACGGGTTCCGTTGAGATGTCGATGCTCATGGCACTGCGGACGCAAGCTGAGTACTTAGAGACTTCGATCTTTACAACCTTTCCAGCTTAAGCGGCGTGCTTTGTTGTTGAAGTCGGTCTAATATATATATATATATATATATATATATATATATATATATATATATATATAAACCCTCATATATGCTACTTAAAGGCACCAGGTCTGCCTAACCAGACCCACATAATGAAATAACGAGAGGTATCTATCTATCTATCTATCTATCTATACTACATATATATATATATATATATATATATATATATATATATATATATATATATATATATATATGTAGTATAGATAGATAGATAGATAGATAGATAGATAGATAGATAGATAGATAGATAGATAGATAGATAGATAGATAGATACCTCTCGTTATTTCATTATGTGGGTCTGGTTAGGCAGACCTGGTGCCTTTAAGTAGCATATATGAGGGTTTATTGGCCAGCAGCAGCTCGTATTAAGCTCACGTATCATATGACGGCTTTTGCAAAAAAGTGCTTTCCACACTCACCGCCATGACTATGAGTGGCGCCAATTAACAATCCCTGGGTGAATTGTACAGAAATACCCAATAAATTGGACCGGAGAACGACCACCGCCATAGCTCAATATGTAACGCATCGAACGCACTATCCGAAGGTGGTGGGTTCGGTCCCCGGCGGCGACAGGTGTGTTCTTTCGTACACTTTACTTTCTTTCCACTGACGTGATAATTGCTACACCACAGTTAAGAACTACGCATAATTTACCCTATTGCCCAGCCCCCACTGTCTCTTACATTCATTAGGTTGCGTGCAACTAGTCAACTAGCCGTTGGTCCAATGCGTTCTGTTATTATATATATCACCACAAGGAATAGATGAATGGATATCTCTTGTAATGTCGAGAAATACACACGACGAGTGTAATCGCTCTTCTATTCTCCCTCTACCTCGTCTTTCTCTGCTTCAAGATCGGCAGAGCTGTGTGGTCCACATAAAAAGCCGTTTTTTCTGTCCGCAATCACACCCATCCATGACTGCTATCCTTAGCTGCAGCCAGACGTGCAAACACGACTAGGGCGACCGAGGTCGTCTTCGGCTCGGCTGCGAATACGTCTCGCTGAACATATCTTGAGGTCAGTGGTAACGGTTTCCATGCCGCGTTAGTTCTCTTGTAACTACAGGTAATTCCCCCTATGCTTTCCTTGGCTTCATTGTCTGTTTGCTCATTAAGTTGTTTCTAACAAATGAAGTACGAGCCCTTGACCCCTTCCCTCTCGTTATTTCATAGCTTGGGCCTCGCTGCGGCAGACTTGGTGCCTTAGGTAGCATGCGACGGCTTATTGGGCAGCAGCCATCTCATCGTAAGTTCACGTTCTACGTGACACCTCCTGGTAAGAAAGTGTGTCCCACACACGCCGCCATGGCTACGAGTGGCGCTTTCTAACACTCCCAGGATACTATGTACATAAACACCCAATAAATTGGACGGGGGGACTACCGCCTTCGTAGCTCAGTGGTAGAGCATCAGACGCGTCATCCGAAGGTCATGGGTTCAGTTCCCGCGGAAGGCAGGTTTGTCTTTTCGTCCACTATAATTGCTTTCTACTTTCTCCACAATCACGACACAAGTAACTTCCCCTATGCTTTCCTAGGCTTCACTGTCTTTTTGCTTATTAAGTCGTTTCTAGCTAACAAAGAACGAGCCCTTGACCCCTTCCCTTTCGTTATTGCTCTTGTAATGCTTCCGACAGACAATACTGCCTGACCAATGGTGGCCGGAGGTGTCGGCCACGCTGCGGCCTCACGAGAAAAGTGGTCGGTGGCGGCTCTGGAGAGCGGCGCTGGCCGTGCCGCGCTGGTCGGTTTTTTTCCCGTCGGTGCCAGTCTCGCACAGCTGTGAAACACGTTTCATCTGCGCGGGCCCGGATATTTCGGTGGGGGTGCCTCATCGGGTGGCGAGTTTCTTTTCGCAGGAGAAAAATAAGCGCGCGTCCTAAACACTGCACCGCCGTTCCTCGCGCTAAATGAGACCGGCAGCAGTGAGTCGCAGTGCCTTGGGACCCTTCAGGAATCCGCGGCGATCGATGATCACTGGCGGCGGGATTTCGACTTCGGCGTCTTTCTCTTCGTCTAGGTCAAAGAACGGTTCGGAATGAATTGGTTTTCACTATAACCTGCTTGGACCAGTGGTGTTCAAGTCACGAGTTGCATGTTTCGCATTGAGTTAATGCTCAACACTACGGCTGTACTGGCAGGTCTTTCAAAAAGGTGGTATACTCTTTCGAAAGACCCGCCACTACCCGCTAATATACTCTGAATGATGTGGATGGAAAGTGGTCTCTTGTAAAAAGAGTATTTGGAGATTTGTTGAGCAACGCAGTGCGATGGCTCTGCGGCGTTAGGCCAGCCGACGCTCGAATGATAGCCTTCAAATCGGCCTCGACTCAACGCTTTCATTGCAGCTGAATTACCGAGCGCTTTTGGCGTCCTCGGAGCACGCTCGTCTCGCACCTGGAGGCCTTGATTTCGAGGTCTCATCGAGGCTCGTGTCTGTTTTTAAGCTCAATTTGCTTTCTTTCTCCAACCGTATTTCATTTTTTGCAGAGCCCAACCATTTAATTCGTGCCGCGGTGACTCGAGATCGTTAACCTTATCCTCTAGTAAATTTGTATATTCCGCAGCAAAAAAAAAAAAAAAAACGTCCCAAGTACTGCAATATTTCAACGTGCGTGAACGTTTCCAGCACAAATCGCGTGGCTGCCGGTCGCGTCTTAAAAAAGCGGCCGCCACGGTGGTCGCCACGGTGGTCTAGTGGTTATGGCACTCGGCTGCAGATCCGAAGGTCGCGGGATCGAATCCCGGCCGCGGCGGCTGCATTTCGATGGAGGCGAAATGTTGAGGCCCGTGTGCTGTGCGATGTCAGTGCACGTTAAAGAACCCCAGGTGGTCTAAATTTCCGGAGACCTCCACTACGGCGTCTGTCATAATCAGAGCTGGTTTTGGGACGTTAAACCCCACAAATCAATCAATCAATCAAAAAAGCGGCCGTCCCTTGAGCACTCATCAAGGATTCTGCATTCGGCATGACCTGGTGACCTGTCAGCGCTAGCAAAGAGCGTTGACTTATAGTCGTGTCACACGGGCGCTTCGAAGGCCTTCGTACCGACTGTCCATCGACACAAAATTCATGTTTGAGCTGCGACACGGGCGGTTTCGATGGCCGTCGAGTCAATAGTCTATCGAGCTCGATAGACTGTCGGGCTCTATAGACTTGACGGCCACCGACGGCCACCGACTCGATCGCTACCGAAACCGCCCGTATAGCAATTCAAACATGAATTTTGAGTCAATGGACCGTCGGTTCGAAGGCCCCCGAAGCACCCGCGTGACACGAGTTTTTATAGGGGCATGGCGAAGTTTGTCTTCCTTTAGCACACGCGGCAAACGATCGTTTTTTTAACCATTGTGCAATTGGTACAAAATTCTACTCTCCATTAATATATGTTACTTGGGCCCCTTTTGGATACACTTCTGCTAAGAAACGCTAAGTTTACTACTTGCGCGGCCGTTCTACAGTACAGAACTACCGCGTTTTCACTTAAACTTCATGTGCCTATTCTGGGGCCTGCTGTTTGTGTACTGATCAGCCAGTGCGTCGCTCAAACGCTTTGCTTCTGCTTTTCAGATGTTTCCCCACCTCTCAAACAAATGACTCTCGGGTACGCTGATGGCGACAATTTCGGATGCAGCGTCTTCTTTGTGTATTCTATGGACAATGTTATCAGAAAAGGTAAGGCGTAAGACGTAGAAAGAGGGCAGTCTACTTCTTAAGACCAAACCAGCACCACAGAGACACACGGAGGAAAACATCGACAACACAAATACTGTAGCTCAGATATCGCTGCAACTAGAATATGACTTCAAGCTTCAATTTGCTAATCTGGGTCTACCTTGTCGTAGCTATTTCCGAGCAGTTTTTTTGAAATATTTGAGGTACAATAACTAGGGTTCTTTGAATGTTAGTGGAACGCTTATTTTTCCGTGCAAATTTTAGTAGTATGAACAAGTAAGTAAAGCCTTGCTCAGTTTGGAGAACCAAGCCCCGACGCAGTGGTCCAGCGGCTACACTACTCGTCTGCTCACGCGAAGGTCGCGGGATCGAATGCCAGCCGCGGCGGCGGCCACATTTCGGTGGAGGTGAAATGCTAAGGAGCGTGTGCTGTGCGACGTCAGTACACGTTCATTCGCCCCAGGTGTACCCCTCTCCCCTCTCCAAACTTCATTCCCACTTTATAAAAAGAAAGCCAAAAATAAAAGCGTGGGAAAACCTGTCCCTGCCGAAGCATACCAGGTGTACCCCAGGCTGTCGAAATTTCTGGAGTCCTCTCGTAATCACATTGCGGTCCGGGGACGTAAACCTTCAGAAATTATTGTTTTTGCTAAATGACAAGCCACCAAACAATTAAATTATTAAGCTTGGCCAGAGCAGAAAAGAAAACCATTTGTAGGATGACAAGATTGTGTGCTACAGAAAAGTTTGGCCTCACACCTTAACAGTGCCTGGGAAGCAGACTACGTATGATACGTAGGGGATCCTTGGTCACGCGAGTATGGTATGATGACGTCCACGTAGATTGTGTACGTGTCATTGTATTACTATAGGCGTCTTCACCTTTGGTCAGCACAGTATCATGTGATTTTCTGTACTTATTTAGTGACCGTTTCATACTATTTCATGAAACTGCGCAGAAGGTAGTAATAATGCGGATCAGATGCAATGTAATATAATGGATTGGTAGTGCATGTTTCCAGATAAGCAGTTCCCATATGAATTCTAGTAACGACAAGGAGGTCGCCCGGGATGTGACCATAAAATGGGTTCCGTGTGCAACACTTTCAGAATATACTGAGAACAAATATGCTAGAGACCCTTTACCGTGCGTTGTCACTACGCGTTAGAGCACCCCAGGTGATAAAATTTTCCGGGGCCCCCCATTACTGCGTTTCTCTTCTATCTGTAGGACTCAGGGCAAGTAGGATCTTGACGTTTCAGAGCACAAAGCGCCGTGGATCGCTCGCCTTAAACAACAGCGAAGTTGTCGGTCGCGTCACATGAGAGCTACGTACAGGACAGTAATATCGTAACTAAGGTAACCGTCAATCACCAGTCGAGCAGTGAGATGTCATTGCCACTTGGCCACAGCGGCGCGGTTTGGATATACGAGAAACAGAGGCACAAAATAACGGCTTTGATGGAAATTGCTTACACGGAAACGATTAATGAAAACTACCAATACAAGGTGCTTCGCCTGGTAGGGGCCACAAACAGCTGTTCAATGCTTTTCCCACCGTGGAACTAAATGGATCGTTTTTTTTTTGCCATTAAAGGGAGGATAATGTATAGACGAAACACTCTAGTGTTAGCTGAGGCAGCCTTCACCTCTATAACGGATACGTTAGTGATTAAAGCAGTAAAGCAAATTCTGACGAGTAATGGTAATAATTATACAACAATGTGGCGACTCAAATTCAGGTTGCAAGTACACACGTGCGCTGCGAGTATGTAGCTGAAATGAGTCTCCTAGAGCCCCAGGCTTTTTCTTTTTGATGTGAGCCAGTTGCACCGCAGTGGAAGCTGTACGGTGTGCAGTGTTTCGCCTGTTTCCAGACTGCTGCTATTGATTCCATCGGTGTTTTCAAATATTGTCTCTTCTGTTTATGCATTTATGCAAATATTTACCCTGAATGCACTTATTTTATACCATTGTACTGATCTCGTCAATCTTCGTCATTCTCAGTCTCGGTTCATTTATTTTATTTTTAACCCTTACTGATCAATTTTACAGGAAGTCGTCAGGTTGTAAGTCTGTGTGACTGCACTGCAGCGATTCGCTTGTATATCCCTGGTGTTTCTATTGTGTTTATCGTCGGCTT
Organism: Hyalomma asiaticum; assembly: GCA_013339685.2. Classification (NCBI taxonomy): domain Eukaryota; kingdom Metazoa; phylum Arthropoda; class Arachnida; order Ixodida; family Ixodidae; genus Hyalomma; species Hyalomma asiaticum. The sequence continues at coordinate 100,659,941 of CM023488.1, forward strand.
TTTAACGCGAAAGTGTTTTATGGTACGGTCCATCAAAAAAGCCCTGACGTACTTCCATCCCAAAAATGGATGTCTAAAAAAATCGACAATCAGCAAGAAAAAGTACCACCCCCTAGGATTTGAACCCACTACCACCCAGGATGCAACAATTGGAGCTTGAAGCTCTGCCCGTCACACCAGCGACACATAGGAGACACGTGAAACAAACATGCCTATTATCTTCACCACACCTCTTTACTGCTGGCATCTAACTGATCTCCGGTTAAAGAAAATATGTTTAGCAAGCAAAATTACCCTTAAATTAACATCGTCTCCATTCCACTGCTCTCTGGGTTTGTAGCGGCGGTACCGCTGTCTAGGAACAATAGAAGAAAGCAGATTTTCCTGCTAATGCGCGCCGGCAGTTAGCGCTTCGTTATTCTCAGCGCGTAGGTCGCAGCCGAGATAAGCGGTGCGGCGGCGTCGTACCGGCGCGTTGCTTGAGCAAAGTACAACCATGGCCGCTAAGAAATTTGCCTTGCATGGGAGGCTTTGTTGCCACGCGCTCTGCTGAAAAACGCAGACTCCCACTGACAATCAAATGATGCGTCATTCGCTGCAGCGTACTGTGTGTTCACCGAACGATCCGATGATAACTCGTTCGGTTTCGCTTGCGCAGTTTCACCGTTTCCGGACGCTCCTGGTTTATGGTAGTGTCTGCAGAGCAATGTGCAGTTTCCATGCGCAGTTTCGAGGTGCCCCTGACATCTACACGCAACGGCTCCATGTGTTCAAAGTACACAACCCATATCCCGCCCTTCGATAGACGCTAGATTGCTGCTTATGCATTCCACAGCTTCGCGAAGACAGGTTTCACTTTCCTGTCACACTGATTTCTATGGCAGACACATTTTCAAATTCTTTCCTCTTAATTTGATCGTAATATAATCTTTCAATTTGTTATCCTAACCTGGTTTCTCTTAGTCGTTCTTAACCTGGATCCATTTTAACTGGTTTTGGTTAGTTATGAGTACGTATTGGCATTGTTATGAAAGGCTGTGTTCTTGGCGCGAGCACGACATGAGTATACGGCGACAGCCCGGGCCCCTGAAGTGCATAACTAGTTGACGCACCCTGTATATGCTATTGTTCAGGCACTACAGACTACGCATTAAGGTTGAAAGGTGCCACATTTACGGCAAAACCCTATTCGCACTTGCACGTGAACGTGCTGAGACGGACGCTGGAAGTAAATGAACAAGGAACATGTTTCGCTAACCTGCGTAATTATGTGCGCTAATTTATGACGGCGGAGTTGTGCGCGACGTCATACTCAACCCTTTATTAAACACTAATCTCTTCGTGTCAAGCCCACACAGACAGTGTTTGCGTTATGTCTACGCTGTCACTCAACTTGGAGGGTGACTTGAGAAACTCGGTGCTGGTGCATACGAGAAACAACAGCTTGGACACCTCACAACGTCTGCTATTCAGTTCACACAGATTCATCTCTCTTGTGTTCACGAGCGTAGCGTTGTGCCCTTATTTCACCCTGTAAATGAGTTGCAAAGTATACGGGGTAGCTTTTTCTGCGCGGCAGAAGTCCATGCATAATGACGGCGCCGCATGTCCTCGCTGCGGTTGTTATGTGCAGTCCAGCATACTCCATACGCTTCACCAAACAATTGGAGTCCCGGTGGGTGTCGCCGCCATCTTGACTAAGTCTTTGCCATGGCGAAAATCTTGCCTTCCAGGCGTTGCAACCCGTCTATAATGATGGTCGTAACGATGCCTCCCTCCTAGTAATCTGGCTAATATCAGCTTCTATGGTTAATCAGTTAAAGCCTGTTTTTCAACATTTTTAACGTCTTAACTATGGACGTCCTCGCTGTTCGAATAAACATTCAAGCGATCTTGTTTCATACATACAAATAGCCCCGGTGCCGCTATCTAGGTGGCCCTATGACGGCATAAAATCAGCTTGTAGGCAAGGGTTATTTAAGAGACAGGTTAAGTCCTTGAGACACACAAGCACAATAACAGAATAAGACAATAGAACGCCGCATGTAATTTGCTGTGTTTACCTGTAAAATGCTCAACAGACGCTGCATGCTTCTGTCACCCATTGCATGACCCGCAGAAACACGGCAGCCTGAGCAGAACCTTCATATTACCGAACGGGGAAGGTGTATCACATTGAGTTTGAAAGCACACTGCCAGGCATGGAAGGCGCGCTAAACCCTAAACCGAGCGTTTATACTACCGGGTATATTGCTGTCGTCAACACACAAATTTTATCGCAACGGGTAGGCCACGCCCCGCCACGGTGGCCTATTGGCTATGGTACTCGGCTGCTGATCTAGTGGCCGTAGGGTCGAATTCCCGCTGCGGCGACTGCGTTTCGACGGAGGCGAAATGTTGAGGCCCGTGTGCTGTGCGGTTTCAGTGCACGTTAAAGAATCCCAGGTGGTCCCAATTTCCGAAGCCCACCACTACGGCGTCTGTCATAATCAGAGCTGGTATTCGGACGTTAAACGCCACAAATCAATCACATAAACGAGTGCGCCACGAGGAATCGATTTTCGCTGTCGGAGGTGATGCAGATGTCTTTTAAATGTGTATGACGTTATCCGTTAATGTAAGGCAACCGATACCACAGGCCACTTGTGTTATCTGTAAGAGTGTGGCCAGGTCCCTGCTACACGTCATTTTGCTAAATTGATGACGCTTGAAGTAAAGGTGCAGGCCCGAAGCGTTAACCGTTTTGTGCATATTCAGAAGATCGCCAGGTCGCAGAGAAGCCATCGTGAAACGACACATGGCATGGTTGCACGCCTCGTTTCCTGCACTGGCTTGTAGATTTAACACTGTAGGAAAAAAGAACGTGCCTGATCCCTCTGTCAAAGGAACCGATATAACAAGTGAAATGTCTCTTCGCATAAGCAGTTGCATATTTATTCTTATATCGAGGTGAACTCGCCCATTGCTATTGGTGCTTCGCTTGCAGGGCACCGTCTGACGGTGATGAACCCACGTTCACACATCGCCTCCATAACATCACGGGCCAAACCTTTGTGGTGACTCAAGAAGTTTACCTAATAACTGGGCGCACTCTATAGTAAATACCGCGCGACACATGTGTCAATCATATTTACTTGCGCCACATTGGCCGGTCAACGTCGCTGCCGTGCTCTGGCGCTTAACGCAGCAGTTTTCTTGTTCCCATCATGCTCGAACAGCGGTCGGCCGGGAAACGCTACCCACGAAGAAAGGTGAACGGTGGCCTACCACTGCGCTATCGGCGCATAAGTCGAAGCTGCACGAATGCGGCTATGCGCACGGCTCTGCACGCGTTCATCGAGGCGGACTTTCATTGAAGCGGAATGGTGCCTCCATTTAGGAGAGGCGAAGTAAAGCTACAGTGATTAACTTCGCTTCTTCTGGATGACAGCGCCGTTCCACGCAATGCGCGCCTAGATGCGCGCGTGCTGAGCAGGACGAGACAAGAAGCAGAAGGATCTTTAATAAATAAGAAGGCGCGTTCGTACAGCATCGAGCATGTGCGGCGTTAGCGCAGTGATAGCGCACCGGGAACCTTCCGTCGTGCCGGGGGGGGGGGGGGGGGGGGCGTTTTGATCCCCAGCGCATCAACAGAAGTTTTTCGGAGTGCTTTTTTTTTTGTTCTTACGTGTTTACTTTACCGCGTCATATCCGTTACTATAGCTATTTATGGGGTTGTGGTAGACCCCGACATAAAACACTTTCCCGTTAAAATAAAAATCCCATAATCCCTCGTGCTAATCAGCCAAGTTTGGGGATCCGGTCTCATTTGGAAGACGTTATGCTATCAGCACGGTGGAGTTAACACATAGATTTTAAATAAAAGAAAAACACTACAGCGTAAAATTCTATTCCGCATCTTAAAAAACAAACGTGACAATTCATGTAACTTGTCAGCAGTTACCCAAAGTTAATTTTCCCTTTACTTGGTGATGGGATAATTGAAGAAAAAGGTGCGTTGTCGGCGCCCCACGGTGACCCGAGTGCGCGGTGGCAGCGCGAAAGGAGAGTCGTAGGCCGGTGAAGGGAACGTTTTATTTTACTGCGCCAGAAAGCGTCTGTCCAGGCTGAAGCCCGAACCTCCGCTCTCCTTGCCAGGGAAGAGAGCCACCTTATATACCATGGTTGCTCCGCCCCTGAATCCCCGACAGCCAATCACAAAACCGAATGTCAGACGAAGCACTGAGAGCAAAAGACAACCCATGAACAATAAAGTGGGTATGCATGCTGCCCCTTCCTCGGTTGTGCTTTTACACAGAGACGCTCCGCGGGGCGAGGGCGCCAAACCCCAGCCTAACCAGGTGGCAACTGCAGACATTCCTGGACATGCTACCTAACACCCGCCAAACCGGTTTCCAGTTAAAATGAATTTCCACAATGGTCGCCACCTGCCCCTCATGTCCACCACGAGGCTGTGCGCCTTTCCACAAACCGGAACCACATTCTCTTGTTTGAGGCCGGCACACGGCGACAACAATATCTCGCGCTTTTCACGTCCCGTATATGCCAGGCCACAAGCAGCAACGCAATGCTCGCACCCCTGAGACTCCCAAGCTGTGAAAGGTAAACTTTGTTATTTATAAAATAGTGAATGACGTAAACTTTATATTTGCTAGTATCTGGAGGAACATTAAACTTACTGTGGAAGTTAACAGTGTATGTGACTAAATTTCGGGCTTCGAACAATTTTTGTGATGTTGTGCACAGAGGTATCTATGTACACCGTGGTATTTTCTAAATTTAAAGTACTGTGTCCTTAGTCGATAACTTTTTGATGAAAAGGGTTAACATAGCTCCTTTATTTCAGATGTGGGAAACTGCGAAATGTACGTGAAAGACAGTCAGGTGCAAAACGGACCCTCCCGGAGCTGCCAAGAATTTTTCAAGTACCGCTGCAACTCGACTAGGATATATAAACCTTATAGCAAGGAATGCAAGAAAAAAGGCGGCAATGGAGTCGGTGGTCAAGAGAGTACTATGAACAATTTCATCCCTCAGCGCTAACAATTCTAGTCAGCCCACTAACGTTCTTACATAAATGTTAAGGCTCACGTTTTGAATAAAGCCTTATTTGCGTTTCAATTTTCAATACATTCGCTATTCAGTGCGCAGTGTGAATCGAATAGTCTGTATAGAAATTGTTCGCACAGCATGTTTCTTCCCCCTGACGGTACCCTATAGAGCAGATGGTAGGCCCCCTACTATTCGTAACAAAAGTAAGAGGACCTAAACTTTTGACATCGCATATAAGCGTGCCCTTTACAGCAATACAGATTCGTTTATTTGAAGAAATATTATCAGTCATCGGTCAGCCCTTATCGTTCTCCTACGAAAGGAAAGGCGGCTCTGTGCTATCGCACAGCGCTTACCGCCTACTTATAAAAAAATATTACACTATCTCCCGCTAAAGAGAACCATGTGTGGATGCGAAGCAGCGGGGAGATGGTTAAGTTGAGCGGGAGATGGTGTAATTTTGAGAGGACGAATGAGAATGTATAAGAGAGAGAACGCTGTGGTTGCGTGATGGCCCGAGCGCTCATCGCGGCGCTGCACAGGAGAGAGAATGAGGCGCGCGCGCTCCCTCATTTTCATACCGCGGAACTACCGTGGCGCCCCCAGCGGAGTATGCAGCTGTCACGCCCCCTGTCGTGCGCGCCGCTCCGTAGAGCAGAGGATTCCTAAAGGAGAGAAAGGGAGGAGCGTAGGAGAGGAGACAGAGGGGAGGGGGCGCGTAAGCGCTGTGGGGGAGTGGGACGCAGGCGCTGCTCCGAAGAGAGGATTCCTAGAGGAGACAGAGGGGGAGCGTAGGAGAGGAGAGAGAGAGGGGGGAGGGGACGCGCATGCACAGAGGGGGGTGGACGCCACGGGACGGAGGGACAGAGCCCCGCCATAAGCTGTTTCGCATCTAATAACGCTCAAGAATGCATACCCTGTGCCGCGCACTGACTATATGCTTTGGATTCCCTGCAAAGTGAAGAGTACTTCTCGACTCTCGATTTACGTTCAGGTGGCTATCACATACCTATGTATGAGGACGATTACGAAAAAACAACGTTTTCCATGCCATATGGCCTCTAAGAGCTCATGGTTGTGCCGTTAGGCACTACCATGAGCTTGAAGAATTGCTTGAGAATTTCTTGTTTTATCTAGACGATTTTGTTGCATTCTCGTCGACGTGCTTGCAGCACTTGCAACGACTGGACAAAGTTCTTACCTGCATTGCCAACGCCGGCTTTCAGCTCCACACCAAAAAGCACTGTCTTGTAAGCAAGAGCACCAAGGTCTTAGGCCCCACCTTGAGCAGGAATGGCATCAGCCCTGACTCTGACAATTGCCTTCACATATTTCCCTCGCTCGGGAAGGCAAGAGATTTCCAATTTCTTGGGCCTCGCTTCCTGTTTTCGCAGTTTCATACGATACTTCGTCTGTTCCGCTTCACTTTTCAACACATTTCCTGGTGATGGGGTTCCCTTTGCATGGTCTCCTGAATGCGGATCAGCTTTCGCACATCATAGGCGCCATCTTACATCTGAACCAGTACGCCGGAACATCGAAGAAGCTGCAGCTACATTCCTGGATAAAGACGCAAGCGGTGACGGCATTGGTGGTATTCTCTTAAAGTGTGACGACTTTTCACGTGAAAAGGGTCGTAATGTACTGAAGCCGCTTAATCACAAACGCCGAGAAAAACTGTGCCATCACTAAGCAGGAATGACTAGCTATTGTTTGGTCAATCCGGGCGTTCCGACCCTACAGTCGACTTGTTCTTTTATTTTCCATTCGTCACGAAATGTCGTGCTTTACGCTAGCCTTCGACGCTCAGTAACTTGCCTGGACGACTTGGTCGTTGGATTGTTCACCTGCAAGAATAAGACTTCACGAATGTCTGCAAGAGGGGAGGAAAACGCCAGTTAGCGGACGCGCCCTCTCGCTACCCTATTACTATGGCACCATACGATGGTCATTCAGATAAATCCAATGAAAAGCTCTCGAACATCACCGCTTCATCATCATTTTCCTTAGCGACTCTGTGTCCCATGCTTTCGGACGACCGGGACTCATTTAAGTCTCATCAACTTGCTGACTTCCTGTCAGCGCGTCATAGAACGCCTTCAAGGAGATTTGCGGGGTCCTCACGCCCACGTTTCTCGACAGCTGACGATTTTCAACTTCGTCAACAGCGTCCTATACCACCCTGCTGCCTGTTTTGCCTCGATCTAACAGCGTGTTCAGAACCACTCACGACGAGATAACCTTCGCCTACACAAAACTTACGACCGAATCAAAAATCGCTTCTACTAGCCGGGCTTCCGTGCTAGTGTGGCGCGGTATGTCGATTCCTACCCATTTTTTACATGCCAAGAGCTGTCTACATCGGCTACAAATGAACAACTTCAGCTGCTCTCTTGTCCCTCGGAACCATTCGAAGCCACATGTATTAATTTTTCTGTATGGTCTTCCGGTGACGCTCGCCGGAGATATCGTCCCATCCATTGACCACTTGACACGGTACGCCGAAACAGCGTGCGTGAGCTCTGCCGCAGCTTGTGGAGTTGCTGAGTTTATGCCATAATACTGCGTCATCCTCGTTGACCACGCAACAGCGTTATCGTCGCATCTGATGGACGAAGTGCTGAAAGACTCAGAACCACCCTCAAGGCAACATCCACTTGCCGTCCGCAAAGCCACAATTTGACCAAGTAATTTCATCGCACGCTTTCCCGCATGACAACTATGTGTATCGTGTATATACCACACCAGACCACGAAAACTGGGACGCTTTGGCCCTTCGTGACATTCGCATACAAATACCGCTGTACAACGCGCAACCGATTACCAGCAAGCCAGAAGAATCGCAAGAATCACATTAACGCTTTTTTTTTGTTGTACTCGTCCGCACTGGCGATGAAGTGGTCCTGTAGACACCAATCCGCATTGCTCGGTTAAGTGACAAATTTCAATTTCGCTTTATCAGCCCCTACAACATCTTGGCACAGACGTACCCCACAAACAATTGAGTGACACCTGTTGTTCTCCCGAATGACCGGCACACTCTGCATTATCTCTGCAACCGGCACTCTCTTCTCTGGCCTGAGTGGCGGCTCTCACGTTGTGAAACTTATTGTCGACACTTACTAGACTCTTCTTCGTCGTCTGTACATAAGCATTATTGTACAGCTTCCTCCATCATCGAGTGCGTTAGGCACTGCCGGTTCGCCACGTCATCGGGGACCAATGAATACTCCATGACGACTGCATCGTCACAATACCAAAATACTGGGAAAGCTAAATATATGGACTAATGCTCGTGCTTTTATGAGAAAAAAATCGAGCTCTGTATTTTGCGCTTCGAAGCAACCCATTCAGTACTTCAAGCCTGTACATTCTAAGGAACATAGGAAGTTTCACACCAACTACAGGAACAGAGAGGCTAGAACAAAACATGCAGGAAGCTTCTGTACTGTTTCCTTCTATCCCTCTTTCGCTCATTTAAAATTTCAGCGAAACAAACACCATTCCACTAGTCGCGTTGTTCATTTATCTACATACGTAATGCATTTTGGCTAGTGAACATTTGCCAAGGCTCCTTAGCTTTCGGCTCAGCGACGCTCAGGCACAAGCTGTATGATTTCTCACACCTCGATTCGCACTCTAATCCATCTTTTTGAACACTATCGTCCATTTTATACCTCAATCCACCGTAATTCACGTTAGTCCACCCGCACATACCTTAGTTAAAGCTAATCTGCGTTAATCCGCTTTAATCAAACTTATGGTAGTTTAAGCTCCCTTAATCAACTTTAATTCTAGGAAAGACTTGTATCTCACTCTAAACAAGATTTTTGGGATGAGTCATAGAAGGTCGCGGTTTCGTGTTGTAGGAGGTATGTCTGAGTTCCTCACCTATAAAGGAATACCCACAACATTGAGCCATCGGGTTTGAAGGTATCTGTGACCCGTTCACAATAACTATTCTGTTATCATTCACTCTCGTGATTATCAATCACATTTTATACAGAAATTGCATGGTTTAATCAGTTCTGGTCTTCCTTCGATCACGTGACATCTTTCTTAGCAGGTTACGGCACCACACCGCTCATATCGACGCCGAATGCGCTAACGGAGGCCATCCAAGAGCCATGTAAAGAACCACTCACTTCAATAAATATGTACTTTTGTCTGACAAGGCTGCCAATAAAGTTGCATGATCTTATCTGAGGAACACGCTAACTAATTTGAGGAACATCTTAAGGAAAGGCAGTACATGGGCAGCACAAGAAGGCCAAACGAAATTGTGCGATGCATTATTATGTGTTAGTAAAACCGAAGCCTTGAACATGTACACGGCAACCAATGGACCATATATGTTGGAAACTGTGCTAAAACGGAAAGCACCTGTCACGCACTATGCAGCGTTATATGCAAAACTATGCATAACAAAAGTTATGCTTAAAGATGCGTTGCATGAGAAATTGAAGATGTCTGGGAAAGGTTTTCATACCGCTTTCCACATAATCATGTTCATCATACAAGTTGAAAACTGCTTATATACAGTATAGATGGACCAGCTACTTGTATCACAATGCGCTGAGGCGCATTGTGATACAAGTAGCTGGTCCATCTATACTGTATATAAGCAGTTTTCCCAAAACCGTTTCCCCAAATACACAGTGACTATGAAGGCAATAAGTCCTCTTAAGTGTGGGTAGGTAATGTGCTCGAACCAACCACATGGGCAGTTCGCTTTCCGCGTGAAGCAAGACCTGCCCCAAGGACTAGATTGAGCACTTTATCATGATAACTGTACAGGCATTACTATTGTATTCATGTATCATTACGATATTCTGATAAATGCTGGATTTCTTTTTATTGAATCCCAAGAAAGGTGCCTGTGCTCAGAAATAACACAATTTCTACCATTACCGCATTATGTCTCCCCTTTATAGTTACACATGTAAGATAACACCATCAGGCATGCATTGCAATACATCATTTTTAGAGGTAACATGATGTCTAGACAGCGTTACACTTCCCAACGATGTGGTGGTAACATGGAAGCATCCTGCTTTCCGACATATAGTAGAAAGGCAAACATTACTGGGCACTATTCTAACGAACCAACAGAGGGAAAACGCAACATAGGCAGGCAAAAGGTTAGATGTAGTGATAAAATTAAAAATTTTGCGGGCATGCAGCGGAACCAACTCGCTTAGGATAGGGTGGATTGGAAATCTTTGGGAGAGGCCTTCGTCCTGCAGTGGACCTAAATATGATGATGATGATGATTCCAACGAACGGGCTCAGCCATAAGTCACCATAAGTTCATCATCGCAGTATGCCCTGTCATGCCTAACTACTATTTGATCAGTGTGTTAAAGTGAACTCCATCATGAAGAACGGATGTCGCCGTACCGAGTACGCGTCAGAAGCAGAATTTCTACCAGCGGCGGTATGCAGAAACCAAGTTCATTGAAATCAACGTCATACTTTACATACGTCAACGCACTACCGAGTTGTTTCTGCTGCGGATGGCTAGTTTTGTGAGCTAGGCTTCTTCCATATCGCGTTTATCACGCATATTTTAATATGCTTATAGAGTCCCCTTAACGCAGTAAGAAACATGTGCATGGTATGCCCTCATTGCTATGTACGAACTCTTTTGTTCACGCATACAGCAGGGCAAAGAGCCGTTGCCATGCAGAGCAGGCAACTCGGACTAAATACCAACAGGTCCCTGGAGCTAGCACATCCCTAGAATGAACCTGTTGTCTAAAAATTGTTTAGCGCAGGCAAAGAACGGAGCACACAAGAGAGGTACACAAGGGACGAGCGCTTGTCCCTTGTGTACCTCTCTTGTGTGCTCCGTTCTTTGCCTGCGCTAAACAATTTTTAGACAGTATGCACCAACTAGGCCCTCAAAAAGTCCTATTGAACCTGTTGTGTTGATATAGTTTCTGCAAAATGAAATCTAGATTTGCAGGAATCAGTGCAATCAATCAAAGTAAACGAGCACTTCATAACCAACGAAGCACATCATGCGCTTCAAATGTGCGAGGCATCCGCGATCGTTTGTTGCTGTATAGTGCCTACTATGAGAATCGTGCTTTAACTACCACGGAGTACGCTAACTCGTACGCCGGGTACTCATATACCAAGTGTTCACTTGTGGCGCGCTATCACTGCACACACTACAGACTCGCTTGATATAAATTTGTACATTTTACAGACTAAGCGTGTATATCTGCTAGGTGTGGTGCAAAGGATGTGTTCATTCAAAAAGGAAATTGCGGCTGCGAATGTTGTGTAAAGTTACAGGCCACCATGTCTACCTTCGAGGAAGGCTGACGGTTCCTTCCGGTACATGATTGCAGCTTCTTCAAAACACTGCTGTGCCACCGCGAGCTAGCATTATTATTCATTGGCTCCTACTCTGACGCCTTTTGAGGTGACACTGCCGTCTAACAAGGGCTTCTCTCACATACTTGGAAACGACACAAGCCGCTCATAATCAAAAGAAGAGGCGTGCAGGACACGGACACAAGGAGAGCAGTGAACACCACGAACGCCGACAAGCCGCTCCTTCTTTTGATGCCTTTTCCTTGCCTTGGAAGGTAATCATGTGATGTGCCCCCGCGTCACACTTAATTTGGCCACGTAATTCAACTGTTAGGTTGGTCGTTAGGTAGCTTTCGTCTCGTGACTCGGCGCCTTTACAGATATGCATATCATGCTCTTCCTTTAGAGTGGTTATGAGAGCTTCACTTGTCTCCACTGATGCGCCAGACACATGATTACCTAGCACGAGCGTTTTCGAGTCCATAGCACCACCACTATCTACAATGAAGAAAACTGTCTTTTCCACAGTAATTGCACCGGAGATAGAGTCGATAGAACATGACTTAAAGTACACTCTGTCTGCATCGTAAATTTTGTGTAGTGTCCAGCGCTTCCTAGGCATTTCAGTTTTCATCACCGCACCAACAGTAGCGGCCCCAAAAACTACGTTGTCACCTGTTGCACCTGTAGGTTCGTGAAACTCTGTCCCCTGAGCAACCTGCCCTCGTGCCTTTTTCGCGGTAGAAATTCATCATTGTCTTTCCCTTTCGCGGCATTTCTCTTAGCTGTCGTATTAAAAGCTTTGATGTAGCGCAAAAACGACACACGGACACAAGAAGGCACATATGGACACCACACAGCGCTAACCGTGTGCCGTTTTTGCGCTACATCAAAGCTTTTAATATGAACCACCAAGAAGCCCACATCGCAACTCTCGTCTTAGGTGTCGGCTTCTTGCTTAGGTAAACTGGTAGACTGGGCAAAATTGTAGGGACCGCATGCGCACTAACTGCGGATTTCCTCGCCATTTATATACGATGCACATAATCCCTCACAATAAAACGGTGCTCAAAATGCAGTTTGCATACCGCGGAGTCTGCGGTGAGTGGTTTGCTTGCTCTGTGGAAGTTCCTCTCACACGTAAGCCTCCGCTCTGGGTCCGCACGCGCCTTAAAAAGCAAGTTCTCACATTTACTTCCAGGGTATCCGGCGGTGCATCCTGGAGCGCAGCAGTGGTTCATACGCTGCTTTGCACTCATTGATGCCTGCAAGCGGCAACATTCACTCGAAAATACCTGCGGAGTGCGGCCCTGTGCAACGACACACCACAGCCAACACACGCCGCCTGCGTAGGTTGGCCGACGACAGCGCCGCCGCTACGAGTGCCATTACCCGTGGCAGGCGCTGCAGGGCGCAGCCCCGTCCGCTTGTTACACTGAATTAGCAGTAGCTCACCGTACCTAGGCCACGTGTGCTGCGTCTGCCACCGTCTGTGGTTCGACGCGAATGCCTTGATGCTGAGCTCAGTGCGAAACATTGAGGAGCGTTCGCTGAGTCTCCCATTGCTTTTCGAGGCGATTCCCCAAGCGTCAGACCATGGCAAAATACGGGTGTGTCGGAGACAAACCCGGAACAGCCAAGTCCCCATCGGCTTCGCTAGCATTGTGCCACTAGCGCAAGATTCAGTAATTTTTTGTTGTTGTGGCCCCGTACATGCTAGAGTTGGGCAATTTGAGGGCTCGTAACGTCAATGAATTCAGCCTCGGCTTTTCTTTGCTTCATTCCAGTCAACTGTACCAATCATCCAATGTACGTAATGTATCATTTTGCAAGGTGAAGCGATTCCAGGAACCGTCAGACCTCCCAGCAACGTGATGATGGTACGAAATAGTTCCGAAGAAAAGCGCAGAAGCAATTCGGAGGGAAAGGTGAATGCAGCGTCAAGCACTCGCTTCCATCTAAGTTGATTCTTGAAAAAGCAGTCCACCAGGGACCATCTCGCGCATCTGCTGACGTCGAAAATGCGCCGAAGAACACCAAAACAAGCCATACAAATGTATGGATCGCCTCGCCCAGACGCGAACAGATTCACCACCACTTTTGGTAGAGGCTGGAAGCCCTACGAACATTCATCGTGAGAACCTAACAGCGGGAGAGATGGATGCACGTATCACTTCGTCGACAGGGCCAGAAAAGCAATACTTTGAGCTTCGATTGTTGTGGTGGTGGGCTAATACAGATGTCAGTCACCATCGTCGTTAATGTGCACAGCCTTTGAACCCTGCTATGTCTGCCGGTGACAATGGTTATGGAAGAAAGCGGAGCACAGTCGCATTCCCTACAGTGAAAGGTGAGTGGTACTGCGTTGCTCTGGACCACTGAAGATCCGCGTGCCCGTTTAGCCTGTTATTACGCGAGCACCCCGTCCGCACTATATGAGCATCGCCGTAACTAAGTGGCATCTTGTATACCACTTCATCAGCACCGGGAACATGGAGTTTGCGTGGTTCTTTTCTCATGCCTTTTCCTGTCTGCCCCTGCTCGCGAGGGCGCGAAGGCAAGAGAGCTTGAGGGTAGCAATGAAATTAACCGTCAATGCCGCTTTTTCTTCCTCGTCCTTTTGAGTTTTTCCGACATTCTTCTCCACGTGTTCACAGGGTTGTGTGCGAATACGTGGAACCGTACCGCATACGGGATACACCGTAATGTATGCACGCATGGATACAAAGAACAGTGCTAGGGAGACTCCCATCGAAACATCTGGCAGGAGCAGTATGCTGGAATCGGAATTTCAAATACGTGAATGTCATAGTTTACGTGCATCTAAGTGCTATGCGGTTGACGTTCGTGACAGGCTGAGTAGTGCGAGCTGAGCTGCTTCCACTTGTCTCGCTTATCCCGCATATCTCTAAAACACCTTCAGGGTGCCTTTTAAAATAATTTTAAAAGCCTACATGGTGTGCCTTGCATTCGTCTGTATAAACTGGAATGCCGTAAGCCACTGTAATGTAAGCCACTGGAATGCCGAGGGGGTGCTGTCGACACGATATTAAATGTTCCTGGAAGGTGAAATTTTCATAACACGCCAGAAATGAACATATTACGCTCTATGCCGTGAGTTTCGAAAATGGCTCCAATATTTTATAAGTACACAAAAGCAACCATTTTTTACCTTTTGTATATTGCTTTGTTCGTAGCCACCCGTGAGTTATAGGTTAGGACTGAAAATTGAAACCTAATTTACAAAACTAGACTAATTAGCTTTTAAACGAGGCACTCAACCAGTCATGTACTGGAACCTAACTCAAGAATGGAAGTCACTGATACAAGCAATGAACACTCGGTGGAGTATTCGCAGTAGGGCGAGACTGCTAATTTGTATTTATTGCTGAAATCTGACTAATGACACTCAAAACAATAGCAGCTTCATGCCCTAAACGGTAGATGCCCTTAAATAGTGCCAAACTGTAACTTGTGTTTTTACCCTTAAAATTTTTCCTGTAAGAATAAGCCATATAATATGCAGAATGTGTTGCTTGAACGACTACAACATTACAAATCTCTTGGGGCGCATTTTTCAACGATCCTGACCTAGCCTAGAGAAATTGAACAAGTCGCCTTAAGATCTGCCCGAATGCTTCACCTTACTACATGCAACTTTTATAAAGCACCCCAAAGCGTTAAACAACAGCTTTCTTAGCATGGGACCCTGAAGCCTCCTGTCCTATAAACTCCGGCCCATCAACAACCGTGCAGCCAGGTTTGTCTCTGGTAATTACAATTTTTAAAACCACATTGCACTAATTAAACAAAACCTAACTTGGCAAGCACTAGCACAACATGGCTTAACGATGAAGTTAGAATTTGGTCCCACAGCAAAACAAATACCTGCATATTTCCACTCCTCGCTTTATCTGTATGTCTTGTGATCATGAGCTTAAGGTGCTTAAAATGCGTTGCACTACGAATCTGTTTTGCAGTTGATTTTCTGCGCACCCCTCCATGTACAGGAAAAAACTTCCTAGGGGTATGTGTAATTGTAAAACGCTCTCAGAGTTCCAAGCTTCCTTCCTTTCTAACATACCGTCAGTTATAATCTTTACTTTGGCACGTCTGTATGCCTTGGCTTTTTTGCGTGGGCTTTGAAATAAAGCAGCACCACATCTGATTGTCGCCTTTTGTTTGTAACGACGTATTTGGCTTCGTGAGGATTGATTTCCATGTTTTTACTGTATACTTGTCCATTCGGCAATGATGCCCTTAGTGGCGCTGCACATAACTGTATAAATGAATAAAATAAAAAGAAATTAAGGTGCTGCATGCGTGGTAATACTTGATGCAGCCTCTGGGAAGCCAATGAAATCGAATATGCCGAGAAGATTTACCTAATAATTATAACGAAGAAACCTTTTCGTTTGGTATAGCTAGTACCCGCGTGCACTTAAGCATAGTGCACTTAGGATTGGTTACTTCTTTGCGAACAGCGCTTTGTGCCTATCGAAACCCAAGCCAAGATTCAATAGTCAGAAGCCTCTGTAGCATTCTTTCTAGCTACTCTTCTTTTTGTCTCATACACACTAACCCACTCGGGTCTTCGTTAAATTCGTTCCTCAGTTATTCAACAAATAAACATTTTCATGACGTAAAAAATCTAAGGGGGAGCGACACGTTTCTATGGTCGAACTTTGGGAACTCAACTCCAGGGATAAAAGCAGCTGCTTTTTTTGACGTCAAGGTGTCACACATGACATTTGGGCGATAGTATTCTCCGTATGCACTGCCGTGCGGCTGCACAGGGCACCTGGCGCATGTAAAGCCTTCGAACTTATTTCTGCGAATTCGTGATGCCGTTTCTGCAGCATGGTGGTTTGCGCAGATGTCCTCATTCTTTCGACTTTTGCCAGCCGCCTTGTCAAAGCACCTCGTCGAACCGTCTTACAACAGCCTACGTGACTGACCATTGCCACCTGTGCCGTCAGTTTTCAACGCTTGCTTTTTAAGCCTGAAGCTTCATACCCGCATATGAAGGTTACCTTGAAAGAATGGACGCAGAAATATACGGTACAAGAAATGTCATAAGGAATATTTAGCAGCCTTTGGTCTATCGGCAAAATGTTAGAATATGCCTGTCTTTTCCATTTGTTCCTTCTTAGTTGACTGATGGTGCACTTGAGAGCTCACACATATTATACATGTCTGCTTCTCGATGCATATAAAACCCCGCTTTAATTGGAGCTCATAATAAACCTACAGTGCCTGAATCAATTAGCGTGGCTGTCCCGCGACTCGGTGGCGGAGTCGCGAGACAGCCACGCTATCTGTCTATCTACTTATCTATCTATCTATATATCCACCTACGTCTCTGCGCTCTCTTGCCTCACCTGATTCCCCTGGTGCACCCCAATCTTGGGAAGGTACGGCATAAATGTATTGCTAACGTGAACGACTGTTCTTTATGCTACGTACGTCACGATGAACGATAGTGCAATCAGGTGTGGCTAATACCTGTAGTGCTCGAGCCACGGTATGCTGGTATGGGCTACGGGTGCTTCAATTATTGTCACCTCGTTCTTTTGGAGTGAGTTCAGTACCAGAGTTGGCATGGTGGGATACAAATTTGTGGCCAACGTTATCGATAGGACCTGGCACCTACACTACATCCTTGTCGTTTACGCCAAGGTTAATCATAATAAAGTCACGTGTGGCTCATACCTGAATTATATATGCGAGTATCGAACGCACGTGGTCGAATTTCAGCCTTTTGCAGCCTATGCCAAACTCAACCTTTCTGGCTTCGAACCGCTCGATCCTGTGTTCCATTACCAAGGTCCTCCGTGCTCACCACTATTTCTCGCAAGAGGGCATCTCCAAATATCAGCTTTTTCAAACACAGATCGAAGGCGAAGACTCAGCTTTTAATATTTAATAGAATATTGAATCTGACTGCACAAACGCGTCTTCAGTAATGTATTTATTTACGCACAATCGTTTGATGAAATACACTAGGGAACTGTTCACGTTTCACGATGTGCGTTTGCTCCTGGTACGTTTTGCCTCAGGTGGCGGAGGGAACACATGAAAGGAGTGGCACACAAGCAGGCTTCATTGAACGTAATAAGACAATCACTTGATTGTGCACAAAACATCAAGTCAGCATTGTTAAACCTTTGAGGAGTCCGCCTAAATGGGCTACTCTTTCACGGCACGCCAAATGTCTGCACGAAGATGCCGGCATGTCGCTATCACTCGGTCGCGCATGGTCGTCGCAGGTCCTATGTCATCTGTGGCCCGGTCGACATGGCAAGGCATTTTCCAGACGCTTCGGGCGTTGTCGCACCCCGGCAGGTCAGTATACGTGCTGGTTGGTGCTTCTGTCGTGCCCGGCTCGCTCAGGTGCATGAGTGACCAGCGGTACTAACGGCCAGCTCTAACGCGCCCACGCTCAGCGGCACAAAACGCTGACGTGCCCCGAGAAGTAAACTTGGGACAAGTACAACGGGAACCGGAGGTACCGTACGCCAACGCTGGTGCTTGGGCAGCTCTTCATTCGCTCGACGCAGCGCTGGGGCAGGACCCAGACTGGAAACGTTCATCTGCCGTTCCCGACCTCCGTATTTCGTCCACCCAGTGCTTTCCGGCACGCGCCTGCTCCCAGATGGCGTCCCCGCATGCTCCTCCCATGTCTTCATCGTCTTCTATTTGTTCTCCTAGTTCGCTTTCACAAAGATATCTTTGCCTTTCTTTCTCTTCTTTGCTAACTCGTCATCCCTGATCATAACGCTAAGCGTATTATTATCGGGAGCACGTCGTCTACAATAGCTTGTCATTTTATAGTTCTATTGATAAAGTGTCAGAGCATAAGGCAAACGATAACATATAATGAATGCTGCCATGCGGGTATAGTGATTGCGTCACATAATCAGGTCGCCACAATACATGCGGAAGCGACCTTGAACGAAGAGGTGGCTTCTAATGGCAAAGCATCATGTTTTGGTTGCCCGTGAAAAGCGTGCAGTACATTATGGTTCTATGCGCACCCACAGCACTGCCAAGCATGTAATTAATACCTAATGTCATAGCGCATGTTTCCAGCGACAAGATGCGTGTACTGGCGCTCCCATCTTTGGCCACCATGAAGCCTGCCTGCGCTACCACCGCTATCCGCGCAGGCATGGTTGATATCCGCACCTCGCGATAACTCTGAAGGTCAACAACATCAATAGGATAGCTTGTGCAATCTTTGCGAATGCTGCAATCTCTTTGAATATTCGAAAATTTCGCATACCCGATTTCCAAAAGAACCATGAATACGGGAAATGTTATACGTGAGGAACATCCGAAACATTCCAATATTCACACACCGATACTCTTAAGCGATAGCTAATGATTCCTGAGAAGTTTGGATCAGCATGACTGCAAAAGATATGCATAGAGTGAACCACAGACATGATCATTCCTCTAGAAAAGGCATTTGCGTGACGGCTACTGGTGTCATTAAGAGATCTGTGTTCCATATTCATTCCCCTATAAAGTCGTTTCCATCAGAATTGAGGCACGAGCCGGACAAGAAATTCAACAATTCTCCCCCTGTGGCACAAAATACGGCAAGTTTTCGGTCCCCCACTACTCTTTCTAGCGCCTTGATCCCCTACCATACTTTTTTGGTTTTTTGTGTTTCTTTGTCCTTTTTTCCTCCTTTCCTAGTGCTCACTCAGCTGCTCTTCCATAATCCTGAGCGCGGTAGCAGAACTTCCAAGCCATTGATCTCGCCAGCGCTGCTTTGCTGCTTCTTCCTGCTCCTTGCAGTGTCATTAAGATATTGGCGTTTATCCGAGGGACCGATACTCCCTCCCTTATGGCTACGGACGCGGAGCCTCCTAGAGGCCGGCCCAGCCAGAGATCTCTTGTGTCAAGTTCCCCGGTAAATCAGCTAGTCCGGTGCAGCATCGGTGAAGCCAACATTGATGGCCGCTCTCTCGTGCATATGGACGCGAAGCCTTTTGCGGCGCCAACCAGCCAGAGGCCCGGTATGACGAACGCGTCGAGAAAACGAACCATTTGGTCGAGTAGCAGCGAGGACACAGCGGTGTGCCCAATTACAGGCGCCGACCCATCCGTTGTAGCACGAATGCTAAACGCATCGAAGCCGTTTGGTGCAGGAAAGCTGAACGAATAATCGTCAAGGTGTCTTCACCAATAAACACGCTGACTTCAAGGACTAATGAACGCTGGGTGCGCACCATTCTAGAATTGCCCCAGGACCGCACCGTTAGCCTCCGAGCTGTAAGCAGGGAAGTCATCGACCTGTTTCTTCAGGGGATCGTGCTAAGTGAAACTGAACATGTACGAGAGAACACACGGAAAAATATACTCGCTGTGGACACGTTGAATGCGAGCGTCTTATCCAAGCTTCGGAGAGTGGTGGAATTAGCCGGCATCAAAGTCCGACACATTATTACCATGGACGGCACCTGCGCGGTAAGAGTCGTATGCGACACTGATTTGACCATACCCAATACGGATTTCCCAATTCTCATAAAAGCATCGTGCGAGAGTTCTCACTAGTAAGATGTGCCGCCTCATAAACACGCGCTTTCTAAAACTCACCTTCAATGGTGATTCGACCACATCACATGTCAAGGTTTGATACTTCCGCCATCCCGCTCGGCCATTTTTATCCAAACCACTTCAGCGCCATACCTGTACGAAAATCAACCACGTCAAGCCGGTATCCACTAAAGCCCCTGTACGCCCCAGATGCGCTGAGCCACACCGCCATGCCCGCGGTGGTGTAGTGGTTATGGTGCTCGGCTGCGCACCAAAAAAGCACGCGTTCGATTCCCGCCAAGGCGGTCGCATTTTCGATGCAGGCGAAAATGCCAGATGTCTGTGTACTATCAGAATCAGAATCAGAAATGGTTTTATTTAGTCATCGAATTAATTACAAAATATGTGCATACAGAAGGAGGTCCAATTGTCAGAGACTCAATCAAGACTTCCTACAGTAGTCAACATAGAAAAAATTGATTCAGTGAACAGTGGTACAGAAAACAAGCGATAAAATAGATGGCAGGCAACTGAAGTTTAATGAACACCAGGTAGACAAAATTTCCACTATGGCCTTCCTCTTCTTTACATCACTTTAATTTCTTTTCCCTGCCCGCATGTACACTTAACCGTGCTCCCGCCATGGACGGCTGAAATTCGCGTTCTTTTCTTAACCGAACAGTATCATCATCATCACACCGCAGACGTGTGTTGTGCAACGACCTTCACGTGCACGAACTCTGATGGTTATCATACTGCCGCCTTTGAAGACTACCTTATCCAAGGATCAAGAAAGAAATCGCCCTTGTGAAACAAATGAGGTGTGGCTCGTCCCACAGAGATGCTGAAAGGGTACGCCGTCGGCGGCGGCGCTGGCGGAAGAGTACAAAAGGGGGCACTAGTCATGCCACCCGTATTTAACTCATGAACTTCAAATTCAATCAAAGCTGCGAGCTCGAAACGGAATGAGACGAGCTACACTCGTGTGGACGAATGGCTGCGCTTCAGCATAAGCATTCTGTGAAGGTCTCTATCCGCCACCCCCTTCCACGGGACTGTTGCTACTCAACCTACTTCGGCTGTCAATTCACCAAGGATGGATCGACAGATCATTCCGATGCTGTGATCGCTAGCCACCGTCATTTCGGAATTACTGAAAAGCCTGGGACCTCCAGCTGCTCCAAGTGACCTGCAAGCATTCAACGCACTGAGCCGAGTCCTTGCAACCCTTGCCTAGAGCCTTAGAGGCAATCGTCAGTCGTTCCGCGAGGAGGACGGGCGAGCATCATTCAGCGGGGCGCCAGAGGGCTCTCGATCTTGGACCTGGGACTTTGGCAAGCACGTACTTTTTAACCGCTTACCAGTAATTGTAAACTGTGAACTGAGCTCGTCGAATACAATCAGTGACATAATCAACCTGCAACGATGGCAGCAAGGTCCTGGTGTACATTCGCCACAAGCTAACCTACATCATTCGTCCTGTGCCATCCCATGATAACGATCAATATGGTTGCCTCACCGTAACGAACAAAAACCTCACCTTTACTTCAGTGAGTGTGTGTATTGATAAACCTCGACACGATTTGATAGAATACTGCAGGACATCCTGGACGGAAACCCTGTTCCATGGACTTTGATGCCAACCACCCTATTTGGGAAAGCGCTAAAGTTAACGCAACAGGCCCGCGACTGTCTTCATCGTGTCTGATCGTGACAAAAATGATGAAAGCCCCACGTTTTTACGAGGCCCAGCGTAAGGCATCTCCTTCGACTTGGCGTTCGTGTCGCGTCGCTTCGCCTCACACATGAAGTATTTTTTAGGCATCGAGACATGTAGTCATGACCATATCCCTGCTACCATAACATAAAGGGCTTTGCCACCTCCCATGCGTCAAATTCAATCCGAACAATTCCTTGGCCCGCATTCCAAACCAAAGTTTAAGACGCTCGTCGGAAAGGTGAAAAGTGTCTCGGTTAGAGCATGCGATTAAGCAAGCAGTGCATTGCGATGCGTATGCTGACATGCTCAGCGAGGCAGTCCGAAACGCAAGGAGAGTTGCAATGGCCCCATGGAATTCTCTCCTTGCCGAGCGCAGAACAGACGGACGAAATCTATTCAGAACCTGAGAAAAGCGAGCCGCTTGCAAGAGAAGTTTCAGCATCACATGACAAATTCAAATGTCAACGGTGGTCGAAGTTTTCTGAGTCTCTTGACTTTCGAAAACATCTGTCTGATATATGGCGAACTGTGCGAGGTTTATGTGAATTCACCGTGCAACGAATCCCATTCAAAGCTTTGGCGCTTTTTCAAAGTCGATGGGATATCCAGATAGCAGAAGACTTCGGCAGGATTACTGCGGGTGATTCCGCTCACGCAAGAGATCTGGCTACTGATAACACACCATATTGTCTGAACTCGAGCATGGACCTCCCTTTTACTGTGCTTCTTATATTACGTTATGCGGTTTTTACCTTGTGTACTACGTCGTCGTCAGCAGGCCCAGCTGGCATTTCATGACGTCTCCTGTTCAACCTCAGTGTGAAAGCAAGATATGTTTTCATGGAAATGTTCAATGAGCTCTGGCGAGAAGGACAAGTACTCCAAGAAATGGAAAAGAAGCGGTTTGGTGCCGCTTCGCGAGCCTAGCAAATCACCTCTAGAGCTGTCTTTATGTCAAGTCAAATCAACCCATATCGACACATGTACAGAATCTGGCAGGTGTCCCACGAGGCTAATTAGAACCAAGTTGAATAGCGTGGGGCTTAAAACTCCATCTTGAGGAGCACAATGGAGCACGTAGTGCTTAAAAGTCGGCCCATCATCAATTTGCACATTGACAGATCTCATATGTAGATAACAGCGGACCCACCGTTGAAGACGACTGCCAAGACCAACCGATTCAAGGGCGTCAAATGTGGCTTCGCAAGAAACATTGTCGTACGCTCTTTTGCCATCTAAGAATGATGTGGCGAATAATATAAAACTTCAGAAATCGCCACTCGAGCTCTCCTCATATCGCCCAATAGAGCTGGCAAATTGTGTAGGCAAGCAAATGGAACGAATAATCCTCAGAGACTACAGTGGTTGCAGGAGCACTGTGACGCATATCCAAGGGCAAAGGCGAGTTTTTGACGTCTTCGATGCTCCATTGACGATGTCACTGACTGGTGACATACGTTCAACACTAGAAACTGAGAATATTTCTCCGCCGCATTATTCGAAGGTGTTACAGGAGCGTACGGCAATGTTTCTCACGAGACCATAGTGGAAGTACATGAACCAGTTTTTCTTGGTGATCGTCTTTACCGCTGGTTCTCCTGTTATCTACGTATGAGACCTGTGCAAACTGATAATGGGCTGACTTTGCTCCACTACACGCATCCTGGTGTTCCCCAAGGTGGCTATTCAACTTTCTAATTGTGTCTTGTGCAACACCTGCCAGAGTCTGTACTGGTATTAATATGCACCGATGACACCTGATGACACACGCACCTGGGGACGCGTGACACATGATCTCACACGTCCCAAGGTGCCTGCGAAGCTCCAAGAAGCCACAAATTTAATATTGGCGTACCTTGACGATCAAGACCGTCAGATTTCACCTGCGAAATCTGCAATGGTCGCGTCCACGCGGAAGCCGATGACAGCGCATGCCATGCCCATGAATGCGAAAACTGTTCGCTACGATTGGACGCACAGGTTCTTAGGTCACCCTTAATCGAGACCTCTGCTGCATCCCGCATGTGGCCAGTCTAAAGAAGCACCAACCCGATGAAGGACACCGACCCAATGCCTCTTTTCGTAACAGGATATTGGCTGAAACTACATGCCTGCTGCGACGCTACTCAAGCCTCCTTAGTCTAAGCACCGACAGAAACTCCGACTAACAGTACCAGGGATTCGGACAAAGGCCGAACCCTCGCACCAGCTTTAAAGTAGCTCTCTCTGCTACACGAGGAATACAAGGACCTTATCCATCTTTGCACTGATGGCTCGACATCCGCTCGAGGATCTGGCGGAGCTGCTCGATTCCCCATTAGAGGAGAATAAATTCAGAACGTCTCTCTCGACCACGTCGACTGCTGTGGAATTTGTGTCAAGGACCCAGCGAGAACCACAATTGTAAGTCAGCCCTGCAGTGTCTATTAACCGCAATACGTCATGAGGCACAAGACCAGCTATTTAAGGAAATCAAACAAGTCGACCATCGCTTAACAGAACAAGAGCATGATATAACAGTTGAGTAGGTCTAAAGCCACTGCGTCATCATGGGCAATGAATATGCCAATGCTGCTGTTAAAATACGCATGAAAATAGGCTGCAGGAAGTCATTCCACTTTCGAGAACCGAAGTAGCGACGAAAATTCGTTCGTTTGCACGTGCTGTCGCAGAATTCGCGTGGAACACGGCTGGTTACCAACACACCAACTTTCACCGCCTAAATTCGTCAAATCGATTTCAGATGCCTTCAAGACTTCCGCGATCCGAGACGACCCTTCTTTGCCGCCTGTGGTTTGGAGTACGTTTTATAAAAGCCCTGCTTGTCGCGTCGGAGTGGCAGACAGTGCTACCTGTGACCGTTGCCGGTACCGCCCCCAGCGGAAGACCCTCGCAACAGAACTATAGCATCTCGCTGACCACCCGCATTCCAGAAAATCAGCGTTGAATGGCTATGCAATCGATTTTCAAGTAGGAAAGCCATGGAAGTACTGCTAAAGTTCCAGTAAGAAAGGGGCCTCGATGAACGACTGCAACTCTGTCGCGGTTATTTACCCATCTCTCTCTCTCTCTCTCTGTACTTTTCTTCTAACCTTTCTATCTCCCCCAACCGAAGGTAGCGAGCTGGAAATTCTATTCTACTTAACCTCCCTGCTTCAGCGCAACTCCTCTCGCTCTCTCTTGCCGTCGGACGGCACTTGAGCAGCTTGAACCTGTGGCGTGCCTGTGTCGTGCGAAGGTATCGACGCAGAGAACGCGCGAAGTAGACGGGAGCTTGTATATGAACAACAGGACGTAGATGACATTTTCTTTTCTTGCATAAAAAGGCACCCGATCAAGTGTTGCACCGGCCGCTCGTGGCTTGAGTCACGTGCCCGCTTAGCCTAAGAGCCAGTAGCCTATTCCTCACGAGCCGTCGTTATCCTTCTCATCGACTACGATGATTTTACAGGAACCTCCCCTCTAGCGTACCTCCTTTTCTTTTTTTTTTCACGATAAACGTTTGCCAACTGAACTCCCCTCTAGCGACGGAGTCATGCAGGTAACTGGAACGATACGGGGGTATTGGAAGCTGATGCGAGTTTGAGGGCTAGTGAGGACTAAAGGGCTGCAGTCTGATGAGTTCATCTTGTGGCTGAGACAGTGGGTCCCCGACAGAGCAGGTTTCAGGTAAGCGACAGAGATGGTGTCCTCTCTGTCGTCTCAGTTCATGATGAAATGCTTGTCGGCGTGATGGATGATGCGGTATAGGCCATCGTAAGCGCATTGCAGGGGCTTCCTTGCTGAGTCACGGCGGCTGAAGGGATGCCTCCAGCCCTATGTGAACATACGACGTGGTCCGCCGGTGTCCGCATGGTTCATGAGCACGAAGTATGTGGAATGAGGCTCGCAACTTGATGTAGTGGTCAGGGCGCGGCGTTGAAATGCAAAGGCGGAAGAATTCCCTTAGCAGGCTTATAGGCGTTCCACAAAATGTCGTTGATCCGTTTGCCATGGCACTCGGTATAACACGAAAGTGAAGCCTGCCTTCGAGAAGCTGTGGAGTGCAGGAGCGGCGTGGAGCGGCAGGACGCCTCCACGCCGTTAGTCTATGACGCGGAGGACGCGTTGAGACCACCGAAGCGCTTACTGCCGGTGTGCATTAGCACGACAATCAGCTTCACTTCATCGTTCCTAGATATCGGTACCATCGCTGCAAATAAAATTGGTGTTAACAGGAGGCTACGTTATTTTAATAGTAAGTTTGCTTGATAAACCCTTTTACTTTATGCGAAGTCACATAGATGGAAATGGTAATGCAGTGTAGTGAAGTTGGTGGCACCACCGCCCTGTTCCATGTATATCCCACGTTCCCATGGTGTGATCTATAGAGCTTCCAGCTCCTGTCGTAGCATTTCGGATGGTTGTGCGTTCGAATCCTAACGGGCCCTACGTTTTCTTCTCAATTGTGTGTTCATTTGCAGGTGCGAAGCACCTTATACGCTCGGACTGCCGGC
>CM023488.1:100686179-100713389 GCA_013339685.2 Hyalomma asiaticum
GCTGCTGTGAGTTTACTTTTCGTCGCTTCTCGCTAGCTCTGAAGCGGTTTCCAGGCACCTACCCCTGTCCGGCTTTCGTGTTTACTACATCATGAACCAGGAACGCCAAGCAGCCTTTTCTACACATGAGGGCTGAGCACCTTTAGCCTATTCCCCGCTCTGTTTAGATGGAGCGTTTATCTACCGCAAAGCTGTTTTTCAACGAGGAGGCTAAGCACTCATCGACGGAGGAGGCCGCTGCGCGTTCCTCGGCAACAATAAAGACACCCAATAGGATAGTACGGGGCTGGTCGCCGATCCCGCTACAGCCTACGCTCCCTCCCAATAAGGAGAGAATGGGCATTCCTTTCGGGGAAAGGATGGAGCAGGAGGCCGCCCTAAGCATTTACGACGACGAAACGGACGACGACGCTGGTGGCTGCTGGAAGATACAACCGACGCGTCTGCTAAATGCTCAGCACGCAACCCTCGGAGAACATCTCGGGCAGCCCGGACGCCTCTCGGCTTACAATACGCAAGCACAGCCGGAAAACAACCTGGCGCCGTTTCCATCGCGCAATTAAAAGAGAATTCTTGGGCCCCACTGAGTACTATACCTCGATAAGTTTACGCGCCATGAACGCGCCAACAGTCAGTGGAGAGCAGCTGACCAGGCGCCATACAGTCTTGAGCACCGAAGAATTGCGATTGTGGTCTCAGCAGCATTTGTCAATCATTAGTACACCCGATTCACATGTGCATGACGCATTGTACAAGGTGCGAGAGCTGGGCCTCAGTCAACAGCTCCATCCGATCACGAGGTATCTTGGTCCTCCCGACAACTCATGCAAGGGTATCGTTCTTGGTCTTGCACCCGCTACGTCATCTTGCACGCTTATGGACGAGCTTTTGGCGCCTAGAACCCAGACACTTCAAGCGCGAATTTTGGGTCAAACCAACGTTGCATTGGAGACATTTGAAGGACTGAAAATGCCTCGGTATGTTCGTCTGTACGCAGCAGAACCTCGCGGATATCCTCATCGCTCCATCCCACTGGTTTGTAAGGTGTTTCCCAAGCTTGGCCATTCCGATGACTATTGTCCTACACCAAAGGTGGTAATTTGTCCTACATGCGGAACTAACAACCCACACTGCAAATTCTTTGACGGAACCCAATCCACAACAGACCCAAACTGCCCGAGGCGGCTCTGCAGACAGTGAACAAGGCTTGGGTGCAGAAAGCTCTAGAGAAACAACAGCGCCAACTCCAGCCTTTGAGCGACCAGGCTACGCCCACAGGTGCGATTGAGACCTGAAACTCACGTGCCCCTACGACGGTAACAGGAGAAGCACGCAAGTTCCGTCGCAAGTCCAGGACCCTCTCCTGGTATCGGTCCCGTTCCCGCGAACGATCGACGCGTGCTCACGAGAAACCCCCTCCTGGCCCTCCCCCCCCCCCCCGCCCTTACTACATCCCTACAAGAGGGCCCTGCAGACCGGCCTCGCGGCCAAGGCTACCTAGATCCCCTCGAAGATGTAGCGAAACTGGGCTCAGAAAACAGCCATGGAAGCAGCTCGGAAGGTAGGTCCGAAATCACTTACCCTCCCTTCCCCTCTTACGAACACATTCGCAACCACCGATCCGCTAATAGAAATAGCCGGTCTACGTCGTGACATAGAAGAGCGCTGTGAGATCTTGCAAAAACACATGGACGTGCTGGTGGCACACATGGGCACAAGTATGAAGGTGGTGCTTGACAGGATGAAACAGCAAGTACAGGACCTTCGAATAGGGATTATGGAGCAAGTAAAATTATGTATATAGCGAAATCTTGCACACGAGAGCTCTAATGCGGTAGGGGTGGCATTCCTATAAACATGTTGCCAACCACCGTCCGTTGTTTCGCCAACGAAAACGAGGGAAAAGGAGGAGAAGAGAGAGAAAGGAAAGAGACACCGACAACGAAGCATTTGAACAAGGAGGACGACGGGAAAGCGCGGAAATAGACGATGACGAGGAAGTAGAGGAAGAATATTACCCCAAAGGAGAACACCGTGATGAGGTATAGCGGGAAGGAGGGAGGACGACGGCTGCAAAGAATGAGAAATAGTGCAGCACAACCTAGCCTAAGTTCCCACTGATCCGCGTCCTGTGAGCGGACCTGGACTCTATTTTTCGCTTGTTTACGACTTTTCATACTCAAGCAACATACCTACCGCTAGCCGCTTCAGACATCGGCAGCGGCAATGCTCCCTATGCTCCCTGTCTAAAAGCCAATTCAGTCGTACCGTTACCGCTGTCCTCCCAGGAACTTGATTATTGCGAACAGTTGTCTTGCAAAATTAAAAATAGGCCGTGGCTGGTAACCCACAAAACACGGTTTTTAAATGATTTCTGGGATTTTACGTTCAAAAAACCACATTATATTATCAGAGATGCCGCAGTGCAGGGGTCCGAAAATTTCGACCACCTGGGTTTTATCACAAGCGCAGACATCCTACAGCACCCGGGCCTGAACATTTCGCCTTTATCGAAATGCTGACGCCGCCGCCGGGATTCGATACCAAGACATTCGGATCAACAGCCGAGTACCATAGCTACTAGACCACCGCGGCGGGCACACGCGGGTTTGGTCTCAGCCACGGCGATCGAATTTTCGTCTGGAGGTGGCTACATATGGCAGAGGCCCGTGTACTGCGAACTATCAGGTGACCTAAAGAAAGCCGAGGTGGTCCTAATTCCCCAGCCCTCCACTGCAGCCTTTCTCACTGATAGCGGCTCATGAAACGCTATCAAATCTTAATATTATAGCTCAAAGAAGAAAATTCTGTTTCTTTTTTTTGCATCTTCCTGCAATATCTATCGCATGCCTGCCATCGCCTGGGCCAGTTCATTTTAGTCTTCATAACAATATTCGTTGCGAAAGCGTCTGTGTCTTATGCTCCATTCCCTTATCTTCAAGGCGAGAAATGGATTACTATGGGAAATTTGTCGATGACACAAAACCGCCGAAGACTATGCAGTACAGCGATGAAAGCGGTAAGTGCTACAATTGCGTTCTGAAAAGCCACACTTTGTGTTTTGAGAAGCGTTCTGCCAAAGAGTCCTTAATACGAAATGCACAGCTCTAAGATCAGAGGAGTTATCTTACGCAGATACCGTTTTTGCTCTATAACGTCAGGAAAATTGGCTCTTCGCAGGTAAGCCTATAGTAACTGCAATGCACATTTAATAATAGCAATTAAATTAGGGTCTCCTAATTATTTTCGCTGTTGCCTTCTTTAACGGCGAAACTGCCACTACCAATTTCATTCCCGTAGAATACCTCAATTTGAGACAACGCTTCTGTCACAAAATAGTGCCTATATCGAAGTAAAACCGGGCGTCGAAAGCCCAAAACAACAACAAGAAAAGCCGCGCTCGGAAGAGGCACTCAAAAAGTCACGCCGCGTCTACAAAAACCGGGAATATTGTGGAAGCTTTCTTATCGCGGCGAGCGAGCGCTGGGAGCAGACGTAAGGAGAGAGAGGAGGCGGAGAGTACACACCGATGCTCCCCGCACAGTGAGAGAGAGAAAGAGGCGCCGCCCCAACGAAGAACGTTCGAGAATGGGCGAGAAGGTTCCCAACTTTGTGTGTGCTTTGAGTCACGTGACCCCACGGAACATTCTAGTGCCCTCTCCCAGGGCTATATAAGCAGTCGGACACGGGCCGCGGGGGGTGTAGAAGGTACGAAGAGAGAGTAGAAGAGTTTCAAGTAAAAAGAAGAAGCAAGAAGTCGTGCGTGACTCAGACGCCGAGCCACCTGCAAGCTTCGGACTTAGAAGACGCGGAGTGCCTTGGTGAATAGGACTCTTTTGTGTTTTGTTCTTTGTTGCAGTGCGTGAGCTTGTTGGTGTTGGTTGGCTTTGTGTAACTTTGTAGCCCATCTGTGTTTGAGTTTGTAAAAGCCGTGTGTGTGTGCACGTTTGTGAACTGCGTATTTGATGAGAATATATGTGTTTTGTGTGATCACCCTTGGCTCTGACTCGGTCTTTGAACCACTGCTGGCGTTTTGATAGTGTGCTAAAGGGGACCAAAAATCTTATTGTCCAAGCTTTCGTGGGATCTTTTTCGGGGAGCCAGGACGTTGGTTTTTGGAATTATTTCCGGCGATCGCGTCCCGTACCTCAGAGCACGGGTTTGGTAACAATATTTCTGGCGTCCGCGACAGGACTTCTTTGGCGCTTAAGTGTGTTCAAAGTACGGGTGTGTTCAAAGTACGCCTTGGGTTGTGTACGTGCTGGCGTATACGATATTGTGTGTTGCACCACGTTCTCGCTAACCTGTGTGCAGAGAATATTTTGAGAGTTGAGGTATAGGCAGTTATTTGTTTGAGCACGCGGCTAGATTTTGTGGAAGGGCACCATGGATCTTGAGAAACTGATTGCCCTCGGTGGAAAGATGGGTCTAACCGGAGCTGAGTTACGGAAATGGGTGAACCAAGAGAAAAAAGAAGCTGCGGAGAGAGAAAGACAAGCTGCTGAAAGAGCGAAAGAAGAGAGAGAAGCGAAAGAACGAGAAAGGGAAGCGAATGAGGGAAAAATGAAAGAAGAAAGAGAAAGAATGGAACAGCAACTGAAAGCGGAGATCGAGAAGGAGCGGCTAGCAGCTGAAAGAGCGAAAGAAGAAAGGGAGGCGAAGGAACGTCAGATCGCAGCTGAGATGGCTGAGAGGGAAAGACAGAGAGAAGCGGAGATGGCTGAGAGAGAAAGGCAAAGGCAGCATGAGTTGGAGCTGGGACGTCTCCGATTGCAACAGCGCGTTGACACGCCCGTTAGAGTCGACAGCACGTAAAGAGAAGAGTGCTCGTTCCGACTGAATCCAAGCAAGCTGCTTGTGGCGTTCGATGAGAGAAAGGATGATTTAGACGCCTACTTGCACAGATTTGAAACCATTGCTAGAAGTCAGAATTGGCCGGAGGAGCAATGGGCAACGGCGTTGAGTACTTGTTTGAGCGGCGAACCGCTCAGTGTGTATGACATTTTGACGCCTGCGGATGCCTCCAATTATCCAAGGGTTAAAGCCGCTTTGCTGAAACGATTCAGATTTACTGTAGAAGGCTTCCGAGACAAGTTCAGGACGGGAAAGCCCGCCGATGGAGAGACTGCTACGCAGTATGCTGCGCGACTCAGCCATTATTTCGATCGGTGGACTGAACTTTCAGGAATCGAACAGGAGTATTGTGCGCTTAGAGAGCTTCTCATTAAGGAGCAATTTCTCGTAAGTTGCCACCCGAGCCTGTCTCATTATCTGAAAGAGAGAAAAGCCGAGTCTCTCAGTGACATCCTAGAATTAGCAGACCAATTCTTGGAAGCGCAAGGAGGCACCAATCTTGGCAAGATCAGAAGGGAGGGAATGGAAGATGTGAAACAATCGGCACATGAAGAAAGAAGAAACCCTCCGAAACCTGTTACGAGGTGTTTCCTGTGCAATCGGCTGGGACATCGTGCTAGTGACTGCCGAACAAATTTTTCTCGCCCGAGTGTGAAGTGCTTTAAATGCGGGCAGACCGGTCACAAAGCTGACACGTGTCGGAATGAAGTGAAAGAGGTTCAACAGGTGTCGTGTGTGTATGCCCCGCCGAAACAGGAAGAGGATGAAAAGGTCCAAGGCTTCTTGGAACTTAAAGACGGAAAGAAAGTTCCAATCGTCGGTGCCATAACTACTACGCGCCCCGGAGCACTGGATAAGAATATGCCAGTAGTTTTTGGAAAAGTAGCAGGAAAACGTGTAAGCGTGTTACGGGATACTGGTAGCAGCACAGTAATTGTGCGAAGGAATCTGGTCCGGAACCACGAGCTCACAGGCGCGAAAGGTATCGTTTGCCTAATTGATGGTACAGCGAGGAGGCTCCCTGAAGCGAGGATCAAGGTGGAAACCCCCTACTACAGTGGGATGGTTACGGCTCTGGGTATGGAGAACCCACTTTATGATCTGATCGTGGGAAATATCAAAGGTGCACGAGGCCCTAACGATCCGAAGCCTCGATGTGAAGAGCCGAAGAATGAACCTGATCAGGAACCACCAGCAGCTGCAGCTCGAACTCAATTTCAAGGGAAGCCTGTTGAGCGTTGTGAAACGCCGGACTCCGAAAGGAATTCGGTACGAGCTTCATTAGAAGCAAAGGAGACTAGCGAACGGCGAGAGGCTGCCACACCCGTGACATCGTGCATGGAAATACAGTCCGATAGGGTGCGCGCTAACATAACAACTTCTGATTTAAGTTCGAAAAATGGAAGCAACGCACTGAGCAAGGAAACTCCGAAGATCGACAGACATGAGAAGAGACGAAGAGAGAGTAGAAGAGTTGCAAGTAAAACGAAGAAGCAAGAAGTCGCGCGTCACTCAGACGCCGAGCCAGCTGACAGGCCACCTGCAAGCTTCGGACTTAGAAGACGCCGAGTGCCTTGCTGAATAGGACTCTTTTGTGTTGAATGAGCTTGTTCGTGTTGGTTGGCTTTGTGTAACTTTGTAGCCCATGTGTGTTTGAGTTTGTAAAAGCCGTGTGTGTGTGTACGTTTGTGAACTGCCTATTTGATGAGAATATATGTGTTTTGTGTGATCACCCTTGGCTCTGACTCGGTCTTTGAACCACTGCTGGCGTTTTGCTAGTGTGCTAAAGGGGACCAAAGATCTTACTGTCCAAGCTTTCGTGGGATCTTTTTCGGGGAGCCAAGACGTTGGTTCTTGGAATTATTTCCGGCGATCGCGTCCCGTACCTCAGAGCACAGGTTTGGTGACAGTTTCCCTCTTCATAGTATCAACAGCCATTCTTCATATTTATTTACGTGTGTCATAGTAATGACTGCTCAAGCTAGTTTCTCTTTACGTTACATTATATTCACGACGTTGTCTGGTACATGCAGACGCACGGCCGTTTTTTCCGATAATTGTCTAAGAAGTACCATATTTAAATAAATAAGGCCTTGGACGCACAGCCAGCTCTGCAATATTTACCACCGCACCTCAAGAAATCGCAAATTCAGAGCCATGTCGACATATGTGTATTTCTTGATATGTATTCCGATTGTTCTTAGTGTTTTTTTACATTAATAAGGACCTTATTGCGCACTTGACAGTCAGTGTTTGCAGTCAGTTGCTCACAGTCCAACAAAATCTGTCCACGAGCCCAGCCAATGATTGCTTGATGCTCTATTTCGGCCTTTTCAGTTTATCAAAACAATCTGTTATATCCCATGCTTAATTTTCGTGCGTGGAAAAACAACACAGAAACAAGATTTTGTTCGTTTATTTTATTATACGCAGAACGTATACTGTTTAGTGTTCGAGGAATGGTAGGTCGCTAATGTTCGCATTTCTCATTTTTCAATGCACAGGTGGCAGTCAAGAAATGTGGACGCTAGTGTACGATGATCCTCAGCCTCACACATGTCACGTATTGCTTTTGGGCGAAGTGGATTCTACTGCTCCAACACGTAACTTACCATATTTTCGTTTTTTTCCTGGTATTTCTTGCGTCTACCATTGCTCCACAGTACAAAGGCACTATTCTAGGCATGAAGTCTTAGCCTGTCAAAAGAAGTTTCTGAGGTGATCGATCCTACTCCCAACAAACATCAGTGACACTTTCCGGACGCTCGACGTGGCTCTGCACGAAAAATTCAGAGCCACTCTGCACAGTGTAGGTCGATGACTAGCGGAACTGGAACGACGGAATGCTTGAAGCTTTCTGCACGTCATACGGCATTGCACAACTGTTCGGATCCGCCTATAGTTCTGGCCTAACGAATCACAGACACACGTGCACGCATACATAACTTGGAGTCTGGTTTTGCACTACCTCCACGATAGGCCCAGGGTTCTCGGCCTACGCACTCTGCCAACGAGATTCCATTCTTTCGAAAGTGGCTATAAGAGCTCTGGCGTAAAAGCAGATTATTAATTGCCTCAATATCCAATCCCGGTTAATAAGGTCGTTGCGGAAAGAAGTAGGCAATGGGTACGAAGACCTTCAAACGTTGCACAAGAACTTCAAGCGCACTATAAATTTCCATGAAGACCTTCAGACGTATAATACATTTCGGTTCTTAGTGTTATGTTACAATGCAAGGGGCATTACCCTCCGTTTTGCTCGCGACCTACGTTGGCGTAGGACACTCGCCGTTGATAAACACAAAGGCGTGGCTTTCAACCAGATAGCTCAATCTCTACAAAGGGAAAGAGCTCTGAGACTTGTCAGGTACTTCCAGAATTGCGCACGAAGTCGCGAAGTGGAAGCAACAGATACGAAACAGTAGCGTTGACACGCAAATCGAGGTCTATTGTTATGAACAGTTTAGTAAATTGTGTGACGACTAGAGGCCCCAGTGTAAGCCTACCGTCTCAAGTGTTTCGTTGATTGAGTTGTGAGGTTTAACGTCCCAAAACCAGCTCTGATTATGAGAGACGCCATAGTGGAGGTCTCCGGAAATTTCGACCACCTGGGGTTCTTTAACGTGCACTGACATCGCACAGCACACGGGCCTCAACATTTCGCCTCCATCGAAAAGCAACCGCCGCGGCCGGCATTCAATATGTATATCTTCTATGCTGTTAGTAGTGAAAATGTAGTTGCTAAAATCGCTATTTTTAGTGGTATCAGTACCAGGTAACACTACCGTCGTCCGCAGCACTAACTGTTCGTGTTACGAAATTAAAGCGCACGCAAGAGGCCGGGTTAGGATTTGTATATTATTAAATAAATATCACAATATCAGTATTTTATTACGGCGAGGCATTTAATTACAAGGATAAATAGTAAAAATATTTACTTTTGGTCCGACCTTAGAAAACTCGAAGAAAATGAGAAAACATTATAAAGCTTAGGCGAGAGCGCACGTTAAGTGTTGTACATTCAAATTCAGAATTATTTATTTCATAATATACACGGATTACATGATAAACATGATTAAAGAGCGTACCTCCCTTATTTTAAGAGGGAATCCAGTCATCAGAATTATTCTTGAAAATTAAAATCACTCAAGAAATTTTCTAGTCATTTCATGTCATCAAGATCCAGTGCTTCGCCATGCACTTACATATGGCTTTCGTAGTAAAGATACCTTTAGCTGCATTACTCCTCACTTACACGTAGGTCTCTCTTGTACTTTTAATCGATATAATGAGCATAGCAAATATTCGCTGGAACTAACGAGAGGACATTCTCAGCTACTTCTATTCATCTTTTTACACTTGGAATGGCACGCACTGAAGAACACTGACGGCGTCACTCTTTCTCACCTATCACAAGCAGTCACCAAGTTTCCATCTTGTACTAGTGTATGACCGCGGTCTCTTACTTCAGTATTCGCGCAGTTCTAACAGGCACATAATTTCTAGATAGTACGGCGTGCAAACGCTGCATTAATAATAATAATAATATAAAGAGTGTTTCTCTTTATTTTATCATTCCTTATTTAACCTGTTTGGAAGGAATTGAGCTGAATTTCGGTGCATCAGGTGATTAAGTGCGTAAATGAACTGTAGTGTAATGAAGCCCGTATAAACGAGAAAACAGTTTACCGGTTACAATTCTATAAGGCTCTTTCCTGATTGTAATTCATTAGAAATCCGATTTTACTGATTTGTAAGTAGATATCCACAAACATACGTATTCTCCGGGTGGTATGGTATGGAAAGACATTATTAAGGTCCTGCATGCACTGTGTGCACTGTGTGGATTCAACGCAACGTTTCTGTTTTGTTTTGTTTTTTAGTGCCCCCAGGCTGTATGATGTTGATACCAGGAAATCACGTTGGTGAAGGTCCCACTTCTGGTTGCCGTGAATATTTCCGATATCGCTGCAACTCAACTGTATACCAACCATATGAGAACACATGCAAGATCCCTGAAATTTACGGAACAAGCACCGAAGATAAGGGCTCCAGATGAAAACAAGCAGATGAAATAAATGAACGACACGAGAGCTCGATGCATTATCTACTTTTCTTCGCTATGATAACAGTAAATTAAATAGTTCAAGTAAGAATTTCTTTTCCCGAAAGTTATTCTACAGACCTACACATGTATGTATTTCACTCAGCGCGCCAGATTTTAAACGTACAGAGCAGACACCATCTGAGAATCTTTTCGCACTGTTGATAGGTATGCAGTTATCGTTTACAAAGTGTTTCTCCTTTGTAATCAGCCCCCGAATTCCACTGAACAGTGAAACGGGGATACTCCTTCAACGGTTTCGAAACCACTGGCTTCACGGAACGACACTTCAATGTCAAACATTCGCGTTGATGAAAACGTGCTTCGTGAGGCATGAAACTCTGGCGTAGCGGATGCTGCAGTATCGTTTTTTTTCGGTATTGTACACGCCCAGATTTGATTGATTAATTTGATTTGATTGATTTGTAGTGTTTAAGGTCGTAGTGGAGGTCTCCTGAAATTTCGACCACCTGGGGTTCTTTAACGTGCACTGACATCGCATAGCACACGAGCCCCAACATTTCGCCTCCATCGAAATGCAGCCGCCGAGGCCGGGATCGCCCTGATTTCAAGTCCTCTCCTCCGGACGTTTTTAGCATTTCTATTTCCTTTTATTTTATGTATCTGGTGCACAAGTAAGGTATGCCATCATCAACGAGGTGTCTTTTTGTCGCTGTTCCGAAGATACGAAGCTGCGTGGACCCAGAAGTGCTAGGACCCCTGTTCCACTATAGTTAGTGCAATGCATTAACTATCACTAACTATAGTGTTCCACTATAGTTAGTGATCACAATGCATTAAGAATATCCCGTATTAGTATAGGGGATATTCATAATGCATTGTGATCTGGCAACACTGGGCGTGCCCGCCATGATCTTCAGGGCGCCGTCGCGGAATCGTCTGCTATTGCTGGCATTGGGAGAGGCTGGGAGGCTGTCACTGATGGTGCTTTCGGGCCGAGAACACAGCAGTTTTCGGCGTCCTCCGGCTACGAAAGGTTGGGGAGCTCACTGTGCTCCCAAAAGTCGACGAGAACACAATAACGAAGTGTTGCGCTCTTGAGCACCCACCCGGAAGGCACCTGCTACGGGCACACTGCTTCGTAACGCAAATGGTAGGCCGAGGTTTCTCATATTGTGACGCGTACTTCTGATCGGACGTAAGCGTTCGAGGGCATTCTTGGTTGTCTAGAAGGCCCGAGTGTAAAATGTCTAAAGTAAGCTCCATATGGAGATACAATGCTCCATGTTACTTATACCAATGAGATTAGAAACGCGCGTCAGATATCGAAACCACGTTGTTTCTGAGCGTCGCTGTGCTGCTTTCTACCTCTCGTTTTTCCAGCCGCAGACATATCTATCCTACGCATTTCTGTGTTTCACATTTTCTAGAAATAAGCAGTGCATGGACACATGAACGAAGGACGCCTCGGAAAACTAGAGTGTCGCGTTTTGGAGTTTGCACGTGCGGTAGGAGTTTTACTTCTGATACGCTAGTACACTTTATCCACTGCTTCGTCTGTTGATGTCAGCAAGTCTGCTGAGGGCTAGCGCAAGTGTCAAGTACGTGTGTCCTTGCCATATTTTCCTTAGTAAAGGGCGAAGGTACGCGCAACGAAAGTACTCGCTTGGTTCTTGAGAACATAACAAAAATGAGGCTTGACAAGGTCGCCTGAAACCGCTACTTTTCTCCGCAGCTTTCTTTTTCGAGGAAGGTCATTATATATAAAGAGGAAAATACGGGACTTGGGAGGAACAACATGACCGCGCCTGCGTTGCGCCTCACGTGCAGGTGCGCCGTATACCAGCTTTCCAAGTGCTTTTAAATTTGTTTGCTTTAACCTTAGGGTCGCCAAGCAGTTTATTAGGCGCACCTAGGAGCAGGTTGACGGATGCAATGCGGTGCTCAGAATTGGTGCGCGCCGAATGCCTACTTCAGTTGGCAATGAGCGCGCCGATCGACGGCCGAAGCTGCTTGGGCGTAGATATTCTGAGCTATCGATCACATACATCCACATCAAAAACGATAAAAACTGAACCTGAAACCTTCGATCGCATATACAGGATCTAGGTTTGATGAACGTTGATTCATGGTGCAGCGGTCAAGAAACTTGTATAGGATACGAAACACCTAAAGCGCAAAAGGACAAGGCACGAGGCGAGTAGACACACACTGCGCTAATAGCACTGTGCTGATAGCACAATAAGCATGCATAGCATGCTTATTGTGCTAATGACGTTATGTTCTTAGAGTTGCATGTCGCACAACTTCGCGGATGCACAGTATACGCACACTGCTTTGAAACAGATGCTGTGTATGCTCAAACCACGCCATAAACTTACGCACATTTATTCCCGCGAAAGTTCGTTTTTGTCCGTAAATAGAATACAGGCAAAAAGCGTGCCATCATGCTCTCTCGATCGTGCGTGCATGATGTACCGGTGCCATGAGCATCTGTTAAACATGTGCGCCTTAAACCTGCTTTTGTCGGTGGGAAAGCAACTCATATTCACGGGGAAATAGAAACGAGGCTAAACGGCGATTTTACGCGCGTTAACCACCGTTCCTAGAACACGCAATGCTAATATCATCGATGAGATTACCTGCGTGGCGGTGACATTTTACATTTCGTTTTTTTCGCCGTTAAAGCAGTCAATGTATTTGGATAAAAAAAAATTGGCAGATCCCACGTGCACTGGGAATCAAGGAAATACGAAGCACGCATAAGGAACGTCAAATGGATTCGCATTGTGGTCTCGCTATACCAAGTTTGGCACACATGAAGTTAACGAAACGGCCGCAACAGCACCATGACAGTGGCATGTAAACCATGCCACTCATACAGGCATGTCATGATTCTAACGTTATCACCCGTCATTTACGTTCGTCATGCAGTCGTGGTGTGCCATAGCAATTTTGGTATACATCCCATTAAGGAAACAAGTGGCATGTAGATCATGCCGCTCATGACATGCATGTCACGATTTTCATATTATGACCCGTCGTTTATGATCGTCATGCAGTCATGTTGTGCCAAACCAATTTTCCTATACATCCCACTAACGAAACGGCAGTATAGCGCCAGGACCATGGCATGTAAATCATGCCGGTCATAACACGCGTGTCATGATTCTAATGTTATGACCTGTCATTTACCTTCATCATGCTGTCGTGTTGTGCCATAGCAATTTTGGTATACATCCCATTAACGAAATGCCTGGCATGTAAATCATGCCGCACATGACATGCACGTTATGCTTTTCATGTTGTGACCTGTCCGTCATGTTCGCCATGCAGTCATGTTGTGGCATACCAATTTTCGTATACATCCCATTAACGAAACGGCAAGGAGAGCGCCAAGACCGTAGCATGTAAATCATGTCGCTCATTACATGCATGTGATTATTTTCGTGTTATGACCTGCAATTTATGTTTGTCATGCAGTCATGTTGTGGCATGCCAATTTCCGTATACGTCCCATTAATGAAACGCGTGGAATGTAAATCATGTCGCTCATGACAGGCATGTCATGTTTTTCATGTTATGACCTGTCATTTATGTTCGCCATGCAGTCATATTGTGACATACCAATTTTTGTATACATGCCATTA
This sequence comes from Hyalomma asiaticum, assembly GCA_013339685.2. Classification (NCBI taxonomy): domain Eukaryota; kingdom Metazoa; phylum Arthropoda; class Arachnida; order Ixodida; family Ixodidae; genus Hyalomma; species Hyalomma asiaticum. The sequence goes on from CM023488.1 coordinate 100,699,749, forward strand.
ACGAGACGACCAGGAGAGCACCAAGACTGTGACATGTAAATCATGCAGCTCATGACACGCATGTCATGATTTTCATGTATGACCTGCCATTTATGTTCGCCAGACAGTCATGTTGTGCCATACCATTTTTCGCATACATCCCATTAGCGAAACGGCCAGGAGAGCACGAAGACTGTTGATTGATGATTTGTGGGGTTTAACGTCCCAAAACCAGCTCTGATTATGAGAGACGCCGTAGTGGAGGTCTCCGGAAATTTCGACCACCTGGGGTTCTTTAACGTGCACTGACATCGCACAGCACACGGGCCTCAACATTTCGCCTCCATCGAAATGCAGCCGCCGCGGCCGGGATTCGATCCCGCGACCTTCGGATCTGCAGCCGAGTGCCATAACCACTAGACCACCGTGGCGGGGCCAAGACTGTGGCATGTAAATCATGCCGCTCATGACATGCATGACATGATGTTCATGTTATGACCTGTCATTTATGTTCGTCATGTAGTCATGATGTGGCATACCAATTTTCGCATATATCCCATTAGCGAAACGGCCAGGAGACCACCAAGACCATGGCATGTAATCATGCCGCTCATGACATGCATGTCATGATTTTCATGTTATGACCTGTCATTTACGTTCGTCATGCAGCCATGTTGTGGCATGCAAATTTCGTATACATCCCGTTAACGAAACACGTAGCATGTAAATCATGTCGCTCATGACATGCATATCATGATTTTCATGTTGTGACCTGTCATTAAGCTTCGTCATCCAGACATGTTGTGGCATGCGAATTTTCGTATACGTCCCGTTAACGAAACGACCAGCAGAGCACCAAGGCCGTCGCATGTAAATCATGCAGCTCATGACACGCATGTCATGATTTTCATGTATGACCTGCCATTTATGTTCGCCAGACAGTCATGTTGTGCCATACCATTTTTCGCATACATCCCATTAGCGAAACGGCAGGAGAGCACGAAGACTGTTGATTGATGATTTGTGGGGTTTAACGTCCCAAAACCAGCTCTGATTATGAGAGACGCCGTAGTGGAGGTCTCCGGAAATTTCGACCACCTGGGGTTCTTTAACGTGCACTGACATCGCACAGCACACGGGCCTCAACATTTCGCCTCCATCGAAATGCAGCCGCCGCGGCCGGGATTCGATCCCGCGACCTTCGGATCTGCAGCCGAGTGCCATAACCACTAGACCACCGTGGCGGGGCCAAGACTGTGGCATGTAAATCATGCCGCTCATGACATGCATGACATGATGTTCATGTTATGACCTGTCATTTATGTTCGTCATGTAGTCATGATGTGGCATACCAATTTTCGCATATATCCCATTAGCGAAACGGCCAGGAGACCACCAAGACCATGGCATGTAAATCATGCCGCTCATGACATGCATGTCATGATTTTCATGTTATGACCTGTCATTTATGTTCGCCATGTAGTCATGATGTGGCACACCGATTTTCGTAAATATCCGACTAGCGAAACGGCCAGGAGAGCACAAAATCGTAGGCGGCTAGATAGATAGATAGATAGACAGATAGATAGATAGATACGCTCAAACTCGCCGAAGTTGGCTAAGAAATGCTTCGCATTTAAAATAAGGTGTTGCGCTGTTTCCAGCGCGTCACAGATGCACGTTGCACGCACAGCGGCACGTAGCAGTGAGAAAACATCGCGGAGCGACCGCAAACAAGCCGCAGGTAGCAGCCGATACATGCTGAGATACCGCAAGTTTCGGTTTCCGGCGCCCCGATGAACATGGCGGATGACGCTTGCGGGGATGTCGACAGATGGCGCTCTACATTTTGAATATCCTCTATTGTGAAAACGTAGCCGCGGGAGCGATAGACGCACGTATCACTTCATCGATTAGTCAAAAGCATCAATTCTTTGACCTTCGGTTGTGCCGAGGTACGCTAATATAGAATTCGCCGTCCTCCTTAATGTGCCCGGTCTCGGGGATCTTTCTTTCAAGCCTGTCACTTCTGCCGGTGGCCCCGCCACGGTAGTCTAGTGGCTATGGTACTCGACTACTGATCCGAGGGTCGCGGGATCGAACCCCGGCCGCGGCGGCTGCATTTCGATGGAGGCGAAATGTTGAGGCCCGTGTGCTGTGCGATGTCAGTGCACGTTAAAGAACCCCAGGTGGTCAAAATTTCCGGAGACCTCCACTACGGCGTCCCTCCTAATCAGAGCTGGTTTTGGGACGTTAAACCCCGCAAATCAATCAACTTCTGCCGGTGACAATGGTTCGCAAGACGGCGGAACAAAACTACATTGCCTACAGTGAACTGGTGAGTGCCCCTACGCTGCTCAAGGCCATAAAAATGTGCGTGCTATTTTAGCCTCTCATTAAGCCAACACCCCGCCCGTCTTAGATGGACATTTCCGTAACTAAATGGCATCTTGCACGTCACTTCATCAGCAACAGGAACGTGGGTGCTTGTCTTTTTACAAGCATTTTCCTTTCTGCTTCTGCTCGCGAGGACGCAAAGATTGGAGAGCCTGAGAAGAGCAGTGAAATGAACTGTAAGCCCTCTTTTTTCTTCCTCGCCGTTTTGAGGCAGTCCAAGATGGTGTTCCACGTATTCAAAGAATTGTGTGTGAATATATGGAAGCCTACCGCATACACCCCCCCTCCCCCATCGGAATACATCAGAATGCGTGCATGCATGTATAGAAAGAACAGTCCTACGCAGATCCCACATCGGCATATCTGGCAGTAGCAGTACGCCGAAATAAGACTTCATATAGATGAATGTCATAGTTTACGTGCGTCTGAAGGCTATGCGGTTGACGTTCGTGAGAGGGTTAGTAGTGTCAGCTGAGCTGCTTGCAGGTGTTTCATTTATGCCGCATATCTTTAAAATACCTTCAGAGTGTGCAGTGCATTCCTATCTACAAACTGTTTTCTTCGTACATACACGAAACCGCGGAGTCGCAAGAATGCCGAATAGGAGCTGCCGACAAGATCTTTACACGTTCCTGGAACGTGAAATTTTCACAACACGTCAGAAATGAAAATATGAAACATCTATGCCGTGAGATTTTTTTAGTAGTGGTAAATTACTACTACTATGGAGACCCCGCATCGGCATACCTGGCAGCATCGGTATGCTGAAATCAGAATTCATATAAATGAATGTCACAGTTTACGTGCGTCTTAGTGCTATGCGGTTGACCTTAGTGAGAGAGTGAGTAGTGTGCGCTCACCTTATTCCACTGTCTTATTTACCCTGCTTATCTTCAAAATACCTTCAGAGTGCCCTTTACCACTATTATATAAGCATCCATGGTGTACAGTGCATTCCCATGTATAAAGTGATTTCTTGGTGCATACACAAAAGCGCAGAGCATCTGGAATACCGAGTCGGAGCCGCCGACGAGATATTAACACGTCCCTAGAACGTGAAATTTCCATAACACGCCAGAAATGACCACATAAATCCTCTATGCCCTCGGTTTTTTTTCTCAGTAGTATTATCTTTATTTCTTGCAAAGACACACAAGAAAAGGACTCCTAAACTTTATAAATACAGAGAACCAACAATTTTTTTACCTTTTGCGGAATTCCTTTCTTCATTGCTGCACGAGATGTAAACTGATTAAGGCTGAAAACTCAACTCTAACAAAACAAGACTAATTAGCTTTTAAACTAGGATAGCCAAATACTCAAACCTAACTCAAAAAGGGAACTCATTAACACGGGCAATGTTGCCAGACACGGCTAGTTTTTATTTATTGTTGAAATCTTACTAATAGTATTCAGGATAATATCATTGAGGTGCTCTAGATGGTCTATGTCCTTAACAGTGCTAAATGTTAAGTTGTATGTTTTACCTATAAATGTTTTCCTGTAACAGTAAGCTGTAATATGGAAAATGTACCGCTTGAACGAGTACAACACTGCAAATGTTTGGGCGCATTTTTCAGAGATCCTCGGGCGATTTTCTTCAGGCGTATTTTTCAGATACCCTGGCCCAGCCTAGACCACTTGAACATGTCACCTTAAATTCTTCCCTGATGCTCAACCTTATTAGATGTAAATTTTATAAAGCTCCCCAAAGCTTTAAAGAACAGCTTTATTACCATGGGAACCTGAAGCTTCCTGTATTATAAACCCTAGCGCATTCAGAACCGCGCAGCCAGGTTTGCCTTTTGCAATTACATTAAAAACAACATTATACTAAATAAACACAACCTAAGCTGGCCAACTTTCGCACAAAATGACTAAACATTGAAGTTAGAACTTGTACTGCAGATTTACTTTGCTCTCCCTGCAAAACAAAAACCTGTACATAATTTCTTGACACCCTTCATCTGTATGAGTTGTGACCACGAGATCAATGTTGCTTAAAACTTGTTGCCGTATGAGCATCTCTCGTACTCTATTTTTCTCGCACCCCTTTATACACTGGAACAAACTTCCGGGGGATATATGCTATCATAAAGAGCTCTCCGATTTTCTATCTTTCTTGCGTTCTAGCATGCTGTGACTTATCATCTTCGCCTTCTTTTACATATCTTGGCTTTCTTGCCGTGTGTTTTGCAGTGCAATAAGATCATATCCGATGAATGTCTTGTGTTTGCAAATACATCTTTTATTTCGTGCAGATTTCTTTCCATACTTTTACTACTGACTTCTCCCTCCTACGATAATTCTCTCAATGTCGCGACAGGTAACTATATAAATAAATTTTAGTAAAATAAATTAATAGGCTGCGTGCTGTGGTAAGACGATGCAATTATGGCCAAACAAGTAAAAACAAGTATGTGAAGCGGATTTCGCTAGTATTTTTAATAGAAAAACCTTTTCCACTTGGTATAGCCAATGCCCTCGTATTATACAATCGAAGCCCTCCTTTACTGCGTTTCTAAGCATAATGCATCTACTATATGTTCCTTCTTTGCGAACAACGTTTCGTTTGTATGGAAATCCAAGCTAAGATTGAATAGTGAGGAGAAACCTCTGCTGCGTTTTTCCGACCTACTCTTCTTTTGTCTCATACACACTAACCCACTCGGGTCTTCTTCACGCTTGTTCCTCAGTTATTCAAAAAATAAACAGTTTAATGACATAAAGAATCTTAGGGGAAACATGTTTCTATGGTCGTACCTTGCGAACTCCACTGTAGGGATAAACACAGCTACTTCGCTTGACGTCAACGTGTCACTTATGACATTTGGGCGATATTATTTCCCGTATGCGCTGCCGTGCGGCTGAAGCCTGTAAGGCCTTTGAACGAAGCCTGTAAGACCTTTGAACTTATTTCTGGGAATTCGTGATACTTTTTCTCCGGCATGATGATTTGCACTGACGTCTTCATTCCTTCGACTTTCGCCAGCCGCCTTACCAACGCACCTTGTCGTACCGGCTTACATACGGCGTACGTGGCTTACGATTGCCACCAGTTCTCAACGCTTACATTTTAAGCCTTTTGCCAGCCTTCTGCAGCCTATTAAAAATTACATCCCGTGTCGTTCGAGCCCCCAATCTGCTGCGCTCGAACCACTTCGTCCCGTGTTCAATTGCCAAAGGTCTTGGTGCTCACCACTACGCATCTCAAGAAGGAATCTCTAAATATGAGATTTTTCGAACACAAAGCCAATGCGAATACACAACTTCGAATATTTCATCGGATGTTGAGTCTGACGGCACAAGCGCGTCTTCAATATTGTGTTTATTGAACGCACAATCATTTTATAAAGTGCATTAAAGAACTGTTAACGGTCGACGTATCATTATAGGGAGAACACCGTCTGGAATAGCCTGCCATTCAGTAGTTCATTGGTAAAGTGTCCCAGCAGAAAGCAAAGCATAACAGATAAAGAATGTCATTAGGCGATAGTAGCTCCTCCAAATAATCAGACCCGCCGAATACATGGTCAAGGGACCTTGCACAAAGAGGCGGCTTCCAATGGTAAAAAAGCGTGTTTTGCTTTCCCGGTATGGATGGCCGTAACGGCGCTGCTGTGGGTTCCTTGCTGTGTGTGTCACGGGGAATGGAAACGTAAGAGCATACCTCCTGCTCCGTGGGAGTATATAACGCGGTGTGCTGCTACCCGCATGGTTCAGGACAAAATCTGTTCAATGAATCTCGCCACTTCACGTAGACGTTGGGCTCAAGGCCCGGCGATAAAATGGAAGGGCGGAAGAATTCCCCTAGATCGCGAAGAGGTGTGTCGCAAAATGGGGCTGATCCCTCTGTCATAGGAATTAATATAACGCGAAAGTAAAGTCAGTCTTCTCGAAGCTGTGGAATGCAGAAGCGGCAATCTGGAGAATAGAGGGCTCGAAGATGGCTTGAGTACTCTGTACATGCCAACCCGCTTGATGTGGACATCAGCGGGACTTCGACACTGCACACGACTGTTCGATAGTTGTAGACAACCAAAAATTCTCGAACGACACACATTTCTCCTGATGCGCTGCATTGCAACTCGCCACAGTCATGTGTAAACCTGCCATAAACTAGGAGCGTCCGCATACGGTGCAATGTTGCAGGCGAAACGGAAAGAGATGTCCGCAAATTGTTGGCAACACACAGACCGTTGCAACAGAAGACGCAGCATTTGCTTGTCAGCTGCCGTTTTTGCATTTCTCGTGTCGAAATACAACTGGCTACACAAGGCAAATGTTGTAGTTGCCGTGGTTGTACCTTGCACAAGCGAAGCCCCGGCAGGGCACCGCCATGCCCCTATCTCCGCTGCGATCGAGGCGCTGAGGTTACCGGAACGCCAACTGCCGGCGCGTACTAGCACGATATTCTGCTTCGCTCCATCGTTCCTAGATGGCGGTACCACCGCTGCGTAGCAATACTGCAAAAGTGCACTCGCTACGCACTTTTGCTTTAACCGGCCATCAGTTTGATGTATATTGTCAAGCGGCGTCGTGAAGATATAGGCCTGTTATTTCCATGTATATCCCATGTGCTTATCATACCATGCAAAAAAAAAGTGTGTCGATGTTGTGATCGGTCGGACTCCCAGCTCCTATCGCATCGTTCCGGATGCTTGCGTGTTGGAATCCTAGCGAGCGGCACTTTTCTTTGGAATTATGCTCATTTTTTTCAAACGTCCGCTTCCGTCTCGAAAGTACGTCAGCGATTTCTTGGTGCACCCCGACATAAAGAAATTTTGTGCTAGAACAATCTCAGTAGGCGTACAGCACAGATCCTGGTTCATAGTAGCCACAAGACTGCGCAACCAGTGGTATCAATGTGGACTAGTGTGTGTGTGTGTGTGTGTGTGTGTGTGTGTGTGTGTGTGTGTGTGTGTGTGTGTGGTGTGTGTGTGTGTGTGTGTGTGTGTGTGTGTGTGTGTGTGTGTGGTGTGTGGTGTGTGTGTGTGTGTGTGTGTGTGTGTGTGTGTGTGTGTGTGTGTGTGCGTGCGTGCGTGCGTGCGTGCGTGCGTGCGTGCGTGCGTGCGTGCGTGCGTGCGTGCGTGCGTGCGTGTGTGTGTGTGTGTGTGTGTGTGTGTGTGTGTGTGTGTGTGTGTGTGTGTGTGTGTGTGTGTGTGTGTGTGTGTGTGCGTGCGTGCGTGCGTGCGTGCGTGCGTGCGTGCGTGCGTGCGTGCGTGCGCGCGCGCGCGGGGGCGATGCAGTCCTCCATTGACAATGGAGTGGTATTCAATTTCCTGAGCATGATGTTTTATGTCCCTTTCAAAAGATCATTTGTGTTCTTTGTGTTGAGTCCATTTCCGATCTCCTTACTTCTATTTTGCAAGAATGAGTGATCTGCAATATGTCGGACTGGCAGAGGATGTTTAGCCTCAAATTCTGCAGTTAAAAGCGCGGTTTTTTGCTTAAAGTGCTTCGTTTGCTTTCTTATTTCGTGCGGAAAACATCACTATACTTTCATCCTGTTAAGCCCTACCAATCTTGAAAACAAAATTTTACGACAGTGACGTGCCACGAACCTCCAGAATGGGCCTAGGCAGTTAGTTTTTGTGGCGGAAACGGCTCAAGGTAGTGTTTAAGCAATGTCAGGAGTTAGCATCACCTGGCGGAGAGTGCGCAGTACACAGCTGATACGGGCGAACAATGGGAGCGTGACCGAGATGCCAGGCATCACGAAGTATAGGAGGCGCTGGCTTAACTTCTCTGTGTGCGCGCGCCTGTGAGTGTCTGCGTGCGCTTTCGCAGAAGCGGACAAAGAAAACAAAGAAAACAAAGATGTCGAATCGAATCGCAATGCATGTAGGAACAGAACATCTGTCGGCTCTGACTCACATATCTCTACATGTGCTCGTTACAATAGGTATATCTCGTATATAAGGTACAGAATCCCGGCTAATTGAACAGTCGACGCGCCCTGGAGTCTGCTGACACAAGTGCGCTCCGAAAACATTCACACCCGAGATGTTCGCGCCATTCGCAGCATGGTCCCCTATTCTGGCTGTCTTCTGTGTCATGATAAGTATACGCAGCACGTATTCAGAAACCTTGAAGGATAACGGTGAAAATTTGAATATTGTAATGGTGAGCTCTTAACGGGTTCTCTCATACCTCTTACCGGAACTTAATGTGCATAGAAAAAGAGATTAACAGTGGTTCTCTCTGTAGACTACAAAGATAATTTGCAAGTTGTGCGTACGCGCCGCCAGGAATTTGTGAATAGAGAAAGATCGTCGGAGGCGCAGATATATATAGCCGGAATTTCCCACGGCAGTGTTGACACTCTGGCGCCAACACTCTGCACTACATTTGTTGCAAATCAGTAGCTTGGCATACTTCGTTTCCCACATCTCACCCTTATATTTAACTTTGTTGGCCAGACGACTGCTGCCCTTTACGGAGTGTCATCAAAAATGTTACTATTCTCAGTGTTGTTTTAGGGAGCAGGAGACATCAGTACCTAGCCTTAAATATGAATTATGGCATCCACCGTAACTGCTTCTTGCGCAGATATGCCTCTCAGGAAATTAACTAAAATTGCAAAGCCCCCCAATATATAAATCCGTTATTAAAAAATTAAGATAGTTCCTGTTGAAGGCTGTCTTTCACTTGATGAATATATCTTAATGTCAAAAGTTTAGTCACATTCGTGAATAGTTTATTAAAAATTAATGGCAAGGACACCTACACGTTCCAACTACAGAAAATATCATAAAACCTGCCGTAGCTCACTTGTAACTAAAGGTGGGCAGCTGAAGTCCGGTATGCATGCAGAGCAAATGCGTTCAGGAAAGTTGATTAAATTGACGTGCAGTACTTCACTGCGGTATCATTTAAACGGCCAATTAGACCCTAGCATGGACTAGAGAATTAGAGAAAAGAGGAGAAAGTATTTACGGTAGCTCCGTTATAAACTGAGCTAGGAAAATGTCGTTTAAGCACGCAGGTAACTCTACAACGCTTGCGCTCAAATAACGATCACTTGGATACCAACCCTCGAACTTCCAAAAAAATAGAGGTCGTTCAGCCAAATGTAGCCTAACTCTCGCATAGATTCTCTATCGGAAAAAGTTGGACAGTGCTCTTTGTAACGTGGCAGCCCTGCTGTGTTGGGAATCGAACCTTTACTGAATCTAGCGAACGTGGAAGGCATTATAATGGGTTCCATTTACAACGAAGCTGTGTTATATAGGCTCTACTTTAAACTGTATTGTCTGTGTTGTTTACTAAGTTCCGAAATTGCCTGTGTAAGGAAGATGCAGAGGTACCATAGATATTAGGTAGAAGGTATTTTCATATTGGACATATACAGCCGACAACTATTCCAACGCTCTGCAGTGCTCTTTTGAATACTTATGGCGTGTTACTTATTAAGGAGCTTTTTAGTGACTGAATTATCCGGGGCGATTCCCCACTCGACGTGATCATATGCGTGGAGGAGGAGGAATAAACTTTATTTGAATAAAAGAGCCGACGGCAGACTCGTCCAAGGTGGGCGGCGTCCCTAGTCCAGGACCGCTTGAGCCTGGGCTGATAGCTTGGCCCTGCTCACCAGTCTTCGCTGGTCTTGGAGCCTTCTGCTTATTTTTTAATGAGCGATATAACGAGCATGCTCGCTGTTGAGACCCAAACGTACCTCGTTCCAGATGGTATTCACGCAAGCCCGAGGCCTTCTGCCGCATCCATTTCTACACTTTCCGCCCGGGCCTTATACTGAGAATACCATGAGGAACCTTAGGCTCACTAGCAGTTTCCTGTCTGTATGTACGAGCCTCCACAAGCACTTTCTCGCGAGAGCTTCCGTTACAAAGATCCCACTTAGGTGCTTAGATGGCAAGTTACAAGCATCACACTTCATGGAACATAACTTTTAAAACGGTCGTGTAATAAAAAAATTCATGGTGCAGAAGAACAAGCGATGAAAAAAAGCAGTACACCGTTTCTCGTTGGTCAATTGGTTTCGAGTGTACTGGGTTCCTGTACCACGATATGATTGTGAGAGACGCCGCAGTGCAGGGCTCCGAAATTATCGACCACCTTGGTTATTTAAAGTGCACTGATATCGCACACTACACAAGGGCCTCAACATTTCACCTGCATCGAAATGCGGCCGTATAATGCGCAATGTTAAAAGGAAAGAAGCGCACTTTGTGTGTCTTGCACTTTTTGCGTTGGCTTCTTTTGCGTGACACAGCCTGAAGGCAGAAGGAGTTGACGGTTGTTCTTTGCCTACTGCCGTGGATCCCCTGATTCTACCGGAATGTTTAGCAGACCCGCGCATGGTGTCAAGGACATGTGCTCTTCACCTTCATCACTTTCAGGTACTAAATACGTCCGACACACTCTGGGCATACCAACAGACGTTCCCCAATTCCATAAGCCTTGCTGTAGACGATGGCTCTGGTAGGCTTGTTATGGGCACTTACGACAAAGAAACTTGCATCAGCATTATGAAAAAAGGCATCTCTGAAACGGAATACAATTTCACAAAAACAATGCTCACTAAATCGGGATGGTAAGTACTTTACCATTTCTAACCTCAATGGCGAAGGTAGTCGAGGTGCAATATAATAATTTCGCACATAAATGGTAGCAGGTGAACGTCAGTATTGAGCTTCTGATGTTCATTCGTATATTACAATTAGCATTATGAATCACATTTATGTGGCTCTGTTTCGGTTATGTGAGGCTGGCTCGAGAATGTTTTTAAGCACTGCAGATTTGCAATTACAGAAATACACGAAAAGACATGCGCAAATAGTGGCGTCTTCATGCACTCGCGCAAGTACATCAAAGGGATATGCTCGGCAGCAGCGCAGGCGCTTTTCCAGACTTAAGGAATGGATGACCCAAGCGCATAGAGAGACACAGAAACAACTTCATTGGCTCAAAGAAAAAACACCTTATGGTACATATGGGCGGACCCCCTATCCCAGAGCCCCACTGGCGTTAGAGGCTCGCCGGGCATGGTCGAGGGCGGCTAGCTGGCTTCTTAAGCCCAGTTCCGAGACTGGCAAATCCTACAGTCAATATCAGAGAGTCAGCAGTCCAGGACCAAGGAACGGACGCAACATTCTAGACCGAAGAGCGTAGCGCCCATTCACCGAGATAAATGGAAGCGCATATCTATCAGTCCCCTCGTTTCGGTTTGGATATGGCATGAATGCGCCCTTAAGTAAGCTGGCACGCGTGCTTCTTTTGTTTGCTTCATTGGGACCACCTTTTTAAGCATTGTGGTACACCTGTTCTCATTCGGCGTAGGCCACGCTCCGACTTTCGTGAGCTTCGCGAATGTTACAGACTGTACAAGTAACAATTTGCATGCACGTCGTCTATTTCAATGGCGCTGCAGATGCCTCATGATAAGTAATGCAACTACATTTGAAAGAATGGGCCCTCTAGCCATTTTATCACTCATTGCCCGCTTACTTGCTTCAGTAATATTACATTCGCAAATGTAAATACATTCTCGTTCAAGTTGGTTTTTTCGTTCCTTCGCGGATTACGCGTCTCAAATACGCAGTTAACAACGGGAATGGCATGCCCGTTTATCCACGTCTGAACTTTTCTGATGCACCATCATTCCGACGTTATTACTGTACGAATCATTAAGTGTCCTAAATCCAAGTACGCATGCGCTTCATGGGATCCCACTGAGGCCATTATTATTCAAAAATTTGAAGCCATTCACAGTCGTGCAGCTTTTCAAATTATTCGCGGAATTCCAGTGCTAGATGTTGGTTCAAATGCTCAGCGCTACTTGTTAGACGTAGACAGTACAGTTACACACAGGACGGGCGCTCCATCTCTACATCTCTACAGTGCTACATCTCTGTAGCATTGAATTTGCCGGATCTTTAGAATGCTGACCTGCAGAATGCGGCTCTATCCCGGCCGGCCCGGTCCTATTTTGAAGATAGGCGAGGACGAGGCCACTCCACTGTGCGTTTTCAGGGTATGTTAAAGAATCCTAGGTGCTAAAATTTGCGAAAGCTTCCATTACAGCGTGTGTTGTAACCATATTCTGGCCTTCTCAGGTAAAATCCGAGCAGTTATTATTTATTTGCTTCTCATTTGGATGCGCCAAAAGCCATCTACCCTTGATGTCTACCACAAAATTTATCGCTGTAACAACGATTCTATTCATTGGCTCATTAGACGTGTAAGGAGCGATTGTTGCTTTAAGTCACCACACAAAATTGCCTGATAATTCCTTTGTCCCAGAACAAGCGTCGAATAGCCTTACCTTATCGCCTCAATTGCTAACCTGACCGAGGACGAGGCGTTGAAGATTGCTATTCAGGATGCCTTCTTACCTGTTGTTACTCTTCGTTGTGTGATGTTCGCCTTGCTTTCCTGTTCCTAAAAAGTTCTCGCGTTTTTTCTCACTCCCCTCTCTAGTTCCATCGGGCCCTAAAAGTACATTTAACAAATAAATAAAAAGACTGCATCTCGTAGTCGTCAAGAACTCTCTCCCCCGTCCACCAGCCGCCGCAGAACGACCAGGAAGGTGACGTTCTTGAAGTCCCCAAGTTATGACTTTCTCCTAAAGAACTTCTCGCCACTCCGAGAATACTTGTTTGGCCTTCGGTGGTGCGTCGGGAGGTGCTGCAAACTTTGCATGACGACCCGACAGCTCGACAGCTCGGTTTCTTCCCGCAGGATCCCAAGGATACAAGAAAAGCGCTACTGACCATCTCACAACCAATGTCGCTATTAAGTAAGGATATGCTGAGACTCTCAGCGGCGCAAGACACTCCCGACTAGGCCCGCCGAACGCCTAGAGCCAATCAGTTGAATCGATTTCTGGGGTTTCACGCCCCAAAACCACGATATCATTATAAGAGATGCCGTAGTGGAAGGCCCCGGAAATTTCGACCAACTGGGGTTTTTTAACGTGCATCGACATCGCGAAGTACACGGGCCTCAACATTTCGCCTCCGTCGAAATGCAGCGGTGCGGCCGGGATCCAATCTCTACACGTAATCCAACTACCGCACCACTATATCGGGAAGGACTTTCTAGGCCTGTTCCCGACGTCGATGTCCGGCGTTCAGCTGCGGACTACGTCACCCGTATGCCAAAACAAGAGCCCTGGCCAAAGACAGGGCCGTCGAGGTACCAAAGTAGTTCCTTCAGGACATCGTCCTGTGTTACGGGATGTAACAGCGATGTAGGAACTTCGATGTAGGAATTTCGCCAGCGATGTAGGAACCGCCTTTA
>CM023488.1:100713489-100744970 GCA_013339685.2 Hyalomma asiaticum
ACGATCAGCAGATGTCGCTCAATAAAACGCGCCCCGGTTCTATGTAATACGCATCAATTCCATATCGCCAAGCTGTTTCGCTAATGAAGGGAAAGGTCTTGATCGGCTATCTATCGTTCAATGTGATTCGTCATAATATTTCTGAGCATTGATAGTGATTACGCCTTATTGTGGTTGAGGGTACAGTGCGTCCTCCGAGGTAGTTGCAACTAACCTGTAAATTGAAGCCCAAATTAGATGTGCACAAATGAAAGAGTACGCTAGCAATAAGAACATGTGTTACCTATTCAGTAGCTGGCAGATCAAAAACTAAAGGTCGAGGTGCTCATCCCTGCATTAAAATGAGCTCATTACGTCGAGTGTTCAGTGTAAATCCGATTTGCGTTGTCAATACCAAAGTTAGAAAACAATTTTAGTGAACATCTAAAGAGACCCTGCAACCCCCTTCCAATTAGTGCGAAAACCCTGTCCGAAGGCCAACGAGTACGATGCGCCATGGAGGCTCCTATAAAAATGTGAGCCAACACAGTAGACATGCAGCAGGAACTTTGCAGTCTACTTTTAAGGACATCTCCATAGCCTTTGCTCTTATTTGAGAAAATGACGTCACTGGGGCGCCGACTCTATCGTCGGACTTTTTTATTGTTTTTATGAGAAATACCCACCTTTCATTTGTTGATTTCAGAACAAACAAATCAAGTTTACCAGGTGACGTTTCCAAAAATCGTGGAGTCAGCCAGTGCTATTTTCGACTCGAGCTATTTCGTGAGTGCCCCGAGGGTTGTCTACATCTGTGTTTGAGATCAAATTTCGAATTGGCTGGGGCGTGCAGTGCAATAGTATTTGTCGCACGTTTTTACGGGAACCTGCTCTCCTGACTAGCACATTTTTCTAACGTTGTTCGAGATCTCTTCACTAGCCTCTTTAAAGGAGAATGTTGGTTTCGCTAAACAGGCAATGAAGACATGGAAGGTTGTTACCCCCATTTTATTTATTCTCATTCTCAGTAGCCTTTAACAACATCGTTCATTGTGCAGCACAAATTTCGCCATCCAAGGTATTACGCTGTTCCTCTGGGAAGCTTCCTTATAAACACAATTTGTCCTATAGGCAGATTAGACAAGTGACTCACATTTCACCCAGCATGTCCGACTTCTCTTCGTAGTAGTACTTTTCCTTTGATATGTTGATCATAGTGTGTCGGATGCACTTCATTGTCTCGAGGATCTCAAAATCCTTAAGAGCCGCTGTAAAACCATTTTTCGATGTTTGCCAATACAACCAAAGTTCTTCTGTTGTATTCAATACCTAAATCGGGAGAAGAAATAAAACACAGAAAACCGCACACTTGAGTGGTATTATTGTGATATGTTATATATCCACTATAAATATCACATCTGCACTACACGCATATACGCGCGGCCACTACCCGGAAACTTTTGCTAAAGAGACACCATGTGCTTTTCGTACCGTTGCAACTCATTGGAAGGATTTGAAAGGAAAGTTATTATGAGTGCTACAGTACAAGGAGAATTCCACACTATAGAATCCGGTGAAGATGACTGCTGTGACACATTGTAAAGCAAAGTAAGGACTCCAAAAGAGTGAAGAACCGAAGCAACGTCAAAGAAATGTGAGTGATACATCTCGCAAACATGCGTATGTAGCCTAGTAGTTAAGATACTTGTTTTGGTATGGTATGGGCCCTTCTTCGAACAGCAGCATCGGCAACAAGTTTTGTCGTTTCTGTGTTTATTTTTTCCTTTCCTCCTCTTTTCCTTGTCTTCTTTATTCAACAGCTATTCAAAGCCGCTCGTATGGTTTACTTATGTTAAGAGCTCGCAAGCGCGGTTATGTAGCCCAGTGGGTAAGACACTAAGCTTCAGAGCGGGGGGCCCTGGCTCGCACTATAACACTGGCAACGAGTTCTTTCATCTTTCCCTTTTGTTGCTATGTTTCTTCTTCCTTCTTTGGTAGACAATCCTTGTTTCTTCGGTAAAAGTCCACCGCTTTCATATGGTGGGCGAGGTGCATATGCCGCTAGATTCGATGTGGCAGATTTCGTAGAACAACCGACGCTGCAGCAGATTTAACATTCTATTAGGAAAGTGCAGTAGAAGTATCGGTCTGAAGAGTAAATTCGATTCGGGCCGTGCTTCATCAGCAAGGATGAGCTCACTTACTGTGGATGTATAGCACACTGCGGACATCGCGTGTGGTACCTGCAGCTCTCCACTCTCACACTTTGGACCTGCTCCACAAGACACACCCTGACATCGCGGCACTGAAGATCATTGCACGATCCCCGTGATCTCGTTTCCAGGTGTGGATGGTGAAATAGAGCGTTTGGTGCGTAGATTCCCTGCCTGCGTACAAGCGGCGGTGATGCATGTGGACGAAAATAGAGTGGCTTACTTGCCCATTATCGAGGTCCCATTCAAGGAAATATGGCATTGGCGGTAGCTGACTCGGAAACGAAGTGGATAGAAGCACTTACAATGCAAGCAACAGCAACAGAAACCACGGTGTAAGCTCTGAGAGATGCGCTTGAGAGGATCGGCGTACCGCACACATTGATGACGGATAATGGGCCTGAGATGATAGGCTTTAATATCCGGGATTTCTTGGATCCGACCCAAGTACAGCATTTCACAACCGCTCGCTATCATCCGCGATCAATCGGTTTAGCAGGGAGAGCTGTTTGAACGCCGAAAGAAATTTTGAAGAAAAGCGAAGGAACCGAGCCGCAGACAAGGATCAGGAGGTTTCTGTTTTGTGATGGTCACGATCCACTACAGGAAAGAATGCCGGTGGCGGAAGTATCGCTTGAACATCAATTGAGGACAAAGATCGGCTGCATCATCGCGACATCCAAGTTCATGACCGCAAGGTGATGCAGTCGTGATAATGCAACGATGCGAACGTCAGGAGCAATGGCAAATTCGAACGTTCCGGGCAACAAAGTCGAACGTTCCGGCCGAGGAAGAAATGGATACGTGACATCGTCAGTGATGCACAACGAAAGCGCGTGATCTTGGCGTACACGGTCGACGGAACAGGGGCATCTTTGCTCAGTGCAATGTCGGGATTCTCTGCGTACTACACCGTGCGATACAGAGGACGTAACGCCACATGAAGAACTTTAGGGTAGAATTTCAATAGACTCTCTGGCTCCATTGACTCAACCTTTACGGTGCACAATGCGAGGGCGCGGTCCTCCCGAGCTGTTCAATCTGCTCATAATCACGACAACGAAGCGCTGCTTCGCTCGGCACGTGAGGTTCGCGCCACACACTATATGGTTGTGCGCCTGCTTCCGCGGTGACGTTTGAATAAAGGACATTGCTAGGAAGTACGAATAACTAGCGTCGTGTGTTGTAACAGCTACCCCTTGAAAATCCTCAACATTCAACGCCTGTATCCCAAAGTTCCGCTTGTCCTTAAAATTCTTAGCGTTGGCATTTATAGTAGCAAATAACACCAGCGGCATGGAATAGTTCTGAAACTTTGTTTTAGGACTCGCCGCTACTGGTGCATCCCCGGTAGCCTATTTAGAGGCATTTTAAACAAGGAACGAATTTTATTTGGCCATCGCTCGAAGGGAATGTAGCGCCACGTGGTCGGAATGCGTCGCCCCTATGTGGCTGTAGCACGGACTCTTGAACCGCGAGCCTATGTGAGGAGGACAGCGATCATATCTGAAGGATGAGTCGCAGACGTGGCTTGCAGGAGGAGAGCACGACGTGGACAGTGGGGAGATGATCGAGGTGAATAGCGTTGGCATGTCCAACCTGTGCCGTGCAAGCGGCATGATATGATTCCATATGGCAAAGCGCATCGGCATCGTAACTCAATACCTGATCTTGAATGACTGGACAAGCAACGAGATAGCATAATGTTTAGCACGTTGCGCGTCTGAAAAAATCATTAGTCATTGGGAAAAATGACCGCATACAAGCATACAAGGAAGCAATATCGCTTTTGGCGCCAGGCACGGAAATTTAGGCCGACACTTCTCTACAGCTACGATTCCTTATCATGCACTCACACAGGAGGAAACGTGAACACCGCTCTAGCCTCCTCTGTTATATACTACTGCACAGTATCATTAACAAGACGGACAAGGCAGCGGGAGTGCCTAACCATACCTTTCTGATGTCCAAGCCATCGCCATCATCTGCCAGTGTCGCGGAGGATACCATGTCAAAGTATATCATACAAGAACAGAAGACGGCTAAGATGGTTGAAAGCAGCTTAAGAGTCTTCGACATTGTATATACACTAATTCTCATAGAAGCTTTAGAGCTGCCGTCGAAGGTGGTTCTGAAGATTTTCTTTTGGTATATAAACACTTGAAGGGGGACGCGGCCTTGGATCCTGTGATGAATAGGCCTATATATGTATAAGAAAGCAGGTGGTGCAGTAGATCTGGAGGAATGCGCAGCTGGAAATATGATAGAAGTGATAAATCTTGTACTAATGCCTAGATACGTTGGGTTGTCTTCGTCAGAGTAGGTTCCTGTCCCATGGACGCAGCCATCCGCCGTGCGATTAGTATATTGAGTGTTCCACGAATATTTCCCGTAGATTTTTTACAGCTATCGACACACGCGCACACACACACGCCACACACACACACACAACGGGAAATTTCGATACGTGCTTTACTGCAGTGCAGATTTTCATTACAATGCACTGCATATTTACATTACACTTAGCGATGCAATTTTTTCGCATTCATCAACTTCTATAGGTTGATGTTTCGTCCTCGTTATTTGGAATTGCATTTCCGTATAACACAGTGTGGAAGTTCGAGTGAGTTAGTTCGGATTCACCGGCGGCATCTCGTCTTTCGTGTTGTTTTTGGTGGTTTTTCACGCCTATTCGAAAGAAGATCCGCTTTTCTCGTTCCATGTTGTTGAAAGAAGGTTGCTACATCCAAAAGGACTTGCTGGAATTCCGCTACGAGGCATTTCTCTAGCCCTTTAGGCATGGTTTCCTTCACTCACGCATTCATGTTCAACATCTTCGACAGAAGAATTGGTCACTGCAATTTGCTACCAGGTTTCCCGGCTTTATCGGGGCAGTTTCTCGACGCAGATAACCGTAGTCGAAGCGCTTTGCAGCTTTAAAGAAGGTAAAAAGGTCAGCCGAAGATGGAGCCTTGTAGTGCCAATGAGCAGTAATTTTGCACATAAAAAACTACGCCAGTTTCATTTTTTACCTCTCGGTCATTCTTGCGATAGCTCTGGAATGGCATTGTCTTGCTCACACATTCAAGCAAACTAAATGTTTGCAGTAATACATAGCGCACATAGCATAATTGAAGAAAACAAGTGATAAAAATCAAAGAAAAACAATCGGAACCACATTACAATACGTATTCCCTAGTTAGAAATGATCGTTTATATTATTTCAAAAGTACGAAGAAGTTATGTCAAGTACAGGATTTCGTGTGAAGGTTTGGGGATACTGCAAAGTGCAAGCCAACTCAGGAAAGGCCCATCTCCATATTTTAGTTCTCCGCGCACATGGGTGCAGCGTCTTAACGTTAGTAATCTTATTGACGAGACGGTCTGTTCGCTACACGAGTCAACTTTGAACTTTAGAGATGATTCCTGGCGTTTAACCAAGACAAGGGCTTGCTAGCGAGCTGCAACGAAATAGCAAAGTTCTTCGTATCTGGCCCGCAAATTTTCACTCCGCCTAACAGCAAGTTATGCGGAGCTCAAGCTATACCACCTGCAGGCAGCTATAAAGTCAGAGCTGTCCAAACCCGCTAGCACATCGACTTGCAGTGGTGACGTAGAGGTAAAGCATACGCCTAGCTTACAGAAGGACCGTGGTTAGAATCGCGGGGCCGGCAATTCTCCACCAGATTAAAAATGAATCAGCGCGTTGATGGAATCGCCGGAGGAGCGTTAGGGTGTAGCCTGATCTCGGGGACCATTGCCGGTAACGCACTCCTTGACCAAAGCAGGACTGGCCACCCTGGTGTGGCAGCAGTGACGACGTCCCATGATTTTGCCAATTAAACCTCGTCGCTAAGCCCCCAACGACGGCGAAGCAACTAACCACGGTGGTGGTCAGGCGTTTGACTTAGGAAAAGATGCTGAAATCACTGAATCCGGACTGGCTAGCATTGAAATCTGACACTGGTAATGTTTAACTTGAGAACCCAATCACGCAAGGCTAACTAAAAGCGTATAGCTTAAGTAGAGGACGGCTCACCGAGCGATGGAACGGAAAATGATAGCAGTAATGTTAACGGTCGTGAAGAGAGAAGAGTGGGTCAGCGCACAAACGAGTGTTAAAGACATATTAGTAGAGATTAAGAAGAAGGAATGGGCGATGGCAGCGCATGTAATGTGAAAGCAAAATAACCATTGGTCATTGGGGGTAACAGAGAGGATTCTTAGAGAAAGCAAGCGTGGAAGGGGGTGGCATAAGGTTAGTCGGGCTTGCTAGCGAGCTGCAACGAAATAACTAAGCTCTTTCCATCTGATCCGCAAAGTTCGCGTGGACAAATTCGTCACGGTTAGCACAGTGCCGGAATAATTGGAGATTGATGGGAGAGCCTTTTGTGCTGCAGTGGGTGTGACGAGGATGGTGATGATGATAATTATGACGATGATGATGTTAACGGATCATACATTCAGAAGAGGTAGACATCCCAACAGCGATGGCAGAAGTAAAGAATGCTTTGAAAGAAATGCAAGGGGGCGAACACTTGGAGAGGGTCAGTTAACAGCAGATCTCTTGAAGGATGGTGCGCAAATTGTACTAGCAAAACAGGCAAACCTATACACGCAAAGCTTAATGACCGCCAGTGTACCGGAATCTTGGAAGAATGCGAACATTATCTTAATCCACAAGAAAGGTGATATGAAGGATTTGAAAACGTATAAGCCGATCAGGTTACTGTCAGTCGTCTACAAGGTCTTAGGTAATCGCTATCTGAAGTTCAGCCACCTTGAATTTCATTCAACGTAATAAACCCACTCTATTAAAGAAGAAAAATGTGCCCTCCTAAATAGTCTGTGTGAGGTATATACTTCACGTCATCACGCTGTAGCTGAGCGAAATCTGTTGCTTGCAGTGCACAAAGAAGGGTGTCGTCCTCGCCAAGGATGATGTTGGAACTTCTGGCAGGTGCGCATGAAAGACAGTCAGCGTCGGCGTGTTTGCTGCCTCACTTTTAAACAATGGTCTCATCAATTTCTTACACCCGAAGACCACACCATGCCAGGCACCCTGAGAGGTATTTGAGATACACGAGCCCGCAAAGGGCATGGTAGTCGTTGATTACTCTGAATGGATGGTGGTACAAGTATGGTCGAACCGTGGTTATGACTCACACAATGGCTAAACATTGCTTTGAAGTTGAAGAATGGTGTTTCTTGGCACTTGAGAACATATGGCTCAACTAAGGAATCACGCACACTACACCGCGTTGCCACTGCAACTGCACAGGCCCTACACCGACATTGCTGGCATCTGTGAGCAACTCCGGGTTAGTGTCCCTGTCGAAGCGGCCGAGTGCGGGAGTAGCCTGAAGGTGGCTGCCGAGGGTGTCGCATGCTCTGCGCGGACGCGCGCCCCAAACGAACAAAGTGCAATGATTGATGAGCTCATTGAGGATTGGAGTACGTTTCGAAAACTTGCAAAGCGTCGGTAGGACGCGTAGGTTCCCAAGAATCTGCGTAGATTGCGCTTATTTGTTGGCGTTGGAAATTCCACAGATTTCAGTTGGTCATATGCTAAGTGACGCTCCTCAGGTGTAGGAGAAAGGCGGGCTTTTCGAAGGGCTTCCGGAGGTGCTATTAGGGACTGTACGTGCTATTTAAGCGTGTCCGAAAATACAACTATGTCGTCTACGTAAACAAGACAGGATCGCAGGATCGTCAAATGAGGACTGACAAGCATGTCCATCATTTTGAAATGTAGCTGCCAGTGAGCATTAGCCAAGAGGAAGACCTTCAACTCGTACAGACCGCCAGGAGTAATAAATGCAGTTTTCTCGCGATCACGTGTGTCAACTGCGATTTGCTAGTGGCACTGCGTATATCTATGGAAGTACCGAGCACACGATCCAAGGAGTCATCTGTGTGACGCCGCGCATAAACATCTTTTTCGGTGATATATTCATCATCCGATAGTCTATGCAAAAACGCAAAGTGCCAAATTTTATATTTACCAATACAACTAGGGAAGCCCACGAACTGGTCGAAGGGTGGATGATGTCGCCTTTAAGCATGTTCTGTACTTGGTACAAATAGCGCCGTTTTTCTATTTGGACAAGCTATAGGTGTGTTGACTTGCAGGTCTTTCGGCAGAGCCTGGGATGATTTGGTGCTTTGAAAGTGGCGTTTGAGTGACCTTCGCGTCGTAGCAAAACAATATCAAAACTCGTATAGTACATGTAGGAGGCAATCTCGTCGAGTTCATGGCAACATCGGGTTCCTATTAAGAATTCTTTAAACCTCTTTGGCGGGATGGTCGGACGACGAAAGAGTAGCTCACGTTGACGGATCATGTACGTCGGTGTTCTGCAAAGTAGGCCTAGGTGGTACGCTGTGTAAGATGACGATATTAATCGTTCAAATTGTTGGGTACATGGGCTTGTTTGCTCTTGGGAGGAGCGATCGCTGGGGCTACGCAGATTTGTCATGCAAGGAGGAGCAACGAATTAGCTTCTGCGATCGCAGCATCACTGATGTCCTCTCCACATTCCTTGGTGGTAAAGAAGCTGCTTCTCGGAGGCAGAGTGACTGAGCTCCCAGAACCACACAGCGCGGTGTTCAATTTCAGGGCAAACGGAGTCCTGGAATGATAACAGTAACTCACGAAGGGGGATAATAGCGCCGTATTCCCGACAAAAGTCCATTGCCACGATAAGCCTAAAGGAAATGCGAATAGTGACCCCAGAAACGTCGACCGTCGTGTTCTAATTCGGGACGTGCACGTTCCAGCTCCCAACAGCCACTGGATGTGCGTGGCTCGGGCACGTGACCGGGTGTAGGGACGTTTATCAATTTAGACGCCAGTGCGCCACTCATAACGGAGTAATGAGCACCGGTGTCGACGGCAGCAGTGGCAGCATAGTTTTCAAGTATTAAAACGATGTCGGGAGAAACAATTTTAGTGCTGAGGGCCGGCAGTGAGAATGCGAAAGGCCGTGGTTGAGTCGTTGCTTTGAGGGAGGTTCTTCGAAACTTCGTGAGACCACGACTTCGCCCCCGAAGGTCGCCGTTTGTAGTTTCCCCTGTACGGACTCAGAGATCGGTTTCTGTTAGCTGCGTGAGAGGACGAAGTCAAGCAAAGTGACGCTGACCGGCGAGGGGATAGTGATCGCTACTGACGGCGGCCAACGGTCTAAGGCATCAGTTAACTCATCAGGTATATTTTGATACCGCGTGGGCGGTCACCGTAGCGTTGACAACGCGCATCAGTGCGGAAACCACGCAGATCTGATTGGCCCTACGCTTAGTCGCGTTGCACGTGACCCGCTTCAGTGCAGCAGTAACATGGCGGACAGTTATGTGACGTGCTCCATGCGCTTGGCTTACTGTGGCTGCTTTAAGCTAAACGGCAAATACGTCGCTGCGTTTGAGCTTCTTGAGGTGCCCTGTGGGTGCGAAGACGCATTCGAGAGCCAGTGGGTGGTCTGGTCTGCTGTCGGCACGACAGGACTCATAGCTAGAGGTGCAGGCGCACGGAGTGCTGGCATATGTTAGGAAGGGTACGTCAGATAACGGAGGCGCGAGTGATGTGAGTGGCTGCACCGCCTTTCTGATTTCATTCAGGATGAAGTCGGTGAGAGCTAACACGTGTGGTTGAGGTCCCAGCATAGATCGGCGAGATCATTGAGTTCACTCACTCAGGCGCAGCCAGAATCGTTGGAAGTGTTGCTTGTTAGGCTAGTTGGTGTTTAGAAATGGAAAAATACAAGGGGACATACTTAGGATAGTTGGCGCGAATTCGTTTTGCAATAACAACAGTGGAAGAAAACGAGGACATGGATAGGGCAAGTGTTATCCGTGTTATTCGGGTGGACAGAGCTTCACCACAGTTCCGCTCTATCCATCCGAGTAACATGGATAGAGCTTAACAGTGGTGAATACGCACAGTAAATCTTAAGGAAGAGGCACTTCATAAATCATGTGTAGTGCATTTCAGTGCTCGCGCTCGAGTTGTTTAAAAGGACGCAAGGGAAAATGAAATACCCTCGTAGATAGCTTTAGAAACGCACGCTATGTTTCTGAAGAATATTTTAATCAGCCTTTCAGTAATAGCAACATGGATAGTAAGAACACTTCATCCTATTTTAGAGTGAGAAATAGATAGCAGAGTTCTCGTAACTCATTAGGAAGACGCTTCTTATAATGTGTCCCCATTGTCAATAACTACGACCTGTACATGCTTGCAGCTTTTGCTGTATGGCTTATATATCTTTGTTGCATTGCAACGTTGTTTGAAGAAATTCTGGCAGCTCTCTGAAGGGCCTTGATCAACATCGCTGTTCTTCATGTACATTTCGCATCTTGTGCCATCTGAAATAGGAAATAGGATGCACTTTGAAAGGTTGATGCCCGAAGGCGCTCAAAGAACAGGAGGCGAGACGTTGACAAGGACAGGACATTCATGTACAACACTAGAGAAACACCTCACAGGAGCGTTAACACTCACTTGTACGTGAATCACGTCTATGTCGATCCTAGCGGCGTATCACAGTTGGGAAGACGCTGAAGTTAAA
Organism: Hyalomma asiaticum; assembly: GCA_013339685.2. Classification (NCBI taxonomy): domain Eukaryota; kingdom Metazoa; phylum Arthropoda; class Arachnida; order Ixodida; family Ixodidae; genus Hyalomma; species Hyalomma asiaticum. The sequence continues at coordinate 100,724,246 of CM023488.1, forward strand.
TGTGGCACAGTATAATTTCCGACACAGTACTATCCCCCTCATTGGGTGAGCGCCATAAAAGAGGCTCATCATCATCATCATCATCATCATCATCATCATCATCATCACAGTACTGATCGTCGGATGGCGCGCTGGCTCGATGCGCGAGGTGGAACGGGAGTGGCGCCGCAGCAGTGCCTCAGTGGCCGCAGCGGCAACTACCCACAATGTCGACACGGGGGCCCCCGGGGCTCCATGTCGACCACATGTACACGCGGCGGCCGTACACGACAATGGGCCGTCACGACTCGTCCCGGGAGTCGCTGTGTCAGGCGAAGGAAACCAAAGCACCGGCTTGTCTCCTGTTTCACCCACTGCAGGTGCGCTTTTGAGTTCCGTTCCTACTTCAATGGCGCAGTTTGGTCAGCCGAGGCGCGAATAGGCGCCGCACCATGGCTGACTAAACAAAGGAGCGCGCTTGTAGAAAGTTTGCCCTTTGTGCCCCACGTAACGCCTTAAGAAGGGGCCACGCTGGTCACAAGGAGGAAATAACTTTATTATAAAGTCCGGAGGAACCCCTCCCCACCCACTCTTGGTTTAGTAGCCGGCAGGGGTCGCGGGCCGCACCCACGTTGTGACAGGAAGCCCGTGAGCCTCCGCCCTTTCGTGAGCCCTCAGGACGGCCCGGAGTTGTGTCTGGTGGTCGCCGCTTCGAAAGTCTAGTTGTTTACTTTATAAATAAGAAAAATATTGAAGCTTGCACTAGTGGCGCCACGCAGGCGAGGCAGCAAAGATGATGGGCACTTAGCGGCTCTCGATTTCCTTCAAGCACACGCGCATTTCTTCTTAGTCCGAGGCTCCGAAAAAAATCCACGCATCTCTACGAAGTGAACCATGACGAGTGGGCGAAGCTGGGGATCGTTCGGTGTTACCATAAATCACCCGTGACATTGCCCACTCATGCATGTAAATGAGTGACAACGCGTCTGTATATATATACGGGCGTTGTCGTTTACGCTCCTCATCTTTATGAGATTCCTGCACTCCCACGTCGTAGATCGTGCCTAGTTCCGCATTAATTTAGTTAAAGCGCACGCTGCGAATCCTTATGGATGAACTACGCACAAGAGAAATCTCCCACCGGCACTCAATTGCAGGTCAAGACCCAGTGCCTATATATATGGGGTGGCCGGTGAACGGTTGTGCCGCGCGAGCAGTTGGTTTTTTCAATCAACGAACTCGCTAGCAGATGCTGCCTGCCTCAGCGTTGTTTCTCGCGGGCGAGGGCGCGTTCTCGCTCCTTGTGAGCTGGTAAAGTGTTCATCGAAGAAAGAGCGTTTCCATAGTCAACGCGCGTCGTTGGCTCTCTCTCACGACAGCAGATGATACTGTCTTGTTGCACTGACTCCGGGATCGTACCACACATGCACACACACCGTCTGACTGCATTCATGACTGCCGCTGTCGAAGAGAGAGATTGCGCGCCGGGAGGCACGCGCCGAGAGCAAGCGCGAGAGTGGCTACTACGGCGCGACGCGGGAGAAGCCTCGACCCTAAGGAGCTTCGCCCCTAAACCGACTCGCAAAACACTGCGAGGCCCAGCAAACGCTCTCCAAAGTTTTTCGCTGAGCTCAGTGCAAAGACGTTCGCGTGGAAGCACAGGTGGTGGCAGTCGCGGCACGTGTGGCTTCAGCTTGACGCTATCCCGCCCCACTGGTGCAGAGCTTACGGCCATAAAAGGACGCATGCTGTCGCGGCGCGAAGCTATACACAAGTGCAATGCTTCGCGAGACGCTTTGTACCGGGCAAATCAGATGATGATGATGATGATGCAACGCTCACTATCTTTGCCTTTTGTTCTCCTGCTTGCGCGTGCAACACATGGCCCGCCAGGGGCAGTTTTACCACTATAGTAGTTGCTGAGGGCATGAAGGAAACAGAAGAAAGAAGCGCGTGTACGAACTCCGCACATTGAGTATTGCTTAAAGTGCACGTGCACTCTTAGGGACAAGAAATAACGATGATAGTATTGTGAAACACCATGCATTTTACGGCGAGCAATAAATGCTTCGCATTTAAATGTTCCTTGGCGGGCGTCCCCGTGTTTGAGCTGCAACATTGTTCCATCCAAAAAGGCAAATTTTCTGTGAAATTTCTGTTTAAATAAGAATATCTTGCTCACCTTTGGGAATACTGTTGTCTGCAGGGTACACGAAAAATACACTACATTCAGGTGAAGTCTCATCTCTGTATTGGAGTGTCATGAAGAGGATTGGCGATTTCGGTTCTGAAAGGTCTGATCCAGAAGGATATACTAGGTATTTACCTTTCAGAAGCTGCTTGACAACAGATGATGGCAAATGCTAGATCCGACACATTCAGGTAGAAATTATTCGTCTCACACCACTCTTGGCGACGCTACAAATAGCGTTTGGTCCGGGGACGTCACATCGAAAACATACTTCTGCCGGTTGCGATACCGCGAAAATAGCGTCGTCTTCCTGCGTCTGCTCGCCCTGTGACTGCGTGTTCGAGTTACACGCGGCTCTCCGCGTTTCATCTTCCCACACAATTTCCCATAGAAATGATGAGGAAAAATTGTGTCAAGTAACATTATATCATTCTATATACCTAGCAATGTGGACTATAAAATTTTATGAGAGTACCAGCAATCAGGCTGAAAATTATTGAGGAATTATAAGGTTCGTACCAACCATGCGGATTTAAAGGAAGGACTATGTAACAAATATCCGCACAGCACGAAGCCTGTTAGATTGTTGCGGTGTCATGCATAGTCAAGTGACAAAGTTAAAGCTAGACGTGGCAAATGCTTTTGGTACTACATCAACGTCCTGACGGTAGTCTTAAAATATGTTACAGTGGAATCGGCTGTACTTGAAGTCGTACGCATGGCTTACAGCCAGTACACAACACGAACTACTGTTAAGTCAGCTCGCAATCGTATTCAAGTCCAACATTCTGACAGCCAAGGGTGCCCGCTTTCGTTTGTTCTCTTTGCAATATACATTGAATGTCTTTTGCCTCAGTATTTTGAATTCCAGAGCCATCAAACTCAATTCCCACGAAGTGCGTGTCTTGGTGCATGCGGATGACATCACTGTTTTCGGCAGCAATCACGAGAGTGCATGTGAAACTCAAAATTGTGAGACGTTTCTGTCTCCTTAGTGGCTGTACTATTACGTTGAAGAAATGTTAAGATCTGTGGCATGGGTAATGATACTTAACGCCATGCAAATACCTCAGGATCGAAAAGACAACACCGGTGAAGTACTTGGCAGTACCCCTTCAGCACTACTCTGCTCCGTATCGAAGGGCGCGAAGTGCATAATTACGAGGTCATGTTGGGAGGTGGAGGGGTTGGGAGTTATCAGTGTTCGGCCAGGCTATTGCTTGCAATCTTTTTCTTGTAAGCAAGCTTATGTACGTACTCCAAGTATTGCAATTTTCGAGTTTAAATAAAAAAAAGCTGGATTGTGTATTTGCTGTGTTATTTTTGGGATCATCATGACAGCCGACAAGCAGAACGAACCTGTTTCGGAGCATTCGTAATAGTGGCCTTGGCTTGGCGTATTTTCGTATGAAGCAGCTAATGGGTCGTTTTTTATTTTTAGCGGATACCCTGGACTCACTTTTGCTATATGTGGAAATTGAGTTCATGTAAAGCTCAGCTTGAGTTTGTCCCTCTGTGCACCTACCAGGAATACTACCAGATTGCTAGAAAGAAATCATCCTGTCATACCATTCCTGACGACGCGTTTCTTTCTTAAGCCTACCTAAGTGGCGAATCGCGTAAAAATTGTGCAAAGATGTGGTGAACATTATTCTCGCTATTCTTGTAAATAGCTCCTTGTGCTCTGCCGGCCTCGGTCAAGACGTCCTGAAACATGTTAAATGAATGAGAGTACGACCGGGTGTTAAGAACTTTTTCTTCGAGCTGCACAATGGCACCGTGCTTTTCAAAACATGTACGGAAGAAAATAACTTTTTGTTCCACTGAGTGAAGATTGCTCACTTTGTAAAACCTGGAACATTTCAACACGTTTTCAGAGAATGTCCTGACGGGGTATTCTTCTGGGACATACTCCAATGTACCCTCAAGAAAGAGTTTCTGATAAATACGTATGAAATACGGTTCTTGCCAGGGGAAAATGATGACGGTGTACCATTTGACACTGTGACGTTAGACTTTCATAGCATCTGGAGATCTAGAATGGCGGTTCGTCATAATGATGTTGTAGCAAAACCTGTCCGAGAGTACTGCCTTGAGGATGTAATAACATTTCTAGAAGTGCATCAAGCGCAACCCCCAGTACATGAATGAATACCCCGTGTACAAGCTGTCTTGCACATTAAATCCTTCTGTTTTATCATGGTCATGTGATCGTGGACTGATAAATGTTATATATAACAGTTTATTTTCTTCCGGGACTACCCATCCCCATGTGTTATATCTGAACGTTCAATGGCAAAAAGAAGAAAAAAATGTCGATGCTCCATCGGTAGTGCTCCAAGCCTCCATCGACGCATCCCGGGTAAATGCGGGCTTCGAGTCCGAGCGGGTGGTACTTCTTTCATTGTAAGTGTTTGTTAATTTTTTGAGACATTCACTTCCGTGACGCAATTACGTCAGTGATTTCTTGGTGGACTGCGGTAAAAAACACTTCCGCGTTAAAAAAGTGGCACAGCTATATCTCACAAAGCCCATGCAGATACATAGCTATGATTAAGTGCACCGACGCGGGAGGCATTTCGAGCCTGTTTTCCGGTGTTTTTCACGTACCGTCGGTCAGTGGCAATTTGCAGCGTGGCATCCATTGCATATTGCCCTAATGTAAGTGTGAGTGCTGCACCCATACCCTTGTGAGTGTAGCTAGAAACACCGTTTGTCATCGGGATCATTCGTAGGCGACACTATGAGAGACCACTTGGAATGTGCGCGTCTTTTTATGTTTGACCCGACGCAAAAGCCTTGGGAATAGCGTTAGCTTGACCGCTACAAACAACGTCGTACGCTGATGGCAGTCGTATCGCATACAATTTCTTAGCATTACCTAGAGGGAAACTGGCGCCGTGACGCAGTTCTGTGCATGGGATGTGGTGGATTCAGACTAGCGTTGTCCACTAACGGCTTCGACGCCTCCAAGACGCGTCTCGCATGGACGCGTTCCGCTCGTCATTATGATTAAGTTTACGCGGAGCAGCCTGTAATGATGTATTTCTATTTGAACATAACTAAACATATTTATTTGCATTTTAGAACTTGACCTCGTATATACTGCTCTGTGAAAAGAAAAAGAAAATAGCGACTTACCGCTAAAGTTGGATGACAGCCGACAATGTCAACGCTCACTCCGCGTTCGTCTGTCGTCTGTTTCTTCTTGTTGTTTGATTATGCGCTACAGGTGAGTAATATTCTATTGTAAGATGTATGTGTGAATCCGATCCGTTTATGAAGGTTCTGTTTTAGATGCGAGGCAGCTAATGGCGGGGGCTTTGTCCGTCCCTCCTTCCGTCCCGCGTACGAAGATGAGATAGTACGAAGAATAGGAACGCGTACAGGGTTCCGGAAATTTTGACCACCTAGGCAGCTTTAATGTGCACTGGCATCACACGGTACACTGACATCTAGCATTTCCATTTCCATAAAAAAATAACCGCTGTCAATGGGTTTGAACCCCGTTCCTTGGGATTCGCAGTCAGGCGCCATAACCGCTCGACCACCGTCGAGGTGAAAACAAGCGATATCTGCATTTAACTCCCACGATCGTGCATAGTTCACCACCGTGGAGAAAAAAAGAGGGCAGATCCTACGTGCAGTGGGAATCAAGGAAATGCGAAGCACGCATCAGGAACGTAAAATGTATCTGCATTGTTCTCTCGCTGTACCGATTTTGGTACATACGAATTTAACAAAAGGGCCGTAAGAGCGCCAAGACTGTGGCATGTAAACCATGCCGCTCATGACATGCATGCCATGATTTTCATCTTATGACCTGTCATTTATGATCGTCATGTTCTGCCATACCAATTTTTGTATACATCCCATTAACGAAACGGCCAGGGGAGCACAAACACCGTGGCATGTAAATCATGCCAGTCATGGCATGCATGTCATTATTTTCATGTTATGACTTGTTATTTACGTTCGTCATGCAGTCATGTTGTGGCATACCAATTTTCGTACACATCCCATTAACGAAACGGCCAGGAGAGCACAAAGTCGTAGGCGGCTAGATAGATAGGTAGATAGATAGATAGATAGATAGATAAATGGATAGATAGATAGATAGATAGATAGATAGATAGATAGATAGATAGATAGATAGATAGATAGATAGATACGCTCAATGTCGCCGAAGTTCGCTAAGAAATGCTTCGCAATTAATAATAGGTTCAGCTATCGTAAGAGTCCATAGCTTCCACTTGGAAGGTAAATGGGCATGCAGGCTGCTGAATGCGGCCATCTAGGGTAATTTTTGTTTGCAGTGGAAAGCCGTGACAGGAAGTAAAAACACGCACAGGAAACATAAAAAAGACTACCTATACCGTGGTAGTCGACAGAGGGTCGCCTCACGCGCGCATCCCCTTAGGTAGCGCAACTCATTGTCCTCTAAAAGCGTGTGGTGACTAGCTTACACTCCCATCAGGTTCCCTCTTGTTTCGAAGGGCCTCGCGAATCGGTTGATCTGCATGGCCGCGTCCACGTCCCAACACCCACACCCAGTAATTGGTAGGTGGAAAGGAAAAAACACCAAGAGGTCCAAAAAATGATTTACGGGGACCGCGCCAGCGTTCTTAAAGGAATCAGCCTGTTTCCTCAGGTAAAATTATAGCATCGATAACTTCCTTCTTGGTGGTACTCTGAAACAACTATTAAGGGTCTATAGAGAAAATAGCGTTAGCTCCGAACTTGCTCGACGGCGCCAGAAATTCTAACTACCACATTCGAACGGTTCATGCGAAACGGGTTGTCTACGCGTAAGTGGTTTACAGTGAGGAGGGTTCACGGAGGGGTGCATTTAAAAAACAAACAAACATCAATCATGCATAAAGACACACAATGTCCTTCTCCGAGAGCCGGTGTTTATCGCTTGCTTGAGAGGGCGCAGGCTTGACTCCACGGAGTTAAATTTCTTCATTGCTCAAAAAAAGACACGTGGTTACTCACCACCTGTAGAGTAAACGGTCATTGACTTAGGGGGCGTTGTATCATTCGCAAATATGCCAATGTAGGTGCCGTTTGAACTGAAACGACGAAAAGCGTTGGCTTTAAGAACTTTACCGAAGAATATTAAAATGAATTATTGAGTTTGTGCGTAGCTGCAAGCATATTAGCATGCTTTGAGTGACTCACTATACTTTTTGAACACATCAAGCCTGCAAAGCTGATGCGAAACTCATGATTACTCTCATCTACAGCGTCGTCTAAGAAAATAGGCGAAGCCCGTCACCATGTCTTCGTCGGTGCAAGGCAGCGCACCTTTTCTCGATTGCCACACCTGCTCTGGCAAGGACTGAGAACGCAATGCACGCCGGGAGCAGTCAGCGTGAGAGCAGCACAGTACGATGGAGCGACCGGCGGCGCAGCCGCTGTGCGACTGATTGATCTATTGCGGTTCGGTTAAGGAGAGGGCGCTAATTTCTGCAGCTCATGTCGGGAGCACGGCTAAGCGACCGTGGGGGTAGGGGAAAGGGACAGAAAGATATACAAATGAGAGAAAGGCCTTAGTGGAGGGCTCCGGAAATTTTGGCCACCTGCGATTCTTTAACGTGCACTGACAACGCACGGTACACGGGCCTCTGGCCTTTTCGCCGCCATCGAAAACGCGACCGCCGTGGCCGGGATCGAACCCGCGTTTTTCGGGTGGCGGGAATATGCCCTTAGGCCAGCAGTAGCCGATTACGAAGAGCCCATGTGTTGCGTGGCGTCGTTTCCTATACGGAACCGCAATCATTATCATCATCATGCACAGGCTCGGTCCTTCTGCTGTGGCGATGGCACTGGTCTTCAGCAGCCTGCTCATAGTTTAAATGACCAGTGCCCAGAAGCTTATTGCTCGCAGTATAGAACGTACTTGCAGTGCCATGCTAAGACATTTAGCCCATTTATTGACAAATGTCATCCCATGTGATGATTTGAGCAGGTTCTTGAACAGATTTGTTTGAACGACTCTCTCAGGTGAAACCTCCGAGAGTCTAATCTAGGACAAAGCCGTTCATCTCACTAGATAACGAAACACAAAGCTTTTAATGTGAACAAAGTAAATGGAAAGTTTAAGAAAAGGAGTAGTTATCGACAGAAAGGTATATACAACGGAAAATTCACGAAGTGTTCTAGGAACAACATGCAAGCGCGATGAGTTCGAACGCGAATCGTTCAGTGGCGAGGGGGCGGAGCGACAAAGAAGATTCTCGTGGTCTCACCAAATCTCGTCGGGCTTGCGTGAAGACCAGACGACTCGAGCGTATGAGGCTAGCCAAGATGATGACGCCGGGTTCTGGTCGCGACGGGTGACGACGGATGAGTCGCTGAGAGGCTCGTTCGGATGTTAGAGGCCTCCTGGCTGGCCTCGTGTCATGGAGCTCGGGCCCGCAGCCCGACCGCTCCGGAGCTGCCCGAAGGAATAGGCATTTGTAGGTTGCTGGCTGAAATTCGTGCCCCACGGGAGCTTCCAAGACGCCAACACGAGTTCCGAGGGCAGGAATGGATGCACAGGACATCCCGGACGGGTGAAGGCCCAATGGCTCGGCTCTGGAATCCGACTGCCGCCTTCAGCGCTCGGCCCGGTAGATGACCTGCCCGCTTCGCCTTCTCGAACCCCTCTCTCTGAATCCGATCCCGCCGGGTCTTCTTCTTCGTTGTTCTCATTGGCCACCACTAGGCATCCGTGTTCCTCAGCCATTGGGCGCTGGGAACCCCGTGGCTCTTCTTGATTGGGTCCTCTTTTCTCTTATTTTGTAGGACCACGCCTTTCGTCCTTCGTCTTCGTCTTCCTCGGTCACTCGCGTTTTGATCGCGCACTTTTTAAACCGCGCACTTCACTGCACTGCACATCACACAGGCCCCCTTTTCGAAAAGTTTTTCGTTGTCCCAAAAACTGCCGGTGAGTGCGCGAAAATGTCACATCTAATGTAAACACCACACGTAATGTAAGCACCACACATAAAGTAAACATCACACATTGTGCATTGGTCCATTGCCAAGATTAGCGAATAAACACAACATGCACTACAACAGAACAAAAACAAAAAGAAACCAACAACTCCAATATATCTGCACAAGTTCATGGTGCTATGCATAGTGGCATATAACTTGACATGTAAACTTTAAAGAATGTCAATATGACTAGTCAATGCGACCTACTCATATAATCTGCCCCAACGTTCTCTATATGGAAGCTATACTCCTGCAGTGCTAAGCTCCAACGCAGTACTCGACTGTTAAGATGTTTTGCGCGAGATAGATACTGCAATGGCTGATGATCGGTCTGAACTGTAAAGGCTGTCCCATACAAAAATATATGAAACTTTTCTATAGCCCAGACCAATGCTAAGCACTCCCGCTCTATTGCTGAGTAGTTCTGCTCTCGGGGCAATAATTGGCGACTGGCATATGATACCGGATGTAAAACTCCTTCGTGCTCTTGCATGAGGACAGCTCCATTGCAGGTGACGGACGCGTCACTGCGGAGTATGAACGCTCGTTTCAGATCGGGAGCCTTCACGATGGGTCCAGACGTCAGTGCTTGTTTTAGAGCTTCAAAGGCCTCTTCTCTTTTGTTGTTCCAGCATATCTGGTTCTTTTCACTCTTCTTTGTCATTTCTGTTAGAGGCCTTGCTTTGTCGGCGTAGTGGGGAATTAAATCCCGGTAGTAGCCCGCCAGACCGAGAAAGGAACGCAGCTGCTTTTTCGTCTCGGGTCGTGGGGCCTTTGCAATCTTCGCAATTGTGTCCTCTACCGGCTGAATTGTTCCAGCTCCCAGACGATGACCCAGGAAAACTACTGATGTCATGCCGACTTCACACTTCTGAGGCTTGATTGTAAGTCCGGCCTCCCGGATCCCAACCAATAAACGATGTAGAGTTTTCATATGTTCTTCCCAGGTTGCGGTAGCGACGAGGACGTCATCAATGTAGTGTACTACATTTGGAATGCCCTGAAGAAGACGTCTCATTAGTCGAGTAAATATCGCGGACGCTGTTTTTATTCCAAACGGCATGTAGAGGAAGTGATAATGCCCGGATTGAGTGGAAAAGGCCGTTTTTGGTCGTGAATTCTCATCCAACGCCACTTGCCAATATCCCTTAGTAAGATCAAACTTGGAAAAGAATCTCATTGTACCTATTTCCGTGAACATGACATCAGTTCTTGGGATCGGTTCTGCATCCGAAATTAAAACATCATTAATGCGACGGAAGTCGATGCACGTACGGTAGCTTCCGTCGGGCTTCTTAACCAGTACCAAGGGTGAGTTATACGGCGAGTCAGATTGTTCAATTACTCCGAGAGGCAGCATATCTTGCACTTCCTTTTCGACTACCTCCTTCATTGCGAAGGGTAATGGATACTGTAAAGTGTGGATGGGGTGAGAAGTTGTCAAGTGAAGACGGCACTCCAATAAAGTTGTTTTGCCAGGTAATTCGGAGAATACGTCTTCGTAATCGGCCAGGAACTCACGAAGTTCCTCCCGTTGACTTTCCCGAAGACCCGGACCAAGTTTGATTGCTTCTGTCCCAGAGCCCTTGGAAGAGTTAAAAGTGGGCACAGTTGTACCCGTGTCCTCCTCTTCCACTACGACGAAGGATGCTGACTGTGGGATCATTTCCAGTTGACGTTCCTCATAGCGCTTGAGCATGTTTATATGAAACAGCTTCGTAGTGTGTCCCATGTCTAGCCAATAGTCGCAGTTCCCTTCCTTCCCTGTGACCATGAAGGGCCCCTTCCAGTGCATCAGTAGTTTGTTTTCCGTAGTGGGAAGTAATACGAGGGCACGATCTCCCACGTTTAGACGACGGCACCTACTGCCCCTGTCGTAGTACCTTTTCTGGTTTACTTTAGCTCGTGATAAGTTATCATGGGCTAACTGCAACGTTTTTTCCAAGCGATCTCTGAGATCCACAACGTAACCATAAGTTGTCTTTACTTCTTCGCCTAGGTGGTCTCCGGTCCATAACTCCTTTAGTATACTAAGTGGACCTCGAACATGCCGTCCGTAAATCAACTCGAAAGGAGAAAATCCCAGGCTAGCTTGTGGCACTTCCCGATATGCAAAGAGGAGCGGTGCGAGTAACCTGTCCCAAGATTTGGGCTCTTCTTGACATAATTTGCGCAGCATTTGCTTCAGAGTGCCATTGAAGCGTTCTACTAGCCCGTTGCACATTGGATGGTAGGGTGTTGAACTAAGATGTTTCACGGCCAGTCGATCATTGACCTCCCTCATTAGGTCAGATGTAAAACAGGACGCTTGATCGCACAGTACCACTCGGGGAAAGCCAATACGAGAAAACATCTCAATCAACCCTTCGGCCACCGTAGCTGAATCGATCGACGGCAGAGCTATTGCATCGGGATACCGGGTGGCGAAGTCGACGAGGGTCAGTATATACTTGTTTGCCATGTCAGATACCGGTTTTAAGGGCCCAATAATGTCCACGGCTACTCTTTCGAATGGAGTATCTATTAAAGGCATGCGGCCAAGAGGTGCCTTTCCAACCTTGCTCTTGGGATACGTTCGCTGACATGTGTCGCAAGAACGCACGTATCTTTTCACTGCCTCTTGGACCCCCGGCCAATAGAAGGATTCTAGGACACGATCGATTGTTCTCTTCACTCCCTGGTGCCCTGACATCAAACTTTCATGCGCCAAAGCGAGCACTTGAGTACGCAAACTTTGGGGCACTACAACTTGTTGGATCATTTTGCCTGTGGGTAGCCGGAAATAGCGATACAACACTCCTTTCTCTATTTTGAATGAATATGATGCCGCTCCATTTGCTTGGAAAGATAGACCTACTTTATTCCTGCATGGCTCCAAGGTCTTGTCTTGTTCTTGGGCTGCACAGAGATCCTTCCGGGTAACATTCAAGGGGCTAATAGCAACCTTCCGTACATTTGGATCTTCTTGGCTCTTGATGCCGACCAACAAAGAATGTGGCGAACCATAATTTTCCTGGGTTCCACTTCCACCTGTTATATCCATGTGGTCCTCCTTTCCCACTTTTCTTTCAACTCCCTCTCTCCACGTCTTATCAGGGTCATGCGCATCTCGTGATCCTCGTATATTTCCAACAATAATGTCATACAGAGGGTTTGTCATACATTTGGCAATGGTCGTGCCGGAGAAATAAGGAGAATGAATTTCAACCTTCGCCTCGTGAACTTTGATGCTACTGCCCTCAGCCAAGAACAAAGTCGTAATGGTGCCCGTAAGAGCTCCATCTGGTACGAGGGAGCGACGCACTACCAGCGTGTTGCTTCCAGTGTCTCGCAGGACAGAAGCGGTCTGGCCGAAGATTACGCCTTGTAATACAAGCATTGTGCGTGGCAAAGCATTTCGCTGGGTGTTCACCGTACTAGAAATGTCCCTTTCTGCCTTTTCACCTGCTGCATTCGTACTTTCATTTGAGCCTTCTGATGACCACAGGCAAGATGTCTCCTTTACTGGGCCGTTCTTCTTACCGCAAACCTTACTGTCGTGTCCTGGCTTGTGGCAATAGCCGCAGTAAGGTTGCTTTACTTTACTGATGCCCTGTGACCCAAACGGCCACACACAAAACATCGTACCTGAGTCCTCTCGGACGAGCCTCTGCTTTTCTCCCCAGTACTATTGCTCTCAGTTTTCTCACGGAACAGGAACAAGTTAGACTGCTTCTGTGCCTCTAAATAGTTGTCGGAAGCTTCGGCCACGTCCTCAAGCTTGCTGTAGCTCTTTTCACGAAGAAAAAGCGCCAATCGGGGATGACAGTTGTTCAAAAACTGTTCCAAGACCATGAGATTACGAAGACCTAGATATTCCTTTTCAGTCTTGGACATTTCCATCCATCGGTCAAAATAACTCAGCAGCCTCGTCGCATATTGCTTGCCAGTTTCGCCATCCTGGGGCTTGCTCTGCCGGAACTTCTCCCGGTAACCGTCCGCCGTAAAACGAAAATGCTGGAGCAACGCCAACTTGGCCTTATCATAGTTAAGCGAATCTTCGGGTGATAAACGTCCAAAAACCTTTAGTGCCTCGCCGCTCAAGCATAAACTTAGAGCAGTGGCCCACTTCTCTTTCGGCCATTCTTGTCCAGTGGCGACGCTCTCGAACCTTTTTAAATAGGCGTCTAAGTCGTCCCTACTTTCATTGAATCCCGGAATTAAATTGTGAGGATTCACGGTGCATTGTGCATTCCATCCGGGTCCTCGATCAGCCGTTCGGGTCTCCCCGCGGTTCCCTTGTGCTTTTGCAACCTTTAACTGTAACTCCTGATTCTTCGCTTTTATTTCTTCCAACTCGCGTTCCTGCTTTCTGGCTTCTTGCTCCCTTTCGCCCTGCTCTTTTTTAGCTTCCCGTTCCCTTTCCTCGCGCGCTCGTGCCTCCTGTTCGTCATACCACGCTCTTAACTCCGCGCCCTCGAGCCCCATGCGTTCCGCTAATAGCAGTAAATCACGTGAGCTCGCCATGCTTTCAACACTTTTGCGCCGCTATAACGAACGAACGGCTTTGTCCTGTCGCGGACGCCAATTTGTGATGATTTGAGCAGGTTCTTGAACAGATTTGTTCGAACGACTCTCTCAGGTGAAACCTCCGAGAGTCTAATCTAGGACAAAGCCGTTCATCTCACTAGATAACGAAACACAAAGCTTTTAATGTGAACAAAGTAAATGGAAAGTTTAAAAAAAGGATTAGTTATCGACAGAAAGGTATACACAACGGAAAATTCACGAAGTGTTCTAGGAACAACATGCAAGCGCGATGAGTTCGAACGCGAATCGTTCAGTGGCGAGGGGGCGGAGCGACAAAGAAGATTCTCGTGGTCTCACCAAATCTCGTAGGGCTTGCGTGAAGACCAGACGACTCGAGCATATGAGGCTAGCCAAGATGATGAAGCCGGGTTCTGGTCGCGACGGGTGACGACGGATGAGCCGCTGAGAGGCTCGTTCGGATGTTAGAGGCCTCCTGGCTAGCCTCGTGTCATGGAGCTCGGGCCCGTAGCCCGACCGCTCCGGAGCTGCCCGAAGGAATAGGCATTTGTAGGTTGCCGGCCGAAATCCGTGCCCCACGGGAGCTTCCAAGACGCCAACACGAGTTCCGAGGGCAGGAATGGATGCACAGGACGTCCCGGGCGGGTGAAGGCCCAATGGCTCGGCTCTGGAATCCGACTGCCGCCTTCAGCGCCCGGCCCGGTAGATGACCTGCCCGCTTCGCCTTCTCGAACCCCTCTCTCTGAATCCGATCCCGCCGGGTCTTCTTCTTCGTTGTTCTCATTGGCCACCACTAGGCATCCGTGTTCCTCAGCCATTGGGCGCTGGGAACCCCGTGGCTCTTCTTGATTGCGTCCTCTTTTCTCTTATTTTGTAGGACCAGGCCTTTCGTCCTTCGTCTTCGTCTTCCCCGGTCACTCGCGTTTTGATCGCGCACTTTTTAAACCGCGCACTTCACTTCACTGCACTGCACATCACATCCCATCATCCTGTAACTACAGTCGTATTCTAGCACATCGGTGAGCTCCTTAATATTGTAGCTAGTGTGTGCATCTTAGCGCGATGGCGCTAACAAGCGCTTAACAGAAGATCCACGCTCAGGATCGTTAAATATGGACGAAGGAATAAAGTGCATCCAAGGAATAAAAACAGGCCATACATTATTTCATGAGAGCAAATTTATGATGTCAGCCAATGCAAACGGTAGTTCAATTGGGAAGATATTTCGGAAATGTTTGGTTGGTTGACGCTCGTAATGAAGCCCAAAGCTTTCCTGTGCGAGGCGAGTGCGCTCCGACAACAGCATGATTGCTCATCAATTCAAGGTGAATATGCAGATGTACATATATAAGAGTATGTTTCGATGTGTTTGTAAAACGGGAATGTGGTTTATAAACAGCGTAATAACAGAAGAGGTGACAAGGAAGAAGAGACACTCTGCTCTCCTTTGTCCCGCCCATAGTGCTTTAATCTTTATTGGCGTATACAGTTACCGGGCGAGCTCGCTAGCTGCTGGCAGCCGCCTCAGGCACAAGTCTAAAGGGGGAGAGAGCACTATGTTCGCACGATTTCTTATACGGACCTGGCTGGGTAACGATACAGTGTTCATCTCACAGGCGAAGCTTATGTACCGCCCTCTGAGGTATTTCAATGCGCTTTAATGAAACCAAAGAAGGACGACACTTACAGTACGGGAGCCGTAGCCTCGCCATTTCTGTAAAGAGAGAGGAAAGTAAGTTCTTACAAAAAGAGTTTACAAAGCAAACCTATTTTGGTGAATGGACTCCATTTACACTCCGTTTTACACTGTAAAGACACGAGAAAACTACCCGGACTACGAATGAAGTAGCAGTGTCTAAGACCTTACACCATAGAAACATTACCGCTGCTCAGACAACAATAACAAAATTCACACTTCGAAAAGAGTAATGATAGTTCCACTATAAAGATATACGTAAGCAACACTTTCATGATCGCGAAAATCAAATTACTTGATGAGGGACAGAAACAATACAGAATGAAGTGCCAACTACCACATGTTTAATGACGGATTGAAACGATGCATGAAGACATTTTTACGCTTCTGTAGCAAGCCAAGGTGACACACAGAATGACATGGTCGTGATAGCATCCTTCGGATGGGGCACATTTCTGAAGAATTCAAAGTGATAGACATGTCACTAACACAATCAGACCCTATCTTTTTAATATCATACGCTTCTCTGGTAGTTTGATGCTTACGTTCGCCAAGAATCTACGTTATCACAAAGTATGGGTCGCAATGGCAGGGTTTGTAGTGCACAGACAGCGTCCTTCGCATTGCAATGCAGCGTCCCCTTTGTCCAATGTAGGGCTTAGGGGTATCCCGTAACTAGGGGAATCACACAACTTAGCGGTATCTCGTAGACCACTCCCTCAGCACAGCTCCTGAAAGCATCGATGTGCTGCTTCTTTCAGCCCCTCTGCCATCCCATGTGATGCCATGTGACACCAGGGCATGGTTGAACCAACCTGTTTCGAGCTGAGAAGAACACATGAATGCCATATCTTGTAGCGACCTTCCTGATATTAGGGTTCTAACGGTGTACGTAAAGGACGGTGTACGTAAAGGTTTGATACGCTACGTAATAATTACATTGAGGGAGTACCTGCAGCAAATGCTGCAGCGCTGCCAGCGCGAAGACGCCCTCGGAGGCAGCGTATCCGATCGAACCAGCGGCTGTCGCTTACGGAGACCGTTTGAGCCATAATCTCAGGGAGGTGGGTAATGGAGAGACCAGAAACCGTGTTTTTGATTCAATGTGTACATCATGAAGTAGAATAATTGCGTTTTTAGGAAGCGCTCTCAGAACGCTTAACATTCGCGCTGAATCTTCTCAAGAGTATTCATTTCTTAATGGATCTGCATAACATTACCTAGAGTTGTTGTTATCCTTAGCTCTTTCAGTACTATTTGTGATAACCACACACTTTGCGATAGGGCAGCCGATCACTCCCCCCCCCCCCCCCCCTCTTTGAGCGGAGGAGCTTTGCTTCTAGAGTCAGTACATTAACTCTGTTTCTGTCCATTGTCACGTGATGGTTTTCGCGCCACAACCCAGTACATTCACAGTCCAGTACTTGCAACCCAGTGGATGCCTCTATTATGCACGAGCGCACGTAGCTTACGATTTAGGCGTTGCGTTCTCTGCACAGGTATGGGTGCTTTGTTTATGCGCAAGGTACTCTTATACATCAGCAAGAAGAATAGAATGTGAAAGGGAGAAAGGCGTGTGGTAATGCCGCTGTAATAGTTCGGCACTATATCCCCTGCACAGGACGAACACTAACGCAAAAGGGGAAAGGGCTGACTTACACTTCTCCTGTCGTCAGCGTTGTCCGTGTGAATTTGTAGTCTTTGTGAGAAATTGATATCATTGTGTTGCGATCACACCTTTCCGTCGCATGGATTGTGATATTCCCAAGGTTTATGGGAAATACGTTGCTTGTGGTTTCCCAGAAAAGCCACAGGTCGTTAGTGGTATTGAGTACCTTCGATGAAAATAGACGAAACAGTCAAGAAAATTTCACCTTTAAACACTTCAGCCATGGTGACATCATAAACAAACCATTACCGACGCGTCGTAATGGTTTGTCTTATCGGAGGCCAAACCTTCTTGGGCTAATAATCTAAGACGTAATGTAGAAGGAAAGAAATAATTGAAATACTACAATGTAAACTTTGACCCGTAATCCAATGACCTCGATTTAACAGATAAATACAACCTATGGAAGCCATTACACGTAGCAACTATTTCGTGATGGCTCTGTTATTGAAAAAAACCCTTATCTCAACCTTGTTAATTTAATGTGCATTATGAATTAAAAGACGCAGGTGGACTCGCAGGAAAGCTAGACGTCCATAGTTTTCTGGAGAAATATCAATCTGCGTTATACCAGCCTAATGCACCTTTGCGAGCCCTTATCAACCCATGGTGTGCTAGCAAGGTATATGCTGGGTTATGGGAGCACGAATGGTGCGCCCTTGATGTTGCCACAAGAATTAACATGCTAGAAAGTGTTTTGTATAGGTCGTTGCCCATCTAAATGCTTCAATGTGCCGTTGTAAACTCAGATATGGCATGGAGTCGAAAATTCCACCCTCAAAAAGAGCCAGGCCTGCGCGGAGCCGCAGGACAGTGACAGCGTAAGCTGGAGGAGCGACGTTCTCAGAGGCCATTTTAAACTCTTGGGGAAACTAGTCCAAGTAGAGGCGGTGGGTATCCCCTGCTCCATAACTGTTATTATTTCGCCAAGAAGGGAAGTACCCACTACGCAGTAATTACTACGTTATTGTTAAGTGCAAATCTGTATAACTGCATATCTTAGAGTGTCCCTTGGCGTCGTTTTCCCGAGGACGAACCGAAATCTCGGCCCCGCGTCGACGGCGAGCTGCGGTTTGGGCTTCTCTCTGCACAGCTGTCAGTTGTGACCGACGTTGCCTTGCTGCAGCCACGCACGTGCTGCGATTGGCTTCTTCAGCAGCGGTCCGCACCTTACGAGGAGGCGCCATCAGGTATATCGAAGAGCCAAGTCAGGTTGCTGGCGCGGTTTCGTACGTCGCCTGCCGCGTGATGCATGGCACGATGCAACAAAACTGCTTCAAAGGGCAACGGAAATGTTGAAGAAGATTGTTTCGTAATGATGATGTTGATGATGCCTCTGTAATGGGTTCAGAGCTACAAAACATGCAGCCCTGTGTTCTTTCCAATGATTCCTCGAAGTCGTTATGCAATCCACTTTCCCCGATGCCTAGTGGCATATTATTATTCTGCCACGTAACATTACATTTGTTAATGCGGTTCCTCGGCAAACGGTATACCTGTTTAGGTCTTTTAGCGAAGGTTTTTCAAGCTCAGGCGTCGCTCAGTGGTAGAGTGCTCGAGTGCCACGCAGAAGGTGTGGGTTCAAATCCACGCAGAGGACGTGGTTTGAATCCTCCTCGGTCCTTGTTATTCTTTCTGAAATTTGCGTGATAGCGGTTACGGACACCAGTGGTGGCGGCGGACAACTACGGCGCAAAAACGGCCCTTGTTGTGATCTCACAACAGCTTACGCTGCAAAAAACGTAGATAATGATAATGGGCTTGGAGACACGGTGGGAAGGTTATGTGTTGGTCGCCAAGGTTCTCTTGTGTTTTACACAGAAAACGTAGGCTGCTTTAGAAGAAGTAACTTGACTGTGTATTCTCGTGCATCACCTAGGTTTACCTATTTAGAATCACCTAGGTTCACAGGCATTTACTGCGTGAGAATGACACTTATCTGCACGGATTTCAGAACGTTGCTCAGCATTACGCAGACACGTATGTATAGTGATGAACTGTTAAGTTATGTCATTATCTGACAGACGATAAGCTCTAGGGGTGCGAGATCCTACTGTACGGAATGCGATCAGGAGAGCTCCCGAAAATTCGGAAAGAAGTGGAACATCTCTGTGACACAGGCAAAGTATGCAGTGATAAAGCACGAAGGAGGCAAGAAAGTGAGCTCTCGCTGTCCGATGTGAGCCTCTTCTGCATATCGAATGATGGGACCAACAGCGGCAATAATACACCGATTTCTAGCCGATGTGCCGAGAAGAAGGCAGCCGTGGTGAATGCTGACACGTAGGAATAGTCGAGATGAACAGGAAGTTGGCACAGAAAAGAAAAGAAAAACAGAGTAGAAAGCTAGGGCAGTGGGCGGCTATTCACCTGCGAATTGAGTATACTTTCGCATAAAGCCATCCGTTACACGCCAGTACATGTGCCGCGGAGTCTGGCCTAAGTTATGAAGAGGCCGGGATGCGCTTATTGCAGATTACCATGACATGTGGAGTGTACACTTGTGTACAAATCACCAGGAACGACTTAAAACCGTTTGCAGCCGACGGAAGCATCGCTTCGACGATGGAGAACCCAATTAAGGAACTAGAAGGGAGAAGCTAGGTGGCAGATTATTTGAAGTTTGAAGTTTGACGTTTATTTCTGTCTTGTACAGAAAAAGGAGTAAGAGCTAAAGGCAATTTGCCTGACAGAGACGCTTACTCCTATGCGCATTCGGCGTGGATGTACATCGTTTGTGTACAAGAAACACAATACAACAACCAAAAAAACAGAAAAATAAATTAAATTTGCACCGTACGTAGTTTTCGTTGCAAATAAAAGAAAATACCTCAAAGAGACTCTTTATGGAAAACAAAGCATATCATACAAGCACTTGAATTCAGCCTTCAACACAAACCGAAAATATATATGCGTATACACACACACACACACACACACGCATATATATATATATATATATATATATATATATATATATATATTATATATATATATATATATATATATATATATATATATACATATATATATATATATATATATATATATATATATATTCCTGATTTTTTTTTCTGATGAAGGCCGGACCACCGGCGGAAACGTTGGAAAGTACAAAGTTCTTGCACGTTCGTCCGTTCCTTCACTGCCTATATATATATATATATATATATATATATATATATATATATATATAACAGAATTGCCGATGCGCCTCTTAGAGAGCGACGTTTTATTACATCAACGTTTCGGTCGGAGCCCGAGCTTTTTGAAGACATGTAGCCACAGGCCAGTATGGCCTTATATACAACACTTTGTCTGTAGTGGGGTTTTCGACCCGGGTGTCGACCCTTTGGAAATCCAGGATGCGGCGTGTGCAAAAACATCCAGAAAACAAAGTTGCAGAAAGCACACAATCGAATTTAAGCATAGAAAAAAAGGACAACTCGACTGCGGACTCAAACAATGTTATCTCTTAGAGTGTGGAATATGTAACATGCAGTAGATAGGCACACAGACACACCATTCAGGATAAGGTTCAACAACATCGGTCCCATGTGCGCTCACTACCTGGCCTTTCCGCTCTCTAAACACATCAACTTGAAAGGTCACAGCTTGAGGATGTCAGGGTCACACTACTGGAAAGTAACTTCGGAGCACCAGAGAACGTGAGCAA